>VXAD01007414.1:21666-101048 GCA_013399195.1 Dicrurus megarhynchus
ACCCCCGGCTAAGAGAGTAGCCAACTGCACTCTTCTCCACACCTTGGCCACTTCTTTTGTCTCTTAAGTACTGGTCATTATCATCTCTTAGGCAACAAATGGAACAAAAGTCCCTGAGAGAAAGAAAAAACAAGGAAAAATCCTAAACTCCAAAAACGCTTAAAGCAATTTTTAATCATGGCACAGTCACACAAGAACAGCTTGAGATCAAGCTGGATGCTTCTGAGGAGGGACTTGGAACCAAGCAATCCCTGGGCTTTTGTATCCTCACAGTCTATGCACACAATAGTCTGGGGTTTTCCTGTTGAGCCATCAGCTCCCTCCTGGCGTATCTCTGAGTGGCCAGTCGCCTGGCGGGGGCCAAGGTCCCCATGCCCTTTGTTATGCAAAGAGTCTGCAGTCACTTGAAAGCTCGTTGCCAGGGGTTCCACCATTTCTTCCCACCTAAAGCACAATATGCAGCTTGCACTGCACTACAGCTACTTGCACTAGGCATATTCTTGAATGTGTCCCATGTGCCTTTTACTCCAGAATGGGACACCCTTGCCTAGTCTTCCATGTCAAGGTGAAATAATTTCTGTGTTAGGGAGAAAATTACAAGACCCTCAATAATGTTCAGTGGAGCAGAGAGTAGAAATATAAAAATGTATTTTATTTTAGGTGTGTCAGGAAAATCCACAAATGCCAGAGGTTTATGTCCAAAAAGGAGACAGAGGAGTCTTTCAACTTTATTTGAATAAAGGGAGAGAGTCCACTGTGGCACACACCCGTGGGCTTTCTCTCTCGAGGTTTCAGAGGACACAGCCTCTCTTTTATCCTAACTCCCGGCCGCATGCTGCCCTCTTCCGTTCTCCATTGGCTGATGTACTAGGAAGGTACGGCCTTCCTGAACTGCCTACTCCATATCCCCCTTTGAAGCTCCTGTTTTACCCCAAAGTTCAGAAGTTCAGGCTTGTGCAGACCCATGTCAATTTCAGGAGCCAAACTCTCTGGGCTCTGCAATAACCTGCTGCCCAATGTCAGAGGAGACATTAAGACCTATTTCAAAGATGTTAACACCCCTACCTTCACCCATCAAATTATTTTTAAAGACATTAGCACACATCTTTTCTCTCAGGTGCAAGTCAAATGTAAACATTCTGGTAGCAAAGCACTGGTAACATGTAACACCTAGCCCAACAGAAATTCCTGGTGCTTTATAAACCTTCACAGTCTCCCAACACCTTCCCCATTGGCATTAAGATATTATTACAAGGCCAGAGAAAATTCCAACATCCAGAGGAAGAGAAATTAGCCCTCTTTTAGAGAACAAAAAGGCAGAATACACAGATGCTAAGTACCTAGCCCAAAGTCATCTATCAGCATAGCCAAGACAGCAATCATTCCAGCTACCTCCCTGTCCTATGCTTAAACCTGTTGACTGATCTGCTCTTCTGTTGACTGTATTGATCTTGCATGGCCTGGTTTTTAGTAGTGGGGGGCTACAGGGGTGTCTCCTGTGAGAAGATGCTGGAAGCTTCTTCCATGTCTGGTGGAGCCAATCCCTGGTGGCTCCAAAGACAGATGTGCCACTGGCCAAGGCTGGGCCAATTAGAAATGGTGGTAACATCTCTGTGATGACAGATTTAAGAAGAAATCAAAACCAAAAGTGGTGGTGCTGAATCAGGGGGAGGAAGGGAAGCAGGGGTTAAATGATTTGTTAAGATATGTGTTAAAAACAATGCATACAGCTAGCTCAACACTTATTGTGCCTACCAAAGCAGAATGAGAAGATATAAAACTATTGATAACAAGAAAGAATCTTGACCAAAGATCCTGTTTTCGAACCTAAAACTAACTTAAACCAGCCTTGAAGTTTGGACTTGGGCCAGGGACATAAAGAGCATGTGCAGAAAACCAAGGTGAAAAGTTCAGAATGAGGAAGACTCTTTACTTCATCTGAGGAAGACTCTTACTTCATCCCAGAGACCCCTGCCCACGACCACCAGAAGACACTGCGCAAGCACAACGCAGATGTAAATGACTTTTGGGTTCATTATAATACGAAGTGAGGCTAGGTGGGGCTAGGTAGTGAATATGTATAGGTGTATTGGGAAACTTAATGAATATGGAACTTGTAACCCGATATATACCAAGCTGAATGCAGCTGTCGGTATGCATGACTTTGGAGGAATTATCCCCTGTGTGTCCCAGTGCTGGAATAAACATACCTACTTTACTACTTATTCCAGTAGTGGAGTCTTTTCCCCATATCAGTGCAGTTTTAATTCTGACCAGAGAAGAACGGAGTGAGAATGTGTGAGAAGAACTATGGAGACACCAAGGTCAGTGAAGAAGGAGGGGGAGGAGGTGGTCCAGGCACTGAGGCCCAGATTCCTCTGCAGGCCGTGGTGAAGACCATGGTGAAGCAGCTGTGTCCCTGCAGCACATGGAGGTCCATTGGGATGCACAGATCCACCTGCAGCCCGTGGAGGAGCCCCACAGTGGAGCAGGTGGATGCCTAGAGGAGGCTGTGAGCCCACAGGAGATCCATGGAGTGAGGGGCCCTGCTGCCATGCTGGAGAAGCCTGTCCTTGAAAGACTGCACCTCATGGAAGAGTGACCCACGCTGCAGCAGTTTGAGGGGTACTGTTGCCCATGGGATTGCAGCTGTTGCTCATGAGATGGATTCATGCTGGAGAACTTAATGGAGAACTGTCTCCTGTGGGAGGAACCCTATGGAGCAGCAGGGAAACTACTCTTCTCCCTGAGCAGCAGGAGAAGCCTCAAGTGATGAAATGACCATAACCCCCATTACCTATTTCCTTGTGCTACTGGGGTAGGAGGTAGAGCTGGAAGGAGGGAGGGGTGGGAGGAAGGTGTTTCTAAGGCTCTTATTTTTACTTCTCATTATCATGCTCTGATTTTGTTTGTAATAAATTCACTTCATATCTCCAAGCTGAGCCTATTTTGCCCATGATGGTATTTGATGAGTGATCTCTCCTGGTCCTTATCTCAACCTGTGAATCCTTCAATAAATTTTCTCTCCTCTGTCCAGCTGCAGAGGGGAGTGAGTGATTGGCTTTTGTGGGTGCTTGGCATCCAGCCAGTGTAAACCCACGACACTGACAAACTCTATGTGGATCTCTGCACCACACTTCCAAACAGTGCCTACTGAGTTGCATATCTGTCACCATGAAAGAGGTCTGGAGAAGGAAAGCATCATCAGAGTCAGGAAATATCTCAGTTCCAGCTTTGAGCAGTCCATTTATTGTGCACCTTACAAATTTTCCCCACTATAAAGAATGAATAATTTATTCAAGCACTGAATGCAGAAGCTGGTGCCAAATCAGTGAGCACCAGCTCAGGGGCTTTAGGTAGCCTGAGTCCTCCCCAAAGCATGGGCTGCTGTGAGGACTTTTAGAATAATCATTCTCTGTTTCACTGGGAGGTGAGCTAACGGAGGTGAGCTTCTACTCCACAGTCCTACCACTGGCTGGGAGTATGCTTTGTCTTGGACCTATATGCAATGTTTGCCACAATTTGACCTCTATGCACTGAGAGGTTTACTAAAGGATTATGAGGATTTTTATCCCTCCTTCCAGGATTTTTTAAAAAATTCTCCTAAGAAATGCTTAACTCCAGATTAATTGCAAAGGGGAAGAAAGAGAAACAACAAGAAGTCCATTTTTATTCTCCTTGAATTAGAAACATGAATTTTCTTCACCTCCTACTGATTCACCACTCAGCATTCAGCTAAGATGATCACCGAAAAAGGAAAAGCAAATGAACAGTGATGTTTCTTAGGGTATGAAATACTTTACGATTAAATAAGGTGCTGAAGACTATTGTACCAATCACCAGTGATTGGTAGCTTTCTGCTAAGCTGCAAATGAATTCAGCACAGGACAGCATTCCAAATTGCTCTTACAAGGTTTCCTTTATTATTTTTATTTGGTTATGCTCTGACTCTCATCCAGAATTGTACTTAATGCCGCATCTGAAGTTGTTGAAATGGCACCCCATGGCATAGTGTGACAGTGAAAGGATATTGCCTTTGGAAGCTGCTAATGGTCCATGAAAAGAAAACAGCAGAAAACAGGAGAGCAGTTGTTCCAAAATCATAAGAACAAAGATCTTTACATTTTTAGCTCATCACCTTCCCATTGTCAGAGGGTCGAGAACGGGAAGAACATAGTTTGCAGCTAGTGAGGACTTGCAGATCCAGATAGGTTACAAGACAAAGATACAAGTAATGAAAAAATAGTGCATTATATGAAACAAAATTATTTAATATTTTCCATCTTTTACTTGCCTCTCAAACTTACTATTTGCCATATAACATTATCCACAAGGTATCATTTATTCCCTAGGATGGGAGAGATGGATGAATAAAGTGTACAAATGAGTAGAAAGGGTTCTAAAGGTCAGGCCAATCAACAAAAAACTGTCCTGGTTACTCTGACTTGGACAAAGATACTTCAGAAACCCCCAAGGACGAGGTCACACAGAATTCAAAAGGAGCTCTCTACCTAAATTTTTATAAGCTTAGGACTAAGCTTTAGTACAAAACAAAGCTGGGAAGGCCTAATTCCTCAGTGACTTTACCCTAGACTTACCTGCAAAATACTCCATCAGGAGTACTGTGAAGGCAAGGCAATAATCACTTGTCCACAGCCAACAGGCAAAGCTATGAGCATATCTGCATTTTAAGAAACCTGTTTGTCCTAATTCCCCCGAAGTGGTATGTTTCTCCCACTGTGGAACGCACCTGTACAGGTAAAAACAAAAAAAACCCAGAAGTGGCAATAACAGTGGGTCATTCATTTAATAACTCTCTCCCTACTCAAAGAGATTTGCCTCCATTTTTAGATTATTCCTGTTGTTGGAAATTGTATAACTCTTTAAATTCGGAGTAACTTTAGTCATGGGTTTTTCTTTGCCAGGTGTGGGAACTGGGGGGGGAGGAAGTGGAGGTTTATCTTCAAAAGACTGTTTACTGAGGGTTTGAGTTTCACTGGGTGAGGCCTGATAAGGCTCAATCCACAAAAATAAGATTCCTAGACTCTGAGAGTTTAACATCTGCATGTTGGGAGTAGTCAGAAGACACAGCGGAGATAACCGGACGGACATTAACAGACATTTACCCCTGGTGTGGTTGGAGACACCTGATCTGAGAAAGGATTGATAAGAGAACCAAAGAATGAGGACCAAATTATCATTGAAGGCTGAGGAATCAATGACGAATAGGAGATCAAATACTAAATTGTGTAATGTAGAACCAGTGAATGAGAATTTCTTTGTACTTTTTAACATATAAATATGTGAAAAGTCTGGTGTAAGAAAGCATGTGTGGATGAAATTATTTCCATTGCACATCCTGACCAGAATAAAATGATGCCTGATTCTCTAACACTTAAAGGAATAGTGTTGGAGGGTTTTTTCTTCTTCCCGAATTGCAGTGATATTATGGCCTTCATAAGCTTTGGCACCTGCTTCTGCATCCCACAGACTACAATAATAATAATAAGGCACTAGCCAAACCCTTTCATGTTCCCTACCAGTCTACCAATTTACTCTCTGTAGGAAAATCACAAGATACTGACTTCTTGGTCCCAGAATAGTAATATCAAATTTGTGCGGAAAATCATGCTGTGAAAAGTCAGTGTCCACAAAGGAGACAGAGCTGTCCTGCAACTTTATTTGGAGTCTGTTAAGCCATCATCTTGTTCTCTAAAGTTCAAAAGTTCAGACTGTGCTCAGCTCTGCAACAAACTAGTGTGGTTTGATGTTCATAAAGACCCCCACACCCATTCTTCCAGAACCTGATTGGTCCTTTCAGATCAAGTCATTTTTGAAGACATTAACACCCTTTTCTCCTAACAAAGTGGAGTCTTTCTGTCTGAAGTTATTTTAACAGCTGTCTACCTTACAGTATATTTCACTACAAAGAAAAGTACTACATTTTTTCAATATAACCATTACTTAAATGACTTATTACTGTAAAATTTGACATTTTTGCTTTCCCTCTCCAAACAGCAAAATGATAAAATAATAATAATTAGAAGGAAAAAACGTTGCCACAGGAGACAGTTATGTTAACTGATTTCCCAGTAAAAATTAATTCAAAACACATTTACATTCTACACTTAAAGAAGATATAAATAATTCATGTTCTCATATCATGAGTACTCTGCATGTCATACATGGGGGTACCTGCAATTTTTCAGTTTATTGGTTTAAAATTTTTATTCAGGAAGTCATTATCATGTTATTTTGTGCTTGTATTGTACTCTGGTAATGTAATAGTCTTCAATTGATTATGTTCAATTAAAATGTATTCAGTTTTACCATTCCTAATTTTCTAGCTTTTAACTTAATTGCTGTAGGCTGCAATTTTACTTATATACTATTAACTCACCTTGTTCACTGATTCTGCTCTCAGAAATAAGAAAAAGACTATTCCATAAAGACTGCAAAACAGAGTTTCACTCCTCTTAAACCACTTCTGCATAAACGTCACTCCATCTGTTTCAGACCAGTGATTTCCATAACCCCTGTGAGCAGAGCCAGGCCCCATTGTTTCTTTTTCTAACAGCCATTCTTCTTTCATGTGAACACTGAACACGCTTGCCCAGTTGTGTACCCCCTTTTCCTTTGACGGGCACTTCCCACAACAGCCTGGGGTCCCACAAGTATCTACTTGCTCGGTACCTACTCAGCACTGCTACCATGCAAGTTCTTGCAAAACCCCCGCAAGTCACGGATGTGTTCAGAGCCGGGTTTGCTGCAGAGGAGAGGAAAATGCTTCACTTCTTGTAGGATCAGTGACATGACATGGAAAGGGACCTTATTCCAGTTACTGGAGGTTTGATGTCTCAAGAAAGACAGCACAAGGGAATAAGTGACCCATGGAAATGTAGAAGATGATAATTCAGGCTTTCTTCTGGATTTTTACAACTTTGTATAAACACAAGCTTGGGGATGGTTTACCAGGAGGATCCACAACAGTTTCTGCTGCCAAAAGCAGGCTTCCTAACCTGTACAACATATAAACACGGGTCTCTTACAAATGTAATACAAGTGTTTGAAAAAAACCCCAAACAAACCAACAAAAGAGAAGAAAACAGAAAAATAGCTCTGTATATGCCCATCTGACCCTGTGTTGGAGGGGGCAACATACCACTGATGCATACAGTGACACTGTCAGGTTTTCATTGATCGTAACTGGTTGACATAGTTTACAGTTCAACCTTTACAGGTACTAACATTTTGCCAATATTTTTAAGCTTTTACAGACTGACAAGTTCTGACTGACCCGTGTTCAGTGGTATTTTTCCTAAGCAGGAAAAATTTAGCTTGTAACCTCCAAAATGAATGGGCCATTTCAAATCCCCCCTTCGTTATTCCCAGTGAAATGACTTGCATTTATCGACTTGCATTTATCAACCCAAAGTATCCTATGCCATTTTGTCAGGTCTCTTTCTGAATTTCCTTATGACTCTTGACCGGCGTAAACAACTATAAATTCTTCCACCTGAGAGTTTATTTTCCTGTTTTCAAGTGTCAGTCAGTACTTCCCCAACTTTTTCTCCTATATTGAAAAATACCTAAAATTTTTCCTTATTTCTACGGAGAGGAATCCTTTTCATAGGTATCTTATAGACAGAGAAATTTCCATCTATTTAACACTGCCTTTAATTTTTTATGTGCAAAGACATTGCAAAGACTGAATATAAATAAAATCAGGAGAAAAAATTGTTAGAAAAGTATTACTGAGTCCCCTCCGGCTCTGTGGCTCACACGCATGAACGCACAGACGCAGGGATGGCTTCAGTAATATTAAGCCGAGAGCAAGGAGTTGAGAAGGGTCCTTGTATAGAGTTCCACAGAAAGCAGTTTATTGCTTCAACTTGTGAAGGTTTCCAGAGGCAAAATGACCCTGAACACATGACAACTCAAGCTTAAATACAGGGGTGTGGCTAACACCAGGAGCCAACTGGGGAAGCAGAACTGGGGTAGATTACCATAACCAAACATGGCATTCTGGGAGAGGCTTCTTTCCCTCACCATAACTGCTAAGTCTTTAGCACCAGAGACTGTCTTACCAAGAGCTCTCTCTGTTTCTTGTACCACTGGTCAATCGGCCACCACAGAAAACAAGTTCCAGTCATCTGAAACTGCTAAATTTATGGTAAATATCTTGGGAAAGCATGTTGCAAAAATTGCTTGATATCAATCAGGCACAAAACTCAGTTAAAAAAAAAAAAATTATAGGTACATATGGATGCCCAAATTTGTAATCCTGCTGCACAAGTTCCCCTTGGTCCCAGGTGTTCAAGTTGTGCTAGACTCAATCTTTATGTATCTTTAGATTGCAATAAACTTGACTTTCCTTTTCCGTGTATATGCATACACTGTTATTCAAAGATCAAAGCTCTACCCAAATCTAACTGTCCAATCAGATTATTATGACCCACTTTCTGTAGTCAGGGACGTGGGGACAGGCAATGTGCTCAGTAACACACTTGATTTGCTTCAGAAACCATTTATATGTAAATAACCATAGGTGAGGTATTTGTTAAGAAGAGTTTAGACTCACTATTCACTGGGCTTCGTAGAAGCAACAACAGCTCGTGCTTGGATCAGGTCAAATGTCTCCAACAAGGGTCAGTGACATGAGAGCCTGTGTCATGGCCCTTCCACAAATGGTAAGAGTCTTCCATCTGGCATGGCCAACACAAGCAAAAACTGACAGAAGAAGAGTAACTTTTTTCTTTCTGTGCAGTGATACATCTATGTCCGTCTTGAACCCAGCTGGCCTATGATACAGAGGGGTTTTTTCTGTAATCAGCAGTAATGATATTTCTATTAAAAATTAATGCCAGCAACACTTCATTTTTAATCTTGGAATGATATTGAAGTCTTTAATCATTCTACAAAGAAACAATGCAAGGAGTGTCAAGGTGTAGCGTCCCAAAGCAACTTGGACACAGGAAAGCAAAGTTTTTTGTTTTAAGTTTCAAGCTGCACTGAAGTTGAGCTGAGATTTTGTGTGCCAACTTTCAGCCTAAAGGGAGGGTGGTTTTGGCTACAGTATACGCCCTGGAGAATAGGAAACATTCTAGAGGAAGCATCAAATAGCATTTTACTACTGTATGGCAGAGCAAGTGGCTATGTAACAAGAAAATTACTCAATAGGATAATTTCTTATGTTAGCATTTTAATTAAAATAAAGCATACTTGCCTCCATCTTACACTCTACAATTCTCTCTTCAAATTACACAGACATACATAATGTACAAAGCAAACAGAAAATAGAATCACAAATCCTAGCAGACTTGAAATCATTACTCAGCTTTGTGAGAAATACGGCTTTGTGAGAAATATGTGAGAAATAACCAGAGTTAATGATTCCATAAACATTTATTTGGAGGCAATATTAACATTAACAGGTCCGTAAAGTATTTCTAGGCATTAAAGAATAAATAACACCTATTATTAATGTAATGGTAAAAAAAATGTCATTTACCACACATTTGCAATACCCTAGTTTAATACATTATTAAACAGCATCCCAGAATGGATTAACACTGAACAGAAACTCCAGATGTAGAGATGTTTCCCTGTGGTTTTATCAGCAGCAACATGGTTGATGCTAGCCCAATCCTGATCCCAGTGCAGACAGGGCCTTTGGTTTGCTCTGTTTGGTTTTTGGATGAATAATAACACTTATGCAGGCTTCATGCTGGGCTTGGTGCTTTGATCAAAGCACTTTCCAGTGGGCATAAAAACTGCCTCTAATGTTTGCACCTTAGCTTTCATTTTAAAGTAACTCACTGAGATGAGACCCTGCCAATTTAGCCTTGCATACCCCTTTCTCCAGCCAAGCAGTTGTACAGATTGTCCCCTACAGGGTCTTCCACCAAGAGAAAAATAGGTCTTCTCCCACCCGTGCCAACGAATGGTCCAGGAGCCTGCTCTGTACATCCTCATTGGTTTCCCCCAAGCAGCATCACTGTTCAGCCCAAATGCAACTGTGAGGGAATTGATGGTTACTGGCAGCATATGTTAGGAGCTAATAAGGTGTCCCAGCCGTCTTCTGACAGTAGAAAAGCTCCCAAGGAGACACAGGGCTTTCTTCATTGCCCTTCCTCTTCTCCACCCAGTCATGTTACTCTGGGTGAGAGATTAGGTCATACCCAGCAGGTTTCTTGAGAAAGATGAGCAATATAGCACAGACCAGCACTGGCTGAAAATGAGATAAAGCCTTTTCTGTTCACTTAAGTTGAATGTGATCTGGAGTCCAGGTCAGATGTGTTTATGAAAAGGAATTGCTGATGCAATCCTGGAGGATCAGGCAGATCTATGAAGGGTTCTTACACTGTCTCCAATCCTCATGGCCTCCAGATGCGTACCAAATCAGCATCCTTTCACTTGGGCAGCAGCACTCCAGCCTGGTTGATATCTGCCTCCCCACTGTGAAAATTTTTGTTACACGCGATCGTGTCTCCCTCTAGTGACTAAATGTCTGTATTTTTGAAAGTCATGACACAATATAATTTTCGAAGAGTCTACCTACGATGTGTAGAGTCAACTCTCTTATCTTTTGTTCCTAATTATGCACCAAGGTATGGATTGGATTTTGCTTAAAACTATCCAAATTTTAAGAGACTTATAATACTCAGCAGGCATTGTATCTGTATTTAAACAAAAAAGGCAGTATCTGACCAGTAGAAATGATAGATATGATTAAACATTCATGCTATTTATTTTGTACTGGCAACTAATCTTTGTCCAAATATTTAAATCCAGACAGTGATATTAAACAGCAACTCTACTAAATTTATCACTTGTGCTTACTACAGATCACTCTTTCTTATCTGGCAAGCTAGAAGACATTTACTTATCCTCACCAAAAAAACAGTAGCCCAAATTTAGTTTAAAAGGCATAGCAAAAAAAAAAAAGGAAAACCATGTCCAAAGTTTCATCAGCTGAAGATAAGAGTGGAGATGAGATTAACAGAGAAGAGACTGAAAGCTTGAGGCTTCACAAAAGGACTACCATTCTGGTTTCTTCTCAGCTTATCCCACAGGCAATAATACACTTTACACTGATAATAAAAAGCAACAACAGAGAAAGTGTCAGATAGGGAGAATATTCTTTAGAAAGGTAAATTCTTTTTATCTTTAACCCTAGTATTAGGAGGCATATGTGTATGTACACATCAACAAATGGAATTGGAGCATAGAGTTTAAGAGTGACCAAAGGTTAGCACCATGGCACATACCAAGGATAAGCACTCAGGAGCAAGGCAAGGCAACACAAAATCTCATGGGTGGCATGTCACATTCCTCTCACAGAGACAGAAGGAAACAATAAAGAAAAATTACAACACACTGGAGGTATACTGAAAAAAACATTGCAAAACAATTTTTGAAACTCTGTTAGAAGCTGCAAACAGCAGCAATAAAGGACAAAGTAAACTTCAGACTCACATTTCCACTCAGAAATTTTAAGGAAATATTATTACAATAAATATAATTGAAAAAATACAGTTGAAATTATCTTTCTTTTTTTTATATTGAATTAATTTCCCACACATAAAATCAATTTAATTTTACAACAGGCATCACTTTTGTTCTCATCTTAGGTTCACTGAGCTTGCCTAAGTCCACATGTAACAGTCCTTTGGGAACACTCAGAATTAAGCAATTTCAGTACTTCTCCTGACCAGGAAAACAGGGGCTGGTTATGCAGCTGCCAACATGTTTGGCCTCAAATCTTCACTGGTTTCTGTGAAGTGGAAGCAAGAAACCTCTCTGTCAAGTTTTATAATGATCTGAGTTTCTTGTCATCCTGCTTGATCCTCTAGGTCTTTCACAGAAAAGAGAAAAAGATAATGTGATTTAAAATCTACAGAAACTGATAAAGTTTGTAAGTGAGAATAATGCCTGGGGATAGAAGTTAAGCCTGTGAGGATCCTTGCATTATTCTTACCTAATTGCAAAAAAGTGTCATACTAGTATTTTATTTGGCCTGAAATAGTTTTAGTTTTTAATACCAACAAAAAGCATAATATGGCTGCAAAAGGTAGAGAAGAGCCCTTAAAATTTTCCTTAAAACTCACTGTGTCCCTAGTCTGGTTTCAAGTTTTATTTTTCCTTGTTGGTCAGCTGCAGGTCAGCTTCTTAGCTCTATTTTGGTCCTGTTACAAAGGAATATCTAAACTTAAGTACATGACCCTCATCTCAGGATGTTTGTAGCTTCCTTTATCATAGAATATGATACCTTAGAATATGCTGAGTTGAAAGGGACCCATCAGACCATCGAGTCCACCTCCTGGCTATAGTGTAAATATGTGAAACAATAGGTGTTTGGGGTTTGTTGCTCTGAAGGAAGCCATTATTTTATAATATTTCCTTTTCAATCATCTACATACCCCAATTTAATTTTGCAGCTTCAAGTCACTGGCTAGAGTAATACTATGTCCATACTAGAATAAAAACAGGGAAGGATAAAGAAATACCACCCGTTTATAAACTATACAAATACTACAGGCAATCACTCCTGCTGCCAAAGTCCAGCAAATGTTGCGGTGCTCCCACCAGTAAACTACACCCCAGCTCTGCCTGCTACTGTTCTTCTACCTGCCCATAGGTGGCACCAGTCATGTTTGTAACACCTGAGTCCGTGTCTGCCAATATCCCCGCAGACCTCGGCTGTAGATTCCACCCTGACTTCTTCCTTGCTGTCGGTGGAGGTGTTAATCACAAACTTTAAATTCATGCAGAAGCAACTTCAGACAAGCTAAGCATGAAAAACTCTTCTTCAATCTGCCACTTCACACACCACTACCTGAGCATACAACTGTGTCCTCAAATGTTAAGGCCAAATAGTAGCAAATACCACTCTGAAGCATACTTCTCAGGAAACGTGGCTTTAAAAATGTTAGGGTGTACTTATTGTTCTTCTGGACCAGCCTCTGCCAAAGAGAAGCAGCGAGCTCAGGGTCCTGAGGAAGGCAGCATCAACCCAGTTCAACGAAGTACACCCAAAATCTGACAAAGTGCAACATTGACTATAATTTGTGCCACAGACATTTTTAGATTTTAAGCTAAGTCACAAATGTTTGTTCCTGTCACACAAGTTTCAGAATTTTGGGAAGAAGCCAGAAACCTGGAAAATAACAGTGTTCAAGAAGACACATGAGTAGAAATCCCTAAGATTAAATTGTTAAAATATTTAATGCAAATAATAATTTTTTTTGCTGTTGTTGTTAATTTTTCACACTTTAAACTATAAATTAACTAAAATAATGTGATAAAATAATTGTCTTGAATTATAAAATAGTAAAATATTTTTCTCAAAAATATCAAAAGAGAACATTTCAAGAAAACATTTTTTCCCCCAGAATTGTTTCAGTTTAGATCAGAATAATAAGAACTGATCTTTCTTATAAGTAGGTTTTATTGTTTTTTTCAATTTACCTACATTTTCCAGAAGAGAAAGCAAATAATTAAAATTATAATATAGGACTTATTTTGTGTCTTACTTCCTTTTATCATGGTCTGCCTATTTTTGCCTTTCATTTTCTATTTAATTTTCTTAAATTTTACTTTAATTCTGAGAGCCAAAATGTTGCAGAGCAGATATATAATTAGATACGTGCCTCCATCCCCCTCCTCTCCAAACACTGGTGTTTGTCCAGGCTTTACTACATCCAGAGAGAGCTACAAGGAAGTCTTTACCCCAGACACATGCAAAACAACCCAGTAACTGCCCCAACTTGCTCTGTCCACCTCTAAGCCCAGCACATGAGAAAAAGCAGATAAGAGATGGATCAGTTTTATTATATCTATCAGGGGAAGGACTCATTTACCTAGCTTTAGACATCTAAAATGAAGATGTGCAGTAGAAAGCACCCATATAAGGTGTGTCAATGCTCAGTGGAGAGTGATGATCCATCTCAGCCTGAAGTAGTTTCTGTGGGTTAAATTGCCCTCCAGATATGTGAAGACCTACTGAACAACCCACAGAACTAGCTTATACTTGGCACATCATATTTATCTGAGGGTAAAAACCCTGTGCATGTACCCTGAATTAAAAGGCCACTTTTGGGAAACAGTGCACACAAAAGTAGCTGTGTTTCTCCTTTCCCTCTATCCTCACCAGACAGTTGCCATCTGCATTGCTAGGGTTTTAAACCTTGGTCCATCTTCACATCATTGTTTGGGTGGTTTGTTGCATCCTGCAGTGCCCTGCCCTTTACCCTTCTCCTTAGCCCCCTTAGGGCAAAGATAAATATGTACTGCAATTGCTAGGCTTTTCTTTATAGGCCAAGAAATATTCTAAATATATAACACTGTATGTACTATACCCTAACACATTCACAAATTATAAAGAACTATAATTCACAAAGGCTAAAGAATTACTATAATTCATTCCCGTTGCAACATTACTTTAATTCACTTTTCAGTTGGTTTATTTAAATGATTAGTTATTGCGCAACTTACTTCTCCCATTTAAAAAAAATATTTCAACACATTTAAGCTCTGTTAAACTACCTTTTACACATGAATTAGTCTGAATTTTATTGCTGTATTTTCCCAACTTATTAAAAGGGTGACACTTTGCAAATAAAACTGCAGGATGGATTTATTATTTACAGTCCTAGTCCAAGCTTTCATATCTCCTTAATATGGGTATGTTTAATTTTCCAATGTAGTCCAGCCACATGACTGGAATCAAACTTGTAATTGCCTCTTTGGGATTTAAAACTATTAGGGTTGTGCTTTTATGTTCTCTTTTGTTTTGCTTGAATCACTTTTTCAGGTCTATGAAGTACAGCTGGCACAATAAAAGTTTGATCAATGCATAACCAATGCAGTGTATATTTCTTCCAGATATGTAAAACCCAGGTGAAAAATATTAATCTATGAAAATGGTCTTTGTCAGCTACTTATTCTTGGAATTAAAATCAGTTTCAGTCTTGAGGTATATGATTTGGCCTGGGACTTTCCAGTCTGGGTTTTTCAACAGTTTCTTGTATACATTTGACATATTAAAATGAGTGATATCCTGATGTAAAGTTTCAATTTCCATGGTAGATTTTTTTCTCTCATACTGTGATACTTGAATAAAACTATCCTGGTAATACAGGAATTAGCATGAAAAAAAGCCTATACAAGCAGTCTTTGTTTCCTTACCAATTTAGTCTCCTTTCATGTATCATTGACATTGATGCTATTGGATCATATTCTCAAGTCATTTAGGCCTCAGAGTCATGCTTTGGGCATACATGAAATCACCAAATGCCTGCAAAGAAACTGAAAAATTAAACCTTTCAGTTTTGGCAACATGAACTGGTCTTCAAGTTCTGGAGTACATTAACCTGGTAGATAATTAATTCTTGTCCCGTCAGACTGATTAAGTAGCCTTCTCCAGCTAAACCTTGACTTTTCTGGAATTGGTGGTGGTTCTGAAGGTGTTCTTCAATATGAACCAAGAATTCAGACTCTGGCCTTCACCTAACATTTATGACACTCTACCTTTTAAAGTCGAAAGTAAAAGAATGTAGAAAACAGGTAACATGTCAGCACATACCTTTTTGATGAAAGATTTTCTAAATAATGATGTATAAAAATATTGTAGGTATACCAATATAAAACTGCTGAGCCAGCTTAAACATGGTGATGCCAGAGGTCATGTTTTTCAGGAATTTTCACCATATTTGGTGCTTGTCTCTGAAAGTTCAGTTTCAGGATTTAAATTATTACGTTATCCTCAGGAGCAAGACCCCAAATAAAATGGACAATAGTTGTGAATACATGTCTTGGGGTGACTGTATGATACTGTATTCTTTATCACCTGCTCTATGCCCAGACATGAATCCTGTACCCTTCTGTGTCTTTAAGGGAAACGGGGGAGAGCCAGTGGAATTCTTTCGGCGCTGTGTTCAAAACACAGGTAAGTTCGCTGGCTTCTCCTGCCTGGCTGCTCCACTTCTGCACCAGGGAAGAAAGTTACATTCCTTTTGCTTTTTTTAGCTAATTTCTTGTTTGTTAGCTAAAGTACGGAGCCCAGGGACTTTGGATCCTTCTTCGTCTTCTCTTCTGGAACTGTTCAGAACACCAGAACATCAGAACTTCACTGGGAGACCTTACACCTTGGCCCGCAGGGGCCCACGCTGAACCCCAGCTCTGGAGAGGAGAAAGCCACACCCACAAAGGACTCTGAAATCTACCCAGGTTCTCTCCACAGCGAGAGGTTTTATTATTTAGCATTATTCTTTTCCCGTGAATGCATGCATTGTGTTTGTTAAATAAGTATTTTTTTTCCTTTCTCTTTCCTCTGAGGAAAAATGCTTTCCGAACCTGGTGGGGAAGGGGTGGCTGTAACCTGCCTACTATTAGAGGACGTTCATTTCAGACATTCCTCCGAATTTGCCTCAAACCAGGACAATACATTTTGAAGTTGCCGTTAGCAATTCAGACCCTGGATTTCTACATTCTCTTCATATTATATGTAGTACATCACATAGCCCAGTGTTGTTCCAGAACATGATTGACTTTGTCAAGCATGTAAGCTGTCCATGCACTATAGCAGAAAGCCTCTCACAGCCGTACTAATGTATTAAGGAATGAGCCCACCTTCATAGGAGTGAGTGAACTTCTTACGCTGCCTACCCAGTAGGTTTGCTCCAACTTCATGCACAAGACAGATTTTATTTGTGGAGGTATGCATAAAGATGGAGTCTCTAGTTGTTATAAGATGGCTCTCCTAGACACTCTTAATATATGTATTATAAATATGTTTATTGGAGCAGAACTTGCATCAAAACAAATGTGATTTGACTGAAAGCTACTGCTATAGTAGATTTGCCATGTCTGAGTAGAGTGGAGGCTGTCATACCATCCAGAACCAGACAATACTTAAATTTCTTCCTTCTGTGTTAATTAACTTAATTACAACATTCTGAATTCTGGAGCTTATATGCATATTTATAAATCCAAGACACACATCCTGTTAATGCCTTGAAATAAAGAGTTAAGGTCCATGGAAATGTCAAGCCTTACTCGTTGTACCTTTAGCAACACAATGAAGATATTTTGCATATTCAAACATAGTCATGTAAGTAGTTAATACTCACTAGAATGATTTTGCATCTATTTTGTACATTGTCATCAAAAACAGGTGTAGCAAGAACATATTCACAAAGTCCAATATGTCCCATCTTTTTTCTAGAACAAAGGATATACACGGGGTAAGAACAATGATCATTCAAGGGAAGATGCCATTAACCAAAGCCACTAAACTAAGAGAAAGTTCGCAGAATGTTCTGAGATACTCACTTCCTGTATATTTATATTGAACAGACAACGTTTTCTTTGTCAGTCCAACGGACATTTCTGACAATTCTTCCATATTATATGCTGCATGGAACTCTTCTTCTATATTGTTCCTTTAATTAAGGGTCTCAATGTGTATATATAACTCTGAAAGATCTGACTCTACTGTCACTAGTAGTAACCTTCCTGAAATACCTCAATGATTGAGGAAGTGACTCTGGCATTATTTGGCAGATCTCAAGGAGTTTTCCAAAAACATCTCATTTTTAAACTTTTTACTGCTAATTGCAGAACATCATGTTCAGATGGCTTTAGGCATGGTGTCTTCTGTTCTCAACTGATTGCTCAGATCTGGCAACTTCAAACAGTAAATACTCTGAATTGCTTATCCCTTTCTAGTACTTAGGCCATAACAGTCCTCAGACATTTTTGAAAATCTATGAGGGGTCTTCTTGGAACATTTACTACCTAGAGAGAGAAAAAAACCACCATGAGTTTTTAGTAAAACCTCTCCCTTCTTGAAAACCAATGGGCATTCGGCTCCTATATTCCTTCCAGTCCTTAGAGTGTTAAGGAAACATCCCAGTCTGACCACTGGCAGACACTTTAGCGATAACATTCCCAATGTCAGAGACTTTTCACTGCTGGGACTGAAACACCTTCACAGTAGGTGGCTGCAGTGAGCCAATGCAGTCAGACCAGGTTTCCTTAATGGTTCGACTGCAGGGTTCCCATAGCAGAGTCTCAGATGTCCATAAAGCAATTTATTTACGGCACAGTAATAGAAGAAACAGCTCAAGCTGGTGAGAGCCCCCAGCAAAGGAGCCCCCTCACAATCTACATGTGGGCAAGTCTTGCTCTTCTTGAGTCTTCGGCTCCTGCTGTGTCTCTCAGTATCCATTCACCTGCCTGGCCACTAGTCTTCGCACCCCTTGTCATGCGAAGCATTGGCAGTTCACGGCCTCTTGTCTCTCTGGGCTCTCACCCAGAGCTCAATCTGCGTCTTGAACTGAAGCTTACAAACTGAGCCACTTGCACCAGGTATATTCCTCAACAGAAAGTTGGACTTGGGATGTTGAAAGTGGAGGTCTATGCCATGAATTCTTCTCTATCAAACCTGCCTCAAGAAGAGGTTTTCTGCACCCTCCCAGTAACCGCCTATTCCCACTGCTTCCCTGTCAAAGGCTAGTCTCTCCATTGTGACAATACTTGTGTGTTTATATTCAAGACTACTTTTTAAAATTTCCTTTTAAAAAATTATTTCACATAAATTGAAAGGTAGTTCTACAACAGTGAAGAGCTGGAGCCAGGATAGAATGGAAATTTCCTAAAATGATTTTTCAAACAAATATTTTATAAAGCCTTGTAGTGTTCAATAACCAGAAATGTCACCCTCAACCCTCTCATGCCACCATCACATCCCAGCATGGGAGGATGGGAGCTATAGCATGAAGTGCTTTTGTCACTCTGACATATCTCATCCTCTTTACGAAAAAATGTTTATCCCATCTAGGTCTTGCTATCAGTCTGAGACTTGGTTTGTCAAGGTTTAGGCCAGTTGAAACATTTGCAAAATAGTTCCCTAGTTTTGACCGTAGAGATTATGATGTGAAAAACTTCAGCAAAAGAACTTCAGTCACAGCTGCAAGTTGGATGGTGTGAGGTATCTGTGAAGCTTCTAATACAACATTCATGTAGGATAGCTGCACTACATTTCAAATTGTGCTATTTCAAAGTAAATTACTTTCACAGCACAATAATTGTTTTTTCTCTTCCCCCTCTTGGGCTCAGTTTAAAGGCACAGAAAGGCACAAAATTAATTTCTGGGCATAGAGCAGCGATAGGGGATACACATCATAAAGTCACGCCAGGACAACTGTGAATATTTGCAGGTACTACAGGGGTACACATAGAAGACAGACTAGTGGAAGGATTGTTAATTTATTTTACCAGTGGTGTATAATGGTTCTTTAGCACTTCTCTTCTTCTTTCTTTGAAGAAAGAGGCTTGAGGGAAAGATGTACTATATGTCTCTCTATCATTATTGAAATTAGATATTTGTATAAAGATCTACAGCATCATTTGTAACGCTCCACTCTCTGAAACTGCTGCTTTAATCAAGTGTAATACAGAAAACAAGATGTACAAAGCTGGAAGGAAGATAACGTGTTCAGCCATACTTGGCCTGGTATGTCTTGACTCTCACAAGAAGGCCAGAGTGGCAGGTTCTGGAGGCTGAAAGTCAAATACATAGCCGCCATAAATGCTATATGGTGGTTCATGCTCCATATACCTTTCCACCTAAACCACTGCAAAGCTTTTCTCATTCACAGCCATCATCAAAAAAGTAGAGGACAGATTAAGCTCCATTCTTCTACTGATCTAAATATCTGTGCTGAAGCAACCACCAAAGAAGATCTTTAAAGTTCATGGTAAACATAATTATCTTGGTTTTTGGCCAGATCTTCCACTAACTAGAAACTCAGCTCCCACAGGATGCCAAAAGACCATCAGAAAAGCTCTTGTCAACTCACACGGTTGTATGATTTGGGTGAAGTTGCAAAATTTGTGTTAGTAAGCCCCCTTCTGCCACTACCAGTACTTCTGGACCCCTCAAGCTTTTTATCCCCTGCACATGATACACATATATAAGAGATATGATTCTGGCATGTTCAGCCATGACAGGCATGTTCATGACCTAGAGGGAAAGCATACTTCAGCCTGAACTCCTTGAAATGACAACTCCTTCCTTCTATTTTCTCAGGGGCTTTCCTTCCCTCAGAGACTCTGTATACCATGTCTCATCCGTAGATGATGGATCAGAAGGGAAACCAAAATGTTCTACTGCATATGCATGAGAACAAGACCTAATTAACAGAGGATGAGAGGTGGAAATTGGCTGTGCAAGACCTGCATGAAACACATGAGCCTTGATTTCTCTGCTCTTCTCTGTGAGCTGTCTTCACATTCAAATATCTCCTGGTGCTGTGGTTGGAAGAAAATTTCTTGGGGTTGAAAGAAAATTTCACCTTTGCTGGAAGTCCCCTTGTTAAATCTGCTGTTGCTGGAAACTGTGCAGCCTTTCCTCAAGGCTGAACCCTGTAGTCTTAATCTTTAATTAGCTTTCCCTTGACCCCTGCATAGGGCTTGCCACTGGAAGACTTCTCCACAGGGTGAGGAGGACATTTGCTTGTGTAACTAAGACCTTTCAATAAATCTCTTTAGAAGTGCTCAGGCTAAGAGAGCTGCGAGGACCTACAGAGCACTCTGTCTTGGCTCCACAGTAACAGGGTTTTCTGCAGAATACTCCGGAGTGGCTTCCAATTAATATCATTTCAGTTTTGCCTCTTTTGTCTCTCTGACATTGCCTGGGTTCAGGCCATTCCCAGTCATGAAGAAAAAGACAGGAAAAAAAAGTGCTAGTTTAATAAGTCTTTTCACAAAGAGACCCCTTGCTCTCTGCAACTCAGCTAGGCACCCACATGCAAGGAGCCTGTCCCTCAGCTAAAGGGGCATCATGTATTGGGCACAGACATGAAGCATTCCCTGTCAAGAAGTCAAGGAAGTTTTGTGGCATTGTTACTTCAGATCAGTTTCAGCTGGAAACAGTTGTGTCTTTGCAAAAACTTATCACAATACATGCTTCAAATAATCTTCCTACAGAGCACCACCACAGCTAAACTCTCAGATCTCTCCTTGGTCAGAATGGGAAATAGGCACTGTGAGAAAAAGGCATAGTTCAGGACTCTGCTGCTAATGCCCAGAACTATGGATGCTGAAAAAGCTTCAGCAAGGAATTTCTTCAGCTCTCAGCAGCATTTTGTGAGAGCTCTGTCTTTCCCATGCAAGTAATTCAAAACAATTCTGCAAACTTCTTCCACCTGCAGATTGTTTTGCACTGTTGTTATGGTTCCAACTAGAAAAACATTTAGAGATGGGTGTCTTAGAACTTGGCCAAAAAGTGGATGGCCAAAAGAACCAATTACCTTATGCCATTTAACACACTTTTTGCGAACTAACATATAAAAACCTCTAAGAAGTTATTACTTCAGCCTCCTTTTACCCTGAGCTTGGACTCTGTGTCGTTTCTCCATTCAGCGGCGAGAACAGCGACACAGAACTGCCCTCTAAAAAGTTTCTCTCTCTCTCTTCATTGATTATAGGTGGTACCTTGGAAGGTGAAACTATATTTTGGTAGTTGCAGAAAGCCGGGTGGAAGGTTCACTGCAGCTTCACTTTGATAACTACTTTTCCTAAGAATGCTTTGCATTTCTGCTCGGTGACCACAATATTAGCCAAACACTGTGCAGTACGGTTTTCATCTATTAGAAAGGAGGGTTTCTTCTGCCTTACTGCTTTTAGTCATAGGAGGATTTCCTCCTTCTTCCTTCAATCAGGAAGTCATATAATTTCCTGAGCTTTCCAGCAATGGGCCACAAAATGGCCAACACCTTCATAGCTGGAGTCAAAGGAAAAACCTCATCAGGCATGTAGAAGTCACTCAACTGTGCGAGGAAATGATGTATCTCATCTTCAGTCCCTCGGGGTTAGCTGCCCCTGGGATGCCATGGCCTGCAAACCATTAGTTGTTGGTACATCAGCCACCCATTCCCTAAAATCTCCATGGGTCTTCAGGCAAAATTTCTCTGCTTTCTGGGATTATTTTGGTGGTAATGGGGAATCTAACAGCCTTCCTTTTTCTGAAGTGGCCTCAAAAAATTTCTGTTGTCATCACTCAACATCAGAGAATTTTTCCTCCATGTCAGAGAAGACCAGCAGCTGCCTTAGTTTTCTAGGTCCAACTCACATGCTCAAAGGTTTCCTGCAACAACAGCCCTGCCATGTGGACCAAATCTAGGAGTTTATATGTTACGATGTTGCTCTCAGTGGAGAAATATTTAACTGGGAGGATGTGTCTCCAAATCATATAGTACTATATGAAGGTGTTTGCTGGGAGTACTTTTTCTGACTCTGGCCACAGATTCTTTGGACTTAACCTGCTACACTTTCCACAATTAATTTCATTTTCTCTCCAAAGCAAAAGAAACTCACTCTTGTACAGACCCTCTTGACATGATTCCATCTTTCAAATGACTGATTACATCATCACTTCCTATTTCTTTCCTCATAAGTACTGCTACAATACTTACTCTTTTAATTCTTCCTTCCCCTTTGCAACATGCTGCCCAACACAACTGCACTCAAGAAAAATCTCCTAAAGGAATTGTTCTTCCAGGCTTGTATTCTGCTTTTCAAGAAGCACCTTCACAGTTTAAAAGTGAAGTAAAGAGGTCTTGGGCATGTGGATACTAGGGGTTTGTCATGAATGTACCCTGGAGGCCTGTGATCTGCTTCAGCGGTAATGGCGCAGCTACATGTGGTGACTAAGATCCTGACATCCAGGGAAAACAACAATAATGATTTTTTTGTCCATCTGAATATAATTTTGTTGTGTTGACATATATACTTTAAGTCCTTTCACTGTGACTTTCTTCTTGCACTAGAGCTGTTTCAAGTGCTGCTTAACACTTCCTTGTGGTGGAACTTCCCTTGTTTTCATAAAGTATTTTGTTTCTTTCCCAACAGTATCCTTCATGTTTCAGATTGCTGCCTCATCCCAGTTGCTTATGGACACCCTGGGACTTCTGCTATTCTTGGTACCCAATACTAATTGTAGTATAGGTAGTCACACAGCCCATGGCACATAGGTAGGTAGTCACACAGCCCATGGCTTTCTGTTTCTTAGGGGAGATTGTTTTACAGCATTCACCTCATTTGTGGTTCCCGAAGTCCTTAATTTGCTATGCAGTGATTTACTTTCTGCTGTGTTCCAGCTTTAGTTTATTCTTCCTGAATTTTGACTGAGCAGTGGTATTCCCTCTTGTCTCAGTCACATATGTCTACACTGTCATGTATGTTTTCACCTCCTGTCAACAGTCATGCATCATGCACCCTTTTCCCAGGAAACTGTGTGTGCTGATAACAGGCCAGCAGGTGTTTCCTACCAAATGTTGTGGCTGCTCATCTCTTCTTCCAGTCCCACCTACCTTGCCCAGGATGGGCAGTTTATATTCAGAATATGCTGCAAGGTCCTGATAAATTATAGCCTATTGCACAGGGAGCCTATTTTTTTGCAGTGATCAGTAAGTATCCAGACTGTCATTTTTTTCTTCTTTGTACCCACTTTAGAGGTTTGACTACTTTAAGTCATACCCTTTTCTTGGACACTTTGTGTCTCACTCATGGAATTAGCTGCTTAAATACCTGAGTTATTGGTACCAGAACCTTGGGAGGTGACTTATTTTTGCAGTTTCCAGTTTTGCCCATGTTTCTGGACACAAAAGTTAGAAAAATACCATTTTACTTTGCATCTGCAATGGAATGGATTCCACATGTATAAAGTTTTTTATAAAGTGAAACCATCTTTCTGTGTTAGGATGGATTTGACAACATGTCAAACACATGGAGAGATTTCCCTTTGCATCTATAGTCTATCTGTAGTTTTCTAACAACTGGGGTTGAAGAACTCTGTATTTCATTAGTCCTACTAATGCAGGCAGCGTTAAAAGCCAAATGGAAGCTCTCTTTTGCCCTTCTTGTGTCTCATGAATACAGAATACTTTTTCTCCAGCTGTTTAGTCAAAACTGAATATCACAGGTTCTCCTTTGGCCCTATGCAGCTAATTACACCTAGGAAGCTAGCTACATTGTTATCCTTCTCTTTGGCATGTACTGTAGCCAAGAAGAGTGCTTCTCTCTGCTGCTGCTGGAGTCTCTTTGGGGGTGCTGTCCAACTGCAGGCACCAACTGCACTCTACACCCTGTACTTTTCTCTTTGCTTATGTGTCATGGTTCTGCAAAAGTATTTACTTTGTGGTGGGATTCAAACAGCCTTATCAAAATGGAAGTCTTCAGTAAAGGTGTAATGAAACATTTGGACCTCATGAAAACAGAATGTTTCACTATTTTGCACAGGGAAGTTTAGGAAAATGGTGAACAACTCAGCTGTTGAGTCAGCATTTGGAGGGAGAGGGAAGTAAGGGTGAAAAGGATCTCCCTAATTGGCCAAAGCATTATTTTCTTTTAGCACAGTTTTGATGGTCAGAATTAGAAACAGTGTCAGAACACAAAACTGCAAATAAAGGAAAATGATGCTTCAATCTAGATTCAAAAGCAAATTCACAGCTGCCTGTAAATTGAAACTAAGACCAGCTCAGTAGAGCCCACATCTGCCTGCACTTCAGGCTGATGGGGTACCAAGCAATTCTTACCTGCCAGGAGGATAGCTGTGTGCACGTGGTGCTGAGTCCCCATAATATGCTGTCCCAACAGGCAATGTGTCCTACATAATGGTGAACACCTACATAACACAGTGCTATAGTTCCTGACCTGGGCTGCCTCATATACATATATGCCTCATATACATATATGCATCCATGTCCAAAATGGGCTGGATTTTTAAAGATTACCAAAGGGTGCAGTTAGAGAAGTCTATGGGAATGGGGTATGAAAAACAATTTGCCTCTATTGGTCCTGAATGTGTTTGAAAATCTGGTTATGTTTCAAGTATAATAATGATTTTGGTGAAAATAAGTTTGATTATTTGATTGTACAAATTATTTGATTTTTGCCTGAGATGACATTCCAATGTGACAAATTTTATTTATGCTAATATTTTCTCTTAATTGTTTATGATGCAATTGAGTATGATAGAATTTTAAAAAAATATTTTTATTAAAGAATGACTGTAAAACTTATATCCTCATCTGTAATGGCAAAAAGATCCTTTTAAGTAGGATTCTTTACCCATATTAGTTCTTTCTTCATCAAATATTTCTTCACAAATTCCTTCTTACTAGTATTGGATTTCATAATTGAAAATAATATTTTAGAAATAATATTTATAGAAAATAATATTTTCTCACTTTGTAATTGTTTTCAAATACTGATGGTATATATTGGAATTTTTGTAGTAAACAGAGAATTAAAACTTACTGATTGATGGGGAAAAGAATAATTTTGCTTGCAATCCCACACAGACATCATAATAATAAATTATCATACATCAGTGTAGGTATACAAAAAAAAATAGGGGCTTCCTCATTTCATAGGGATGATTACATTTTGAATTATCTTATATACATCTTATAGGACAGGGGCACCTTGAGAGGTAATCAACATCTGCAAATCTCAAAAAAAATACTGGATTCAAGTTTATAAGATATTCCTGTTGACTTGGGCCCAGTTTGCACTTAGATTTTACAAAGTAATGAAGGTATACCAGAGGGAACAGAATTTGTATCTGTAAAGTGTACATTAGCTTAAGCTTATTCCTGGAACAATATAGAATTATACTTTGTTGGAAGTATAACTGCAGTTGTACCATAGTTCTATCAGCTGTAGTTAAAATTTTAAGCTTAGTATAAAATGAAAAAAAAAATAAAAAAAAGAAGCAAAGTGACTTGCTATGATACTGCAGAGAGGTAGAGAGAACTTGCACATCACTGTGCTGTAAATGCATGCTGATGGCAAGTGATCAACAATATACATTTCAATCTTCACAACACTCGCACAAGTGTCAAAGTGGCACCAAACAGCTGAAATCTGATCAAGGCTTTTGGACAAGGACTCAGTGATCTTACATAGGACTGTTTTAAGGCCAGCCATTCCCAGTCTCAGTAATCTTGAAGGGGAGACAATCAGTCTTACTGGGGGAGGACTGAAGATTTCCTCCAGTTGTAGGGGAGAGAGCAAAGTAAAATGCCCCAAAGAGGTACCAGGACTTCCTCCACTGAGCCCCATGAAAACTAGCTCTGCTCTGACACCCTGAGAAAAACATTGGTAATCAGCCTTCAGATATTTTGGCACCTGGGTGTCTTACCTGACAGACATACACATCGTCTTCAATGCCTTCTCAAACCTCACTAAAACCTGGGATAATAGCTGTCCGGTCATAGCAAGTTCAGGTATGAAGAGCAGAAGGACTGTTTAGATGTATACAAAGAGGCATACCTACAAGTGTGTCCAAGGAAGAAAAGACAACAGCATAGCAACCCAGAAAGATAATCACTTATCCTGGGCTTTTCTGGGCACTGTTGAGTTTGACTTCTCAGCATTAGGAATTGATTAGACACTGTAACTAGTAAGATGGGAAATAGCCCTGGCCCATCAATCACACAGAAAGAAGGCTTCTTACAGGTTCCCGTCAGCACTGAAATCAGGAGATCTGCAGCAGATGCCCTGCCTTAAAGATCTGACTGTTCAGAACCATCAATGAGTTTCATGGTTGCAGTGATTCTTTGCAGGAAGTAAATGAATGGGAAGACCAGGAAGAAAATTATTAAAAATGAAAAGCAAAAAAAAGTATTAAAATCCCCCAGAAATCTTAGTATCTTAGAGCACATATTTGCACTCCATTGTTCTAACAAAAGACAATTATGAGCTTGCGCATGTGCACACACACACTCTTGCTTATTCTATGCTTTTTCGCCTCATCTGGCAGCCGCTTTCCGGTCCAGCAGACACTAACATCTAATGAGACAAACTTCCCATTTTCAGACTAATCAGTCGGCTGCACTAATTGCAAATGCAAATATGCAAATTTATATTAATTAATTACTCTGCTAATTAGTTCTGCAGTCTTTTTGGGGTAATAAATCATTGTGCAGTGGAAGGGAAACACATCCTGTCCCATTTCACTCCACATAAAAATTTAATGTACTAATTGAAGAAAATATATTAAAAAAACCCTGATTCTGACTCTACTGATAGGTTCCCTACAGAAAGGTATGATTTTAAGAAGTCTTGCACATCCCCAGCAAATTCCATCACTAAGGTGCCTGTTAGCAATTTAATTATCACATTATGGGCTCCAGGAAAAGCCAGTTTGCTGTGCTGCGGGCTGTGACTCTGAGCTCCATAGTTGACACATTTTGCAGCAAATGCTGTTTATACATCCAAGAAAGATAATCTGGAGGAAAACACTCACTTTACTCTACCTGCATGTTCTGTTAAGGCTTGCACTTAAATCCCAGGAATCTGGGTCTGCTATATATGCACTTTAATTCTGCAGCCTCATTAGATGACATTTGAAGGGGTTATTCAGGGAAAAGGAAGAGTAGCTGAAGAAGAAACTGCTTGCAGAGCCCTTCCCTGGTCTTGAATTTTGCTTTGTCTCTGATCCATTTCAACAGGGAACTTTCAATTCCCCATCTGGCACCACCTCTCCCTTGCAATCCTTACCTTGCCATTACACTGTGGGAATAGGGAGGGTCATTCCACTGCCTCTCCGCTGGTGTTTTGCCCAGCCTCAGGTGATCTGTAGTCTTCTTTCCCCACACTAATATCTGGAAGGTGCAGCAAGTTCCCCATACGGATTTAATGCCCCAGCAATGGCATTCAGGAAATCATGCTCATAGAACCTTAGATACTAAAGCCTGCCAAGGTGTGAAGGTCAATGTGCAAGGTGGGGCTTATTCTACGTTTTCCGTTTTTTTAGGACAGGGAAAAAGCCCATCCCCGTAGCATAACAAACCCAATGGCACGTGGCTGTGAAAACAGAATCCTCTCTTCAAATGAAGCTACGCCAACCAGTTCATTACAGGCATTTTTGGGAGCCGAAGATCCTCCTAAGAGGTTTGGAAAGGCACTGAGCAAAGTGAACCCTCTTCTGTCACACAAGTTCAAGCTAACTAGAAATCTTCACAGGTTTTTTCATCCTCCACTTGCTTACTTTTTTTTTCACAATTGTGTACCTTTGTTTCCATTAATGTGAAACATCTACATAGAATTTTCTTGAGAGTTTGAATGTATCTTAAGTTAACCTCCTTTATAGATGTAGGTGGGAAACCAGTCAAAGATGTTATAAAAGTCAACAGAGGACTTCTATTATCAGAAATTCAGACAACTCACATATCATAGTCTTCCATTATATAAAAACTAATAATCTAAAGCATTAGCAGATTTTTTGCTTTATGCTTTAAATTGTTTGTTTTAAATCGAAACAGTAAATTAGATTTACAGGTAATTAAATTCCAAGGGCCTTTATAATTCTAGATTCAACCAGAAGTTGAGCTGTATACTTTTCTCATAGTTTGAAACCCTAGGATAGCTTCTTTCTTATCTATTTTGCTTTCCTATCCAAACACTGGAATAAAATACTATTAAACTGATAACCTGAAGTCCTGTGATTTAGGCTCTAGGAAATAAAGGGAAATTAAACAAACCCTAAAATCGCTTAAATTGAAACAGCAGTTTATGCAACAGATAAAATTTATTTTTCAAACAGTTGTAATTTTTGTTTGAAATACTAATATACACTAATGGCTATGCCATTCAACATCATGCAAATTAGAATATTTATTTAAAAGCAAACCACCTTTGATCTTTCTAGCTTTGCAGGATTCTGGAGTCACATGGGATCCAAATTACTTTTTGTGGAGTGCAGGCCTCCCCACCTGCTGAGAGTTTTGCAGCTGCTTTTTTTTGGGTCTACAAGATTTCAGAGATTAATATGTAAATATTTTAAGAAAGGTCAACAGGTGCCTCTTAAATAATGAATAGATACGAGATGGTAATGTTCTGATTGTCTATAGTGTGCTTTAAAGAGTTACATTTAAATTGTAATTGTACTAGGACATTAGATGTAACTTAAGACATTTGATAAAACCCATCCTTTGATGGGTTTGCTTCTATTAGAAAGCTTCAACAGAACATGCATATTTTGCAAATTGTAGTAGATATTAACAGAAGTATTTTCTTTTTCTTTTTCTTTTTCTTTTTCTTTTTCTTTTTCTTTTTCTTTTTCTTTTTCTTTTTCTTTTTCTTTTTCTTTTTCTTTTTCTTTTTCTTTTTCTTTTTCTTTTTCTTTTCCTTTTCCTTTTCCTTTTCCTTTTCCTTTTCCTTTTCCTTTTCCTTTTCCTTTTTTTCTTTCTTCTTCTTTTTCTTTTTCTTTTTCTTTTTCTTTTTCCTTTTCCTTTTCCTTTTCCTTTTCCTTTTCCTTTTCCTGATTGTGTTCAGAATACTTACATATAGTCAAAAAAAAAGCATTGCTAATAAAAATTCCATCATGATAATCTATGTTTATGCCCTTTCACTTTCTTCTGGCTGATATTCTCTTGTCAGGACTGTAAAATCAAGACTTTTCTTAACATATAGAACAGCAAGACCCATTTGGTATCCAAGATGAAACCCAGATGAGTGTTAAGATTGACAGTGTTTTCACCCTTGTAATTAGCTATTCACACAAATGGGGGTTTAGTTTGCACTTATGCTTGGAACATGGCACCTCTTCATACAGAGAGCATCATTCACATGTTAACATTTTCACTTTTGTTTTTTGTTGGCAAGTAAACCAGCTTACTTACTATTGAGTTCTGTACATGTATATTTTGCTTATACTTTTCACTGTTTATTAGTATTCTATTCAAAAATAATTTAATGTGAGCAAAGCATGAACAAGAATTATGTGATGCTCCTCTCCTTTGCCCTGCTCTGGAGGAGGACCTCACCTGCCTAAAGCCACTCTGCTGCTTCCAAATGAGTAATTTCCATAGGCACAGTGCTGGGGCATTGCTTTCCAATATCTTTTTCTTTAAGGGTAAAGACCCCCCTCCTTCCCTTGCTGAGGGAAGGATGGGTGGCCTCAGTACAACAGAATATGTACCATGCTGCTGAGCTTATTTGCAGTCTTTTTCTTGGTTGTGTACTGACTCAGTAATGTCTGGAGGAAGGGCACAAAACTAGGAAGCCTTATGGCAATACAGCAACGGTTGCCAGAAATTCATCAAGGATTTTGATGGGTTCCGAACAAGTCTGTTCATTCTAAATTGAGGAATAAAAAACTCAGTGATAGAAAAGAAGGCAAAGGGATGGCTAAAACATCTCTGTTTTGCTAGAGCTGAGATGTGACTGATTTGCTCATACACACTAAGGGTTTAAACAGAAAAAAACCCCAAAATTAACCATCCTAAATGGACTCCGTATGGCTCAATATGTACTCAGGCTAGACAACACACTACCACAAGAAGTGGATTTCCAAAATATACGTTTGGAAAAAGGAATTGATATGCATATCAGAGTTACCATATTTAATTATAGTGATGCTTTTGGGTTATGCTTCAGGGGTCTCAAAATTCAGCAACTGTTTGACAACAGGCTGAGATTTAATGAGAGTAATCTCCTTTTAGTCTTCATGTACAGACTTTAGGGGTCTTTCTTCATCAAAGGCTAATTCTAGAAAATATATATGAGATAAGAATGATCTTAGGTCTAAACAAACACCAAAAATTACTATGTTCTCAGTTGTGGACTACATGTCTACGTGGTCCTTCATCTTATGGGAATGAATGGCTCTTGGAAGTTCATTTAGTCTCTTTTCCAATTCCTCATAAGGTTAGAATGCAAAAGGAATGAAAAAGAGGTTAAGAAAAATTCGATCACTCAAGTGATCAAGCAATAGATGTAGCATAATACGTCTATTGTCTTTTGTACCCGACAAATTAATTAATATTGTTTATCTCTTTAGAAACAATTGCATCCACAATGGACAAGAGGACAACTATCAGGCTAAATTAACATAGAGATCACATATAAAATCATTGGGGGAAAAAAAAGGAGAACAGACTAATGGTGGAGAAAAGAGAAGCCCTAAAGGCAAACAATAGAATTAATAAGTATGGTAAATGCAAACCACCTAAGCAAAAAATAAAAATAATGATTGGGGAAATAACAGTGAAATAGGAAAATAATTTTTCTATATTGAAGCTCCACATCCTCAGCTCTGCCTCCAGGGACTCCAAGTGCAAGAATGCCTTTTTACCCAAGTAGTATGATATCCAAATTGAAACTGCTGTTCATCTCTCTTACAGGAGTAGAGTGCTGCTTTCCTCTCTCTCCCACATTGATGCAATACCATCACCACAGCTCAGAGAGGGCATCAGTATGAGGAACTACACTTGGGACCAGGCCAGGGTGATGCCTTAGGTTTTAACTTTCATATTTTTCAAATCCTGAACTGCCTAGTGTGTAACTCTGAAGTTTCTTGTAGCCCTTTAACTTCTGCTTTCTCATGCTAGGTAGACATAACAAAGCCTCTAGGCAGACATAACAAAGCCTCTCTGGGCCTGCTCTCCAAGGACACGCAGACTGTCCTAGGCCCAAAAAGTATAAACCAAAAGCCTCTAAAGGGGGGGCAAGCTTGGGGAAATTACATCATTAACTGAAGCTTTAATTGGAGAATTAACCCTGATATGCTAATGAACCAAACTTATAAAAGTGTGAAGAACTCGTGACCTGTAGTTCATCTTGGGGTCCATCTTGGCAGTAGCCTCTTGACTCCCCAGGGTGTACCTTTGAAGGCCCTTCGAATAAATACCTTCCTTTATTCCCTTATTCCTGTCTAGTCTCTGTTTTTTTAGGTGGCCACTTCAGGCATCAGTGGAATATTAAGATATATAGCAATGGGGCAGTCCAGGGCTGGGACACTGGTTTACAGCTGCCCAAGGCAGCACCAAGAAGCATCGCTAACACAAATCAAGGTGTGAAGCAATTCAGTGCTTCAGGGACATGTGTGCAGGTCACTAGTGCAGGTCAGAGAAGTGAAATTAACCATCACATCCCTACTGGAGACAAAAAGGTCTGGCTTCCTCTTTTTTATTGTATTTCAAAGTTCTTTGCTCAACTTATTGGGGGATACCTCACTGTACAACGCTGAGGCAGAAACAATAAACCTGTGATGTAACAAGTTAAAATGAAGTTGCGGCTGCAAAGTAGCTTGAATCAGTTAGGAAAAACAAAATTAGAGAATACTTCCAGTGAGTTATCATAGAAATTCCATGTTTGTTTTCAATCCCAGCCATGATGAAGTGTTGAGATATTTGGTTGGTATACTCCCTCACAGTATTTTCAACAGAAAAACTGCATTTAAATTTCAGAAGCTGACTGTTTCCTGCTTTGATGTACAAAGTAGGGAGGAACAGATCATTGCCAGACACTTAAAAGAGAGAAATGCCTATTTAGTGAAAAGCTGAAAGAAAATGCTCTCTTTCAGTTAAATTTTTTTCATCAGTTAATTTCTTTTAAAGTATCTTAATTATTTCACTTTTTCAGCATTTTACTTATCCAGAATCAAATTTATCTTTGTGCAGTAACACAATGGGAACTATGAAGGCCAAGTTTGTAGCTGATCCTTAAATCAGTTTTCCTATATAAAGCATGTAAATTCACACCTTTTCTTCTGTAAGAGCAAAGAAACATTTGTCATATTTGACACTAGCCTTACATAAACAAAGGTTAAATAAAGCATTAGCACACAAGATTTGATCAAGGCAAAGGTTTTTTGACCATACACCTACAATTTAAACATCTGACTTACATGAAAATGAATTATTCCGTTTCTCTGGAATAGAAGAGGAAGCGCAGTTAGGTCTAGATTGATTTTATCAGACTGTGAACTGGCTGTGGCATAAATTGAGGAATACTTGAACTATATTGGGCTGGAGAGGAACAGAAGAATGTTTATGCTATGCTGCATTACCTCCATATGCTCCATAGACAGCAGTATTACTGACCTTTTATTTTTCTGTCCTGCCCTCTAGCTATCCTCTTCTAGCTCACACTACCATTTCTCCAGATAAATAGTCATCGGTACCATCACTCTTGCCTCAATCTTTCACTGGTAAGATATTTGAGAAGGCAATCAGCCCAGCTGGAGAAAACGTAAAAGTGGAAAATATATTTGTGCTTAAAAAATGGAAACATAACTTTTATACTTGGGACTTGAACATGCCGGGCTCTCAAGTGCTTCTCTAACTGCCTGAGCACCCTTTTTTCCTAATCACTTGTAGATATAATCATTTGCAGATATGAATTTGATTATGTGCATGTGGTAGCAGTGTGCATGGAATTCGCAGTAATATTCACAGCATTCACCTCTGGGAAGTGGTCCCTTATGGTTTCAGTCAGGAACATACGTTTTAAGTACATAGTCAGAATAGAGATTTTGTTATTTTCCTTTGAGGTTGAAAAAGAAAATTGCTTCCTTCCATGACCATCTCAGAATTTAGAATTAGGTCAATGGGAAGGACAGATGTGCAGAGACTGAAAGTTGCTGAGCTCTCAGTGTATTTCTCATTGTACATCTGACTCACCATGGGAACTTGAGCGATAGCCCCTCTGTCTATGAAACATTCCCTGAACCAGCAGGCACTGAAGATACATTTCAGTTCATACAATGCTGTAAGATCTCTATCTGCCGTGTGCTGTAAGAAGCGAAAGGTAACTTTCACAAGTACGGAAAGTAAAATAAAGTAAATTTCTCTTGCACAACTCAAATGAAAATCCGTGATGCTTTGAGTATGTTTTCCAGACGCAGATGGAATTTCACCATTTTAATAGTTTTTATTCCATAATGCTACTTTTGTGCATAAACAGTCATTAACTTTTCATCAGTGTCTTCATGGATTAAACCGCCCCTAAGTACACATTGAGAGCACAGATTGTTATGGACCCTTATCATTTAAAATGGAAGAGAACGGAGGTTGTGTGTGTGTGAATACATCTCCTTACTCCCTCTCTTTCACAAACTATAAGGTTTAATAGCAGTTAACACTAGACCACAGCACTTCTACATAATGATAGCCCTGCCAATTCTAGCTGGTATTCCAATTAGTCTGACAATTCTACTAATTAAAAACATTAAACTTTTAAACAAAGGCTATCTTTTTTGTGTTGTGTTTGGCAAAATGGAATTGAGGGTATAAGGAAGCCTGAAACTCTACTTACAAGAATTGCTGATGATTAAAGGAAAAAAAAATATTTGGGGAGCATGTAGAAACATTTAGATATGGTAGTTAAATAAGAAGCATAGGCTATCTGAATTGTAGAATTCAGAATATTGTAAATGATAGAGAAATTGATTTAAAAAGTGAAAACTGCAAATCCACAATACATGGCTGAAAGAGGTTTGCCTTTTGGAAATAATGATTTAAGCCAGGTGCTATAGGGATTTCAGTAAATTAGGCAAACTGAGACATTCCTTTGTTTGAAGAAAGATCACTTTTCTAAATTTTCTTTCCTTCAGACATGAAACAAAAGCAAAGAAAAAAGTATGCTCCACAATGTAAATTTTTCAGTGAATATTTATTTCAAATCAATCATTTTTATAGAAATTGCTCTGGTTTTTGTTTTACATATTATATGCAATTTTCAAAATAAGCATCCTTTCAAATCCCTTTGAAGTGATTTAAAGATCTTACTTTTCCTAAGTACCTTATTCTCAGAATGAAATTTCATTACAGCGCACTTAAAACACAGTTTTTTGCCAAAAAATAAACACATTCTTCTGAAAGAAAATAATTTTTTTTTTGCCACTTTATGTTACATGGTCAAACTGCAAATATCTTCTTCATAATCAAGATTTCTGTTTCTATGGGAGTAAGAGCATTTGCATAGAGTCTCTGCAAAAAAATCTTACTGTTAACTTTTGCCACAAGAACCAAATGAATAACAGACTGCATGGAAAGCAATATTTACTCCAAAGCCCACCAACCTGAGCATCACAGATTTCATTCTTCCAGCACCCAGTCTTCAAGACATAGTGCAGGAAATATGTATCTCTCAGGATTTGGTCTCATGCCATAATGCCAAGTATATTTCCTATGTCGCCTCACCAAATCATTGCTGCACTGCCTGTATTCACACTGTTTAAGGATTTCGAGATACTAGGAGAGATGGCTATTCTAGTCACCATCTGCTGACATCAGCTGTCTTCAAAATTCATAGCAAAGTACCCTTTTGAGAGAAATTTTACCTAGATGGCTTTACATAGCTAGATGTCTCATAGGTCCAAATGAAGAATGCAGATGCCAGCATGCCTCTCTAGGCAGAAAGCGCACTTCAACCCAAGTTACACATAAAATTCCTGAACACAAGAACGAAACCCTGAACATACCGTAGTACAATCTTCAGAATGCATGCCTTTGAACAATTTGTTAAGTGCAATTTTTTTTCTCTCGTGGACACACTGCAGTAATAAGACTTGACTACTATACATATTTCTCAAAAAATAGCAACTGAATTAAAGATTATCTGAAAGAAACCAAAATAAATCAGATACATCAGATACATTTTGTCAAACACTGTGAAAAATACCATGGGAAGAAAAAAAGGATTTCTAACTTGCAAAAATATATGCATATTCAGTACTGTTTCTGCTGACTATTTCAGCATTTTGCAAACTATGCCCTGTATGAACTTTTGCCAGCACTTCAAGAGCTTAAAGAGGCAAGGTCACAGTAAGACCACACAAGCCAGGTAGAAAGCTAACACGGCAACTAGCACAACAGAGGGGAAACACAAGCAGGATTCAGGCTCAGCAACCCACACTCCCTTTTTAGGAAAGGGATTTTGCCCTGAAAAGGCAGCTTTTTGCCAAACTTCTAGGTGCATTTTGGCCATGGTTGTTTTAAACTATTTGGAGATTCAAACTAGTCCTCAGGCAGCCAAAGGACTGAAATAAAAACTTCAGGCTGCCAAAAGATATGCAATTTCCTTCGCCCATCCTGTTAGGTGAGACTAATTGACAGAGTGGTTACCTTCAAAACCAACACTGTGTACTCAAACTGTGGCATTGATTTTCCTGATGACTGGTGGACAAGGAAGCTGGCAAGCTGTAGGGTTTACGTAACTCCTTAGGGACTGCTCAGACATACGGGATGTTAATTACAAAAAGCACTGCTTACTTAATCTTGTACTTAAGTGCATGATAACCTCACCTCTCTTTACAGCAGATCACAACTTCGTGTTGATTTTGGAAAACTTTATTAACTGTTTAGACAATGCTGTTTCTGAGAGGGTGTCCACAATGTAATAAAAAACCTCTATTCAGGTGTAAGCAAAATCCCCTCTTGACTCTACTACTTTAATTGTATACTTGAATAGAAGGGAATCAAATTTGTTAGGTTAAGAATCTAAGAAAATTCTATCTTACAACACCAGTGTATCTGCTTGTTCAGCAAATTTGGTGAGAAACACATTAAAATGGGTTTTTATAAAGATGAAAAACATCAGTTACTCTGAAAGTAGATCTGCAGCTAGAAGTAATAGAATTGTTCATTCATCACTGAAAAAATTGTTCTTTAAACATCAGTTTTTCCAAAATTGTTTTGGAAAAATATCATTACAGCCCTATCTGAATTCAACACCATTTTACAGCTAAGATGAAATTAGCTGTGCCTTTCACTTTCTCAGAAGCTTGGGGATAGAATCCAGAAAACAGTTTTATAAATTCCTGTTCTATTTGCAGTCAAATTCCACCACCAAATCTCCAGGACTGTCAGGGGAAAATTGATCCTGTGGGTAAAAGACCTCAAATATTCAAGCTTGTCTCGAGGTAAAATGAGATGGTCAAGATCTTTCGAAGTATATAGCTGTCCACCTTTCACTGCTTTCAAATCAGTGAAAGATGCATATGGTTTTGTGTAACAAGAAAAAGCAGAAAGGCTAGATGATTCGCTAACTGTATACATCATATAATCTCTCTGAAAAATAATTTCTGGTGTGTTTATCAAGTAGACATTGGACTCTTCATTACTCCTAACACTTGCATTGAGCATTTTAAATCAGTGGAAAAAGTTCAGGATCAATGCTGTAAGAGCCTTATGCCTCCCTTTTCCTCCTAGAAAGTAGCATTTCCCTGCTTCATTCCTATAAACATTTAATTCTGGCACTGGCTTAGGTTTGCTTATTTTGCTTTTTGGTTTTTTAATCCAAAGTTATCTTTATTTTCAATAAGAAAAGATCCCTGATAAGGTTTTTAAGTACATGCATTATCACATGTTGGAGATGCTGTTTGGCAATCATGGATGCTAGGAGCAGTCAAAAGTGTAACACAGATTTGAGAAACGTAAGGGAGGCCATAGTTCATTAACAGCTTGGGATGCCTCATTGCACAGCTTTTCTGCTTTTTGAATGAAAATTTACTTATCTTAGTCAGACCAGTATCTCAGGAAAAGTCCTGTCCAAAAAGGGTTATAAATTCAAATCATAAAAAGCAAACCAAAAGGAGCATATATTTCCATTACAGTAAGCCTGAGTCATCCTGCTCAACATTTAATATTCTTTCCTAAAAACAAGCACCTCTGCTGAGCTGTTATGAAACTACCTGCATACTTGTGTGTAGAGAGAATGGCAATTGTAGCTTTGGCATTTACTTCTGTCAGCTATTTGCTGACAGAATAATGCACCTTTAATAATGTGCATTCAAAATAGGCTTAAGTTTGGGGGTTTTTACTTTTGTTTATTTATTTTCCTAAGGCGTTCATGCATATAAGAAGAAGAAAATGATGATTCCTATATAGGAGCTTACAGCCCACCTGAACTTAGTGAAGTTTCATGGGGCTAAAGAAGTCACTTCTCTAGCCTGAACGCTTTCTCCCTGCTGAGTTTCAAAGGTCTGCTGCAAATAATAAAAGTGTCAGACTTTCTTATAAAGTTCGCAAGGAACATTGACAAAGCTGCCCTTACAAAGCATCCTATAGTTTCCTGGGAGGGAACTGTCCAACAGAAGCTAATGTTACTCTTAGGTTTTATTTTACACTTCTGTCAAGTCATCATTAATTCAACTTCTTGGTTTCCTTGCATTTTAAGATCCAATTACTAGAGAGATGCCTCTACCCGAATTAAGGTGCAAATGAGACCATATGTCAAAGTCAATACTACGGATTTTATTTAACAGTAAATGTGAGAGAGAGAGAAAGAAATAGGAAAGGGGGAGAGGGATTGGGAGGGAGAAAGAGAGTGAGAGAGAAAGATAGTCACCACCTCGTGGATCCAGACCCTGTCCTGTTGCCCTTTTTCTGGTCTTCTTGGTGAAGGGGCTCCCATGAAAGAAAGTTCAATGGGTTAATATAAATTCAGGTATACGTGGGAATGCCCAAGCACCTCCCCCGTGCTGGAGGGGAGAGTTTTACACTGTCTTTTGCAGCACTAAGGATCTGTTGCAGCACTGTGTATCATGTGCAGTCCCCTGGTGGATGGCCTCAAGAATGTGTCTGTGGGCTATGGCCTCCCCTTGTCGGACCCAGGCAGAACTGATTTTCAGGTCAGCTGCTGGGTTTGCCTTTCCTTGTGGATACATTCTTCTCCCGAAGCCTTGTTTACATCTCATTAGACCTGAGATAATTGGACAATAGTAACACCTTTAACTTATTTGAAATTCCCATCAGGTGACTTAACTCACAGTCCAAATTCCAGGAATCCAGGAGGCATATTGGGGGTAGGTGGGACAGGTGGAGGGGACAGGTAGTGGGGATGGGTAGGGAGGACAGGTGGAGGGTAGGCTTGGGTAGTTGCAGATGAGCAGTTGCTTCTTGATAAAGTTTGCTATAGTGAGTAGGCAAAGTCCTTTGGTGATCTTAACAGTATTTAAGGCAATTGTGATCTTTAAGTCTCTTACATTGCATATTGCATTTAATTTATAGAATGCATATATCGAATATATATATATACACACACACACATATATATGACTTTAAGTCCTAAGCAAACTGCTCATCTTGTGGCATGTGCTTTCTGTAAGGCCACTCTGCTCTTCTGTGTCAGTACTGTAGCCATGTGCTCAGAGTTCCCACCACTTCCTGGAGAGGCTTTGCCCCAGCTTGACCACACCACGTAGAGTGCAGCATGTCATCATATTGTGTGGGATGGATAACCCTGTCATAGGGAGAAGACTGCAGAAAGGGAGGAAAAAGTATCTGGAGCATCTACGCAGGTGATCTAGGCAGGCTATCTCATCAGGCACCTCTTGCTGAGGGAGATTTGCACTGGGGAGAGGAAAGCAGCCCATTAGCTGTAGAGACATTGCAAGCAAGTCTTTGGGAAAAAAAAGCATACATCATAGCTCTGAGGTCTCCTTGGGGAAGTGGAAGCAATGCAGGTCTCTTCTGGGTTCACACACATCCACAGTATTGATGCCTAAAGATTTTAGCTTGTTATACATTTTTCACATATTTGCAACTTTGTAGACTGTTAATACACAGTTATATAGCTCCTGGCATTTTTCCTACCCTTTCTCTTAGATATTAGAATAATAACCTAACCCTTCTAATGCATACTTGCAATTCTGTTTAGTTGCATACTTAAGAAGAAGAAGCCTAACAAGGACATTTTGTTTTCCACTAGAATTTAGAAGACATAACAAGAAATGGGGCAAAGAAGCCCCTGGAACAGCTCCAATGGGGCAGAACCCAGGGGAAATTACCTAACCAACTGCTCTTCTAATTGGACAGTATTTGTTAAATATGCTAATTTGTTAAACTTATAAAAATTGTAGAAATCTGATGCCAGATATGTCCATGACAATGGGGGCACCTGGAAGCTTTCAATAAAGACCTGCTTTTCATCTCACTATTTTAACACTGTTGCAAGTTTTGTTTTATTCTATATTAGGCAACACTTTGTCTACTGAAAGGGACTGCATACAAGGTCATCCATGAAAAAACATGCATTGATGGGAGCAGAGATTCTCAAAATGGAAACACAGGGGAAGCACACCTATGAATCACTGTAGGCATCAGCAGAAGAAAAGGAGGAAAGTCATCATCACTGACTAGCTGTTTGATAGAGATTGCCATTAAGGAATGAATAGTGATGAGCAGTGTCCTAGAGCCAAGTGTCCCTGGAGCAGCTTATAAATGTTTACAAACTTACTGATCTCAGACCATCCTCAAGGTAGGGTAGAGCAGAGAGTGTGACAACTCCAGTCACCAAGTATGAATGAAAAAACCCCATTTTTCAGATGTACCATAGGGATGCTTCACACTACGAAGCAATAGCAATGATCTTAACGCTGTGCAGTTTTAAGAAGTGACACAGCTACATGACTGGTCTGACTAGAATATTTTACCCCAAGGAGAGAAGTACCTTAAATCCCATATTCCTGCAAGGTACACATCACCTCTTGATCTGGTACTAAAACTTTCAGGCTATATTGTGCCATTATTTTTCTAGGTGAAAGGTATTTTACTGATTAAAAAAAAAAAAAGGTATTTTCCATTTCAAGATTATTTGGTTCCACCATCTCTCAACTCCTTTATATTAGTGTGAACCAGGAGTAACTCAAAATTAGTAACATTATCCCAAATGTGTGTTGTATCTACATGAGACCTATTCTAGTCATGTGTTTCAGAAATCTTAGAGTAATTTCTGGTCACAAACTATTTTTTGGTTAACCATAAGCAATTACAGTTAGTGACCATTTTCAGATTCTACATTCATGTTTTACTCAAATAACTCCCATTAAAATAGAGTAACTAACCCCTTTACAGCTCTTTCCTCTTTGTGTCTAACAGCCTATTCAAACATGAAACTAAGGATGTCTGATAAGAGCAAGAAGTACATCTTTATTAAAGGGGGCTTAATGCAAAACACACTTATATTTTGCCACATTAGCAGATGGGTTGAAAATTATATTTTCAGACTGAACCAAATCCTCTTGAGCTAATGTAGTTCATTTCTCTGAAGCCAGGGGTCCTTTTTGGTGTCTTCTGATCCATCCTGTGAGAAGGACATATATTGTCTTATCACTGATGGAAGAGTGCTTAGTCAGCTTGATGGGAATGGCAAGATCCTCTCATAAAGAAGTCCACAGTCCACAGCATCATACTGGGGACATATAGAGGCAGAAGAGGGACAGATCTTCACAGACGGAGAGGCACATCACTTTGGTCCCATGGTGGGCTAGCTGTACACAGGATAGTCAGCTGGCATGCAATGTGCATATGGCACTTTGCTCTGGTTCCTTCCCCAGCAGCTCCTTTTGTGGAGACACAGTGCAGCCTTTACCAGAAAGCCCCAGTTCTGACCAGACTGAAACTCACTGAGTCTGGCAGACCAAGGTCCCTGCCTAAGATACTATCCTCTTTTGACTATTTTTGTAAAACAATATAATTTAAATAAATAAATAAACCACAAACCCCAAAACAAACAAACAACCAAAACCCCAAAAGCACACATAAAACTCCTGCCAAACAGGTGTTCCCACCTCCTCCTTAGCATTAAACTCAGCAGGAGACTGGAGCCACTGTTTTCTACACTCTTACCCATGTATTTGTTCCTTGTGGTCTGACTTTGCAATATAGGATGCACTAGAAGTACATTTTCCCCCCGTCTCCCTCCCAAGGCAGCAATTGCTCTGGTGTTTGGGCTGTGCATGTGGGTGCTATGGCAGGAAGGCAAACTCATGTCAGGTCATGAGTATGGAAGAGGGAGTTTGGCATCGTGTGATTGTCACTGAGTCTACATTGCAGTGATGTCTAGTGTGTACATTAGAAAGATGAGGAAACAAATAGAATAAAAAGATTTAGCTATCTTCCCCTTCTGGACAGTTCTGCTGCCCATGAGGTCCCATTGCTCCCAGTGAATGACCAAGACTACCACACTTTGAAATGTTCCTGAGTTCCTTAATTTGATGCGGTTTTCCTGTTTCAGCAAGACGGGGAGGTATGGGTCTGTTAGGAGACATTTGGAGAGGATGATAAAAAAAATTTAAAAAAAACAAAGGAAAACGGAGAGAGAGAAAAAGAAAAAGAGTAAGACATTCTCCAGGACTCCAATGATAGTGTATTGAACTTACTTGAAGGACTCCCATTGAATGCAGTGCAGGTTGGGTCAGTCCCCCTCATGCACAATGGAGGTTCTGCAGTCCTTGGAACTTGGTATTATTTCAGTAAATCTATTAATGACTCATTATTATTTAAATGAATCTGTAAATGTTTGCTTGTGCTATTATTTATATATATTAATATTAATGTGTTATTATAGCATTGCATTTGAAATAAACTCCCTTTTAATTCAAGTCTGGGTACAGGAAAAAATTTGTAATGTGTGTTGAGTAACATATTTGGTGCTGTACAACCATTCTATAGAGTGCATTTAACTGTATTTTGTGTATTATTCTTAACATGCATTCACAGTAGACAGCAAAGCAGCAGTTATCGGGTACGCTGTGAATGCATATTAACAGCAGTACATATTTGCATATCATGGATCCATAATACAAAATGCGTAGTAAAATCCTTATGAAAAGTTATTATGCATGCACAGTAGAGGCTTTTTAAACCTTGATATCTCAGCTATTTTGTTTTTCTACTATTTATTTGAAAATATTAAAAAGGTCAAATGATGGATTAGGAATGTGCAAAACTGTAATATTATTCCTATGGAGGGAATCCTTCAACACAAAATAATTCATTTTTGGTTTTAGTAGCAGTATAAAAGCTGTTCAAAAATGCACTTGAGTTGTTTAAAAAAAAATAACCACCTACTTCAACAATAAAAAAGGATGGAAAAAATATTTTCATGTATTTTGGACATTGTGTGATATAACTGAAAATTTTTTTGGTCCTTCCCTAAACATAGAACTATTACAATGTCAACCTTTCCTTCAGTATCTCATAGTATTTTTAGTACGTATGGAAACAGTGTTTGGTTACTCAGGATGTTTCATTTTTAGATTATCAGACATTTTATAACACTTTGAATATGCAAAATCCTTGAAAAGGTTGACAACCCTTAGAACCTTTAACAATGTAAATCTTAATACATAAATTCCTATTGAGGATAATGGGATTCTACCCTCTCCTTTGTTAAGCAGACTGTAATATTTGCAGTAAAAATGTAGCAAATGCTATGAATAGTACAGCACTTGCTGTTTTTGAACAGTTTCCTCTTAAGTTTTAACATCTTTGTCACTTCAAATAAATTTTCCTTAAAAAACAAAAACTAAAAAAAAAAAGGCTGAGTTTTGTAAAGAAAGAGTGACTTGAATGTCTTACTTCTTTAAAATAAGACAAAAACCAAAAAAACCCACAAAGTTTGGGACAAGGTTATTTTTTTAATTAAGGCTCTAAAATTATTGAGCACATACATACAGATGTATAAAACACGGTCTTCCCACACATACGTTGTTCTGCACTGCAGTTTTATTTTTTGTTCCTGTCTCTAATCAAAAAAATACCCAAACATGTTTAAATGAAACTTTGTGGGGAAAAAAAAAAAATTGATGAGGGCTGAGAACATTAATGCCAAGGTTTGGACCAATGTGAATTAAAGCAGATGAATTATAAACCCTTCAAAACCAGGATTTATAATGGAAACACTGACACGGACCCATAACAATAGCAGCTCTGCCAGGGATTATTTTAATACTAAAAGCATACTCAGTTGCTCATTATTTTAATATAGAGATTATTTAGTTACAAAAAAGCAATACAAATATACACAATAATAATGAAACCAAATTTTAAAAAAAATGTTTCTAAAATGACACATCATTCCCCCTGTAACTCTCTTGATATTGCTTATATGTGACATGCCACTCCCTAAATTAAAAAAAAACCACAAACCCCTAACACATGAAGGTGGAGTTTGCCATAAGCTCCATGGCAAGGCTGAGCTAAGAGTCTTTGTCAGCTTCATTTAACAGTGTTTTGCCTGTGGAAAGAGAAAAAAGGGTTAAAGGAGGAAGAGCAGGGAACACAGGAGAGGCAGCTGACAGGAGAAACAAGGGCATGAAGAAAGGAGAAGCTAGGTATGAAAAAAGAAGAGCAGGGGGAGATTTTTCTGAGGCTTCCAAAGGGAATAACTCTGTTTTTAAAGAGATACTGGGGAAACATTCATGAAAAGGCCAGGCAGATGGAGAAAATATGGCAGGGGCCAAACCCTTCGAGCATCCTAAGTTACACTTGTGAGCAGGCACACCCCAGTCACATTGCAACACGCCAGAGCAGGTCAGGGACCAGCGAGCCCTGCCACATGCTTTGGAAAAAAAGGGCATGATTTGTTAAACGTTCATGCTGTATGTCCAGTTTTCTACAAATGTCTCTTTTATTTTGCAATGTCAAAAGACACCAAGGGATGTGAGGGAAGGATTTCTTACAGATGGCATGAGGTTTGCTCCTATTATTCTGTGCTCTGGGGCAACAAGCTGCACTCAAAAAAACCCCACACCCCAAAAATCACACCCAGCAGCATCACACAAATACTACTTTTTGTGGCCGTGCTATGCATTATAGCATCAGCATTACTTCCCCATTACTGCTTTCCTTTCCTTGCCTTTTCTTTTTTGTCCCTGGGTACCAGGTGCACTGGAAGGACTCTGATCAATACAAGACAACATTTCTCCTATAAACAATACCATATTAACAACCACAGGGCATCTGTACCTGTAGGCAGGGATAGCACCAAATGCTGGCATGTCTATCCATGCAGCTAGATTGCTAAAAAGAAGCAACTACAGTGGAAATGCACCTACTGTATGTGAAATGCTGGTGCAGAATTTTTTTTTTCCTTTTTTTTTTCTATCAGTCTAACCTTCTGTGTTGATACATGAATGCTGGTACCCACTTAGAGGGATGCCAGATGATCAGTGCAGAATGAAGGTCCCAGGAGAAAGGCTCACGTGGTTTTCTCTGCCCCGTGACGTCACTAGCAGATGGCATGGGTACCAGCTCTGGCAGTTGGCATCAATGTCACTTTTTAGAGATCAATGAGATAGTGCAGATATACACAGATCTAGACTCCAGGAGACGATGCGGCATTCAGACTGAAAAGATTTGGAAGGCAAAAAATGAAAAACTGATTGTTGAATGAAATAAAAAGCTAAGGTAATACAAATAAAGATATATTTCAGTTGGTGTTGGGTGTGCATGCAAGTGTTTAAAGATACAGTAACATTGTCTTGTATTTTATGTATGCTATTTACTGTCTAATAACTCCTAACATTTTATTCTTCTGATGAAATTACAAACTTTCATTGCTTTTATGTAATGCTGAAAGTGTGTAGACAATACTGATAGAGTTAGTCCTTGGCTGGGGTTTTTGTTCAATTTTGTTCTGTTAAAAAGTCCCTGCATTTGCTTTGCTTGGCTTTTTGAAGTCCATGGGATACAAGCTTTTGCTGCTCCCAAACTGAAAACAAAAGCAAAGTGATTGGGAAAAGGAAATTATTTTTCCATTCCAGGCTGGATTCTGAGCACACGTGCAGGATTACAGTCAGAATCTACAGACCGCTCCTGTCAGCTAAGAGCTGGAGGAAGACATCTGAGCCTTGCAGAACATAAACATTGCTATAGCGTGCAGGGAATTTTTCACTTCCCCCCCTCCCGCCCCCCCCATTGATGGGAAAGAAAAAAAAAGGAGAAAAGAACAACAAAAAAAGCAAATAAGTTGATTCTAACCAAACAGATAATATCAATCAAAATTTTTGCTTGAAAAAGGGAAAAAAAAGGTAGGGGGATTTTATTTCCTAACTCTAATCTGAATACGTGTAGGGTTAAATAATTCTGATTTTTGTCTTAATATGAAATAAGTATTATGTGATTTTAATACAAATAATTAGGGGAAATGTTTTGTTTTTAATTATATTACTAGCTGAGTGATTTGGGGGGGTATATTCCATTATTTTTTTCTTCTCAGCCACTGTAACTTACTAAAGTTTAATATCTTGATGCATAAAGGAAAAAATGTGGAGGGGAAAAAACCCACAATTTTGAAGTATAAGTCAAAAAGTGCTTTTAAAATATTTACCATCAGGTAATAGAGATATGGCACTTTTTCAATTTTAAAACTGCACTCGGTCTCCTCATTTTTTCACCCAGGGGAATTTGGATTAATGAAATTTCTGTATTGCTTTATCACGTTTTGCATTTCTTTGAATTCCATGATGGTGAGAGTTTGAAGGGTTTGTTTAAAAATAAAGTAAGTGAGCAGGGAGCTAATTGTACATTTAAAATACTGATTTACTCTATCTGTGAGAAATGTGGCTTTTTAGTTTCAGGGTCAAATGTTTCAAGTGATTTTGGAATCCTCAACAGCCATTATCTTTTAAAAAGTGGGCATTTGCAACTGCCATTTTATTAAAAAAATATAGATTGAGCATTTGTACACACACACACACACACACACACACATACACTCATATACAGAGAGCTTACGCACAGACACAAGTAAGGTGCATGAGGCTGTCTGTGTGAGTCGGGAAACTTTGAAAATGGAAATATTTAAACATTGTGCTGGCATTCTTTCAGGTAACTTAAGATTATAGAACCATGTTAACACTACCATTTGATGAGTCTGTTGTAATGCCAGAATCCCAGATGTGTAGAAAGTTTCCCAGAGAAAGTGATGACCAAAAGCAAATGAAGAACCCAGAAAGCTTTGCAAAGCAGATCATCCTCCGAGGAAAGAATATAAAAAGATCTCCTGGAGAAGACACAGAAAAAGAAGAGGAGGAGGAAGAGAGAGAAGAGGAGGATGAGAATGGCTTGCCGAGGCGAAGGGGCCTTAGGAAAAAAAAGACGAGCAAGATAAGGATGGAAAGGATTAAATTCAGGCGTCAAGAAGCCAATGCTAGAGAGAGGAACCGTATGCACGGCCTTAACGACGCTCTGGACAATTTAAGGAAAGTGGTCCCTTGTTATTCTAAAACACAAAAACTGTCCAAAATAGAAACTTTAAGACTAGCCAAGAACTATATTTGGGCTCTTTCTGAAATACTGCGAATTGGCAAGAGACCCGACCTGCTTACCTTTGTCCAAAACTTGTGCAAGGGTCTGTCCCAGCCAACTACAAACTTGGTGGCGGGATGCCTGCAGCTGAATGCCAGAAGTTTCCTAATGGGCCAGGCAGGTGAAGGCACCCATCATACCCGCACACCCTACTCCACCTTCTATCCTCCCTACCACAGCCCGGAGCTTGGCACCCCCCCAGGGCATGGGACTCTTGACAACTCTAAGTCCATGAAACCATACAATTACTGCAGCGCTTATGAGTCCTTCTATGAAAGCACTTCCCCTGAGTGTGCCAGCCCACAGTTTGAAGGTCCCTTAAGTCCTCCCCCAATTAACTATAATGGGATATTTTCCCTGAAGCAAGAGGAAAGCTTGGACTATGGCAAAAATTACAATTACGGCATGCATTACTGTGCAGTGCCACCCAGGGGTCCCCTTGGGCAGAGCTCGATGTTCAGGTTGCCTACAGAGAGCCACTTCCCTTATGACTTACATCTGCGCAGCCAGTCTCTCACCATGCAAGATGAATTGAATGCAGTTTTTCATAATTAATGAGGAAAATGGAAATAAACAGTGGTCATTCACCTCCCCATCTAATTAAGAGCAAGCAGATGCTTGGGCACTCCGTAATTGGCACAATTCTACTTAAAATGTTTACTAGTTCCTAAACTGTGTTTCAACTATTGTGAGGATTTTCTATGTATTAACAAACCCTTTTTCTGATAAGTATTTTTTTTGTCTGTAACCACTGTGAGAATGTTTCCTCCCAGAGGTTTTCTCCCTCCTTTTTAACTTTTTATTTCTCTATTTGTTTGATTTGTTGAGCGGTGTGTCTGAACAATATTACTGAAATAAAAGCATACACACTGTGTAAAGTCAATGTCTATTTTGATTGTATAGTAATTATACAAATGCATGTTATTGAAATCAGATTCATAAAAATTATGTATTTATAATTGGTAGAAAATATATATTATGTATTCAAGGAGAACGGGATTAAAAATTTTAAGAAGTTTAAAGTAATTATACAGAACTGAGATGGGCTTGCAATATGCAGAGGTGAGGGGGCAGCAATATTGAAAGCTATGCAAATTTAAAAAGGCAAACAAACAAAAAAAACAAAATCGTTTTTGGGTTGTTGGTTTTTGGTAAGCTGAGGAAAAACAGTGATTGTCATTGACATTATTCAGCCTGACTTTAGAGTGTTGCTGACAGGGGCCACACGATCATATTTAGAAGATGTTGTCAAAAATTTGCCTGAGTTAATATGACCATATATAATCAGCACTTTTTATTTGTATTATTATGACTTCAGATGTAAAGGTTTGTTTAAAAAATGTATGACTGTGGTTTCTCACTAAGTACTTAAAATGCAATTAAAGATAGATGTCTCCACTTTTAAAATACATCTATTAGATGTGATACAATATTTTGTCTGATACTTATTATTTCACAGTATACAGCTGCCTTTGGTCTTGCCTACACACCTTTCTTCCCAGGAAATACATAATGCTCAAGTCTGGGGTTGGAAGTCGAGAATTATCAGGGTGAACCTCATGCTATTTTCAGAAGGATGTATCAGCAATGCAGTAGATTCAAAATACCACATAAATAGCTGTGTGCTAAATGAAACACAGGTTGTGGGGAGAAGGTAACTTTATATCTCAATGAAATGCTGGATTTCACATGGGGAAGGGTCCTGAGCTGACACATAGGACACTAGCTGCTCCTCCAGCTCTGGCTCATGGGGGAGTGGTAGAAGCATGAGAACAAAAAGAACTTCAGAGAAAAGGATTTCCTGGACATTACTAAACTTGGTGTTGACTAAAAAACAGCACCAGTAAACTACAGATGTGTCTGCAACAGACTAGTTCAGCAGCTGCACAGTCAGAGGTCTTCACAGTCCTGCACACCTTAAAAGACTTAAGGCTTAAAGGCTAAAGGCTTAGCTGAGCCTCAGATGTTTTCTAACCAGCTACAGCTATTTATCTATAAGCTCATGAGTGATAAAATGAATGAACTGTTGATCTAAAAGCCAACAGTCTTTAAACCTCTGAACAAGCAAGACCTCTTTATTATGATGGATAAATAGCAGCTATCTGACAAGCAAAAGTACTCTGCTCTGAAGGAGGAGAGAATACTTTTTTAAAAGCTGTATAAAACATGCAAATTCCACATGCAAGTTGGAAGCCCCTGGGTGAATCACAGTCTGGGTCACAGTTTGTTAATGACACATCAATCTCAGAGCCTCACTTGAGTACACAGCTGGACAAAGAGGGGATGGGCCAATTTCTCCTGATAATTTGACTAATGTCACAAGCAAGACTTGTAAACAGTCTGCCCTGTCAAGCATTGCAGCTCCCTCAGGACAACTACAGCCTGACATTTATCTCTTCTCAGTAAGACCAGGCTTCCCCCAACAGAAAGGAGGAACGCGTTCCAAAGTTTGTATCAGGGTTTAAATGCTTTCAGGTTTGCAGAGGTAGAGGGACAACCCTGGGATTTTGTTCAACCAATATCCTCTCTAGGCACAAATATGAGACCAAAATTAAGTCTTTTGGAGCAGAGTCTTGGGCCAAATTTCTGGGGTTTGGCTCAGGATCATCCCCCGTTTCCTCAGGGTCAGGAACCATGGAAGGTACAGTCAGCCGTTTTCCACCTTGGATGAAAGGTGATGGTGATGACTGTCAACTCAAAAGCATCCCCAGGTGTTCTGCACTGAATATAGGAGGGATTTGAGAAAAAAGAAGACTCAAATAGATTGTGTTTGCTGTTACTCAGAATTAGCTGACACTCAGCAAGGCATGAAAAGGTGATGGGAGAGACAAGGGGGAAGAAACCAGTCAATGAGGCAAAAGCACGCAATCTTGGGCACAGATTCATGCACACTGAGAAATAGTAATATATAACAAGGAGCTGTAGGCAAGAGGGCCCAGAAACAGGGGCTCATTTTGGGGGAAGGGGGGGGCGGGAGAAATACCCCCCACTGAGCAGTGGCAGCAAACTTATCTAACCAATTTTACTAAGAGAAGCCTCTTCTAGGAGACTGAAAGTTCACCAAGTACTTCAGAGCAGCCTTGCTGCACTGGGGGAGGGTCTTTGCATCAGTTGAGAATGGTGTGAGGAGGCAGCTGTAAAGTCCTGCACCACGGGAAGGAAATGTCTAACGACAGTACATGCAGCAGGAATCCAAGGGGTGTTCAGTCTTCAGGCTCTGTGACCTGGAGGTCTCCAACTCTGTGGCCCTATATCAACTCAATAACTCATGGGCCAGTTCCCGTTTCCCCTTCTGGCAGCAGAGACAAAGGGAAAGGGGAAAAAAATATCCCTGCCAGTTCAGATCTTTCTCGCTCACTCCACGACAGATGGGGAGGCAGTTTGCAGCCAGATTCCCCCTCTGGTAGCTCAAGGCGAGAACCACGCTTGCTCAGGGCATTGCAAGTTGGAAAGTCACTCCACAATAAATAATGGAACAAGTAATAGAAAAATACTGAGATGGCATAAGAAACCTCCCACATTCTCTTTCTAGGAGGGTATGGATTATTTAGAGATCTGAAGGTAGGAAACTCCCTTGAGAGCAGACTCCCTTGCATACCTTCTTTCATGCACACAACAAACATTTCTCTGCTCCTTTGCTGGCCAGTCACAAAATAAAAAGGTGCTCCAAGCTCTGACATGATTTATAAAAGCCTTTGAAGATGCCCTGTTTTAGGGAACAAATCTGAGTTCTAATAAAGCTCTGGTCCTTTAAAATCACAGGAATAAAAGCCAATGGGTTTCTTACTCATTATCTCCACTTTTTGAGGTTTGTCTCCTTTCAATCCCTTTCATACAGCAAAACAAAACTGCTCATTTCTGTATGTCTTGTTCTCCTCTTAAGTGCCTTCAATTTCTTGAGAATAGAATTATGTAAAAGACCAACTGCTTCAGAAAAATTAGGTGAGAAATTTCTATTGTTCCATGTCCTTTAGCACAAAAATATTGAATCCTTCTGTCATTTTTAGAGATGGGAACCCCAAAGCTAGCAGAAGAAGAGCTATTTCATATGGCTTTGTTACACAGTGGAACTTCTGCCATTTATTATTTCCCAGAGTAACATTGTAGTGTGATTTTTAAAAAAGCACTGTGTGTTTTCATGGTACTGGAAACACACTAATTATTTAAGAATGGCTGTACTGGTTCAGAGTAATCATCCATCTGACCTAATACACATTTTTTAACATGAGAGCATAAAAAAGTTGTCAAAATATGTCAGAAGAGGGCAAGGAAAATAAACATGTTTTTTTTTTAACTAATAAAAGTGCTGGAAAATAAACTAAACACAATGTTCTAGTCTTGTTGGAAACAGGGATGTGCCTGAATTGGAAAAAGGAGGCATAACAGTGTACTGTAATGTTAGCCCCCTTTCCTCTGCAATGCTGGACTCACCAGTAATCACTGAGTAGGATACACTGAGTAGCACTAGGCTGTACCTCTGAACCCCATGCCAAGAAAAACCTCATCCAGAGTACAATTTAAAACCAGTGGCCCAAGCCCCAGTCCTACAAATCCCAGTGAGACCACAAAGCGAGAGGGAGGGCAGCCACTGCTTTGCCAGACCTCAGTGGAGATCTCAAACCTTCTGTGAATTACAGTAGGGGTACACTTGTTTTAGGATACATCCTGACTATGCTCCCTTTGGGACTGTCTGCATTTTCTCATTTCATAGCTATTTCTACAAAGATTTTTAAAAAGTATGGAGATTGCATAAGCACAAACATGATGGGATTTTTTTTCTATACTATCAATTCCCTCTCCCAGTTTTCCCCTACTTTATTCTTTCTCTGCCTTGCCTATAGGGCTCTCAAATGGCAGCAATTAAGTGAAATGCCATCAGTAAAGATGAATGAAATCCCAGTGTAATACACAGTAGGATCTTTCCTTGCAAAAGCAAAACTAAAAAGTTTTTGCATGTTTTTGTTTATCAGATTGTGAATCTAGCTTAACTGTGGTTATATTTTATGGTCACAAGGTCAAAGCAGGTTTAATCCTGGTACCAAAATCCTGCAGCCTTTAATGTACAAGTAGCAGATACAGTGCTGCTTTAGGCTGAATTGTCAGGAAAGCAGCTTCCCTTACAAACTTTTAGCAATTTTTGAATTAAAAAGAAACAGACAAAAAAACCAACCCTCAGTAATCTGGCTGTGGGTCTGACCCAGAGCTGAACCATGGCAGCAGGTTTTGATTTTGCTCTGGAGAGACACAGATCAGTGTGGTGAACAGCTGGCACTGTGCCAATGCAGAATCTCAAGGGCAGACCTGTCGTATCTCACTGATACAAATCTAACTACCGTACACAGGGCTGCCATGCAGATTCACACTCCCAAGCCTTCTCCACCACACAATTAGACCAGAGCAAGTCATCTCACAAAATTCTTCTATGCTATGCCAAAAGGATGGTATATTTTCCTGCAGAGCTTTCTCCCTCATTTCAGAGGATGTGCAAGAATGAGCTAGGAAAAGGGAAAGACAAATTTGCAAGCAAAAGAGCTCTGGGGGAAAAAGTTTCATTTATTTTCTTTTTTCTTTTTTTTTGTAATGCCTACAGTGTGGAGTCCCTATGACTCACAACTGGGTTTGAACTGGCAACAGCCGCCAAGTTTGTTACAGAGTGGTAAAGAGATTTCCTCCCCCTACTTTCCCAAAACACCATTTTCTTTTGACTGTTTCCTTGTCACTTGCTCCTTAGACTTACACATTTATCCCTGTAACTGCATTACTTGCATTGTTTAATTCTATTCTTACATGATTTAATTCTACACCATGTATGTAGAACATATCTGGTTGTAGCTGAAAATCTGCACTACTTCAGGAGGTTAAAAAAAAATTTGCTGGAAAAAAGTGACTCTTATGAATGTTCATTTATATAGGATATTCAGTATATTCTCATCCACACCCCAGTCTTGTGAACGTTGTACTTTCTGAACTCAGGCTTTTTTGCATTGCTATAGAACATTGCTAAGCAGGTCTGAGGGTTCCCCCCTCTTAGTATTTTTTTTTTTAATCGGAATTGATTAGTACGCAAAGTAGTATTTTTGAAACTGATGACATTTCCTGATCTATAAGTATGCCCACATGTAAAATGTTATTAATTCTGAAGTGCTTGGACATTCTCTTTGCAAATGCAAATTCTAATAATCAGCTGTATTGGAGGTCCTTGTACAGATAGAGAATGCAGGCTAAACCACAGATTATATCATAAATTTTGTACCCCTGAAAGCAGGAATATTAGGACTTGGGTCCACTCTTGTTCTGTTGGAATTCAGCAGATACCAGATTGGAGTCTAAATCACATGGGAAGATAAGCATAGCCTTATCCATGATGTTATTTATTTACAGACACATGAGCAGATGCATAATGCTTAGATGCAACTGAAATGACATTTCTGTTGGGCAGAGAGCTTGCAAACAAAGAGACTCTGACAGGATCTTCCTCAGAATCCAGGGAGAGGCCCACATGGATGCTAGTCGATATTTGCCCTGCACCAAGAGAAGCGCCTGTAGGAAAGAAAAGCATTGTCGAGACATTGAGAACACCAGAAGCAGGACTCCTGCTAATTTCAATAATTAAACAATTGAGGTTGCATTCCCAAATTCTAAACAAGAGTTCATATCAGCCACAATGAAAAACCCTTTCCTTCTGGATTTACCAGGAAAGCTGTTCTTGTGCTTAACATCTTTGTCTTGGTAACAGGCATTACTTTAGAAAAGTAAATATTTTCCCCACAATAGACATAATAACCATTTTAGTTCACACCCATCAGTTTACATACAGAGGCACACCTACACCCATTGGTACAGATTTTGCAGGTTTCCATCAGAAAGTGGGGAAAACTATTTGAATGCATGTAGTTATAATTATTTTGATGCCAAAACGACAGAAAATTTATGAATGCAGTAAGACAGTGAGTGAATAGCCACTCAATATGTACAGCCACAAGTTCTCAGGTGTTTGGATACACAAATTTACAGCCCATGGATTCAAATTAGCCATAACCTCTATGTTCCCACAACTCCTAAATTTCATATATTCATATTCTTACTACACTCTCAGTTTTTCCCTTATTCAATTAAATAATAAAAGATTAGCTAAAAGAATAAATCTGTCCCGGTGCCTCATCTCACACTCTCATTATAGGATAATACTAAAATAACTAAGCCCAGATATCAGAATGACAAGTATTGCAGCCACAGAAACACAGCCCTAACATAACAAGTGATGCAGGATGTGAATAGACACCACCAGAAGTATGCCAACAGCTTTCCTAGTGAATAGAGTAATTCAGTGCAAGATGCACTGCAGCACCCAGCAGAAACACAGGTGAGGAAGTACTTGACTTCTGCAAGGAAAAAGCAACTTCGTGGTCACAACAAATTCAGCTAATTACCTCCTCAGAGACAGGCACATTAAACGTGAGCTGGGGTGCCAGTCTGCTTTGCCGGGACAATAAGTATGTCCCAAATACACCTCTGTCTCTCCCCATTTTGAATGGGTTGGTTGCTTCACACAGCAGGTCATCTACCCCATAACAGTTATGTCGGCCTTCATGCTGGATTAACAGCCACTTCAAACAGCTGAGCCTGCAAAAGATGCCCTAGAGGAGATTATGATTCTATACCATACATCCACATCTTACTTAATCACGGGTTCCCTGTACCCTCAGGTACTCGCACAGATGTCAGCACGTTCTGTAAAATGGTGACTCTGCCATGAGTAATGGTCTCTACCACAGGCAGCTCTTCAGTGGTTCATTTAAGATATGCCTAGTGGCCTCCATAAGAGATTAATGGTACATACTGCTTGCGTGCAGTATCTCACTGATAGTGTGGTCATACTCCCTTAATTCTTTTTGCTATCCATGTGTTGGGATGTGTCCTCCCTTCAAATTTAGCATTCTTCCAGGCAAAAATAACACTACAGAATTAGTTTTGATGTATTAAATATGTTATTTATGAACCAAGGCATAAGAGAAGGTATTTTATATGGGACCACACACATTTCTAGCAGTCCCAGACTACTCACTAACATCCTCTGCCTTCTTAAAGTTGTCTGGGAAGAAACTTCTCCTCCAAAAAGGGTAAGTTATTGGCAAGGAAGGACTGCACACAAGGAGGGATATCTCTGCTCAGATATCCTAGATCAGTGTTATACCTGCCCCTTCTCTTCTGCAGGCCAGTATATGTGAAGTTAGTAATAGATAAAACAAAGTCTTTGTTTGGTTTTTCCATTTCATCTGTGATTTACCCCAGTTCCTGCATCACATCATAGAGGTAATCTGGTCTCCAGTTCACTCCATTGCTCTGTGACAATTTACTTTTAAATACCTAGGGAATTACAAAATAAACTCAGTCTCAAATTATAATCTAGCATTTACTTTTTTAAAGAAAAAGTCTTCAGACTTTTTCCTAAATGTATTTAAATCTTACCAGTGAACATGATGCTGGTTATTAAAAAGTAATTCTGGATAAATTAGCTTGCAGCTACAAAATTAATGTAATTCATTTATTACTTGCAGCCACAAATCAAAATGTTGTTAACACTGCTGTATGCAATTTAATATGCACAGTAAGTTTCCATATGGCTTCAATTTTAGGTTTCCTGGCCACTACAGAGGCTCATTTGCAGAATGGTCTGTAGGCATACGAAATCAGCTTGTGCTTACTTGGAGAAAAGCTGTTCAAGATGGTTCATACACAGGCACAACAGTCCAAAAAGGTCCCAAACCAGTAACACCACTTGGGATTATCATATCCTGCCTAAGACTGAGGAATATCTACATACATTCACAGAACTACAGATATAACCAGTGTTTATCATAAAAAGGCATCCGTAGTCAGAACTGCTATTACCAGTTCATCCACCTAACCATGAAGGCATATTTTTTTAAAAGCACTGAGCATCCAATATCTCTTTTAGAGACAACAGGACCAAAATATAATAAGATGTTACAACATCTAGATTGAAGAAGAGCCTAAATTTTGACAAGGATATATAGATCACCTGTAAGTGAGCTACTGCTGAGTTTTTGCATAATGTACCCAGAGTTGTGCATGCACTGTGATTAGCTTGAACACATCAACTAGATAAAGGCAATGTGCTGCATATACATTTAATGTTCAGTAATCTTGTTGCAGAACACTGTCATATCTGAATGAGCAACAGTGCCTGTTTTCAAAGTTGTCTCTCTTACCCTCTTCAGCCACACCAAATTCCAGCAACACCTAGCTCATTGTTACTTAAGAAAGCTTGCTGAAGGGTGATTACAGTGGATATATGCCCCTAGATTCAAGTCTGATTGGTGGATTACCTGACTAAAAGCAAGAGCAAGAACCCAGGTCCTTTCCAAATAAGAGCAGGCCATGAACACCAGCATCCCATGCCACAGTTCTGTTCACTGGATTGCAAGCTTGCACAGGTCACAATATTATTTATTCCTTCCCTCTTTCTCCTTCTTGAAAAAAACCATTCAACAAAGTATATCTCATAACCAAAGCAAGATATTTCAAAGCATTTTTGCTTCGTTGGAAGTTTTCCGATCAGCTTTGTTAATAAAATTATAAGATTCCCAGCACGCTTTCTCTTTTTCTGTAAACTGCCACCAGCTGTGGCATGATGATCAATACCAACAGTAAATAAGGCCAAAATCATAGGCTCAGAATTATCTTTTTTTCATTAACGGTACTTGCAACTGACACTTGTTTGATAAGTCAGCATTAGTTTTTGTTTGGCACTGTTCATCTATGCCTGGATTTCACTTATAGCTGGGAAACCACATCCAGCACAACCCCAGTTATATTAAAACTGAGACTAAAAAGGCATGGGCATGGGGCAGAAAAAAAGGCTTTCACATCCTGAGACCGTAGTACATCAAGTAACAGCCTGGAAATACCTATCAAAGGCATGAACACAACCAGAATTAGGAGGTCAGCCTTATCAAATGTCGACGGAGCTACTCAAGAAGAATGAGAAAGAGGTTCTTGATGACTGTTTATCAGAGACACCTTTGAGGCATCATTAGCTGTTGGTGGTTCAGAGTGGTTGCTGTCAGCACAGCCCCTCTCCTAGAAAACATCTTTGCCAGATCTCTCCTGCGCAGCAAAGGCATCAGCATACCATTGCAGCCAGGCTAGCCGCAGACGAGGAAAAAGCATCAGAGATTAAAGCACTAACAATGCTGAAGCCCTGATTGTGAAGAGGTTCAATAAAACAAGTCTCTGATTTAGGCTATTCTAGGATTTCAGGTTATTTTGACTAATTTCTAACCTACACTTTTGGACTACCCCAGACTAAATTACTGTGAAAGAAGTGAGACAGATGGAGGGAAGAAAATAGAAGCAGGCAGCCCATTATAACTTAATTCTTACTCTTTCCAGCATTCCTAACATCAATAAGGCCTGTCCACCAGAAGGGCATCCCAGTGAAGAGAGGGCTCACAGATATATTTCACTGCATTTACACAATGATTTCCTGAAATTGGAGGGGGCGGGGGAAGCTGTCTTCTTTATTTTAGTACTGTCAACTGTTAGTACAGAGTGTCTCTCTCTGGTGTGTTATGTTCTCGTGAGCTGGCAGATCTGTTGGGAATGTAATGAGGTCTGTTCATGTACCTCCATTTCTAACAACTTACTCCTCAGATGCTCTCCTAATTTTCTTGAGGCGTAAGGACCAGTTGACTATGCAAATGAAATAAGAGAATGTAGAAAATGAGTTTGACACAAAGGGAGTTGCTGGCAAATGCCACTGCTTCCTCCAGGCATAATGGTAAGAGACAGCTGCTTCTGCCAGCCCAGAAGCTGTAGCTGAGGGGGCTAGCACAGCTCTTTTGAAAATCTTTAGTCTGATGAATAACTAGGCAAAGGCTGCATATACTTAAAAGTGAGGACCCCCAAACCCAGGGCTTCAAATCTTGCTCTGCTGTTCCATGTTATCATCCACTGTAAATGCACACAGGAGCGATGTCAGGTGATTTTTGTTGAAGTCTGTGAGTTTATTGTCTTCAAGTCCTTTGTAGCAGGAGGAGCAAGACAAGAAACAGACTCTGAGAAGCATTGTCCTTTGCAATTTCCATAGGTGCTATTTTAAGAGTACAGTTATCATTTTTGCAAGAAGACGTTACTTTTTGGATCAAACATTTTGATATATGAACAACTCCAATGACTTTAGAATAAATAATCACAAAAAAAATTTCATCACTGTACACAATACCATGGTTTTATTTTGAATTTTCATTATAGAGTGATTCCCTCGAGTAATTATCACGGCAATCATAACTCTGATACATGTATTTTGTCAATCTGTCTAATAAATAGTAGTAGAGTACTCTAACTGACATGCATGCATAAATATTTTAGGATTTAGTGATTCTTCAATTGTTTGGAAATAGTTACAATAACCAGTAAATACTGATACTTTTCTTTTACCTCTAAGAGCATCTGTCACTTGGAGAACTGGCACAATGCTTAGAGTATCACTTTGTGGGAAAAAATAACACAAATGTTTATTGGTAGTATTAAAAGAACTGCTTGATGTTTTTCAGCTCTGAGCAGAATAGCTGTCTGGAGTGCCACATGTTATGATCAGCACACAAATACAAAATAAAATCCTTCCATGGGGAAGACCTTCATTTCAAATAAGGGAGAAAACAAAATTCTCAATTATTAAAAGTATACCATGTTGAGAAAAAATAAAAACGGACATTTGTTCACTCACCACTCCTGAGAGGATAGGGAAACCTGATACTTTCAAAAATCCGAGAGTTAGCAAGTGGTAAATAAAATTCACATTTCCTGATTTTTCTACCCTTTCCTTAGCACTTCTCATGAAATGTAATAAATCTCAATTGAGGTTATGTGTGCTCACCAATAGAAGGCTAGATCATTTTGGCAAGATTCTGCCCTCGTTCCTACCAGCAAAACTCCTTTAAACGCATTGGATTTACTCAAATATTAATGGGAATAAGCATAAAAACTTGCCTTTTATTCTGACAAAGTTCAACATCCTCCACACTTCTACCCAATAACAAATCCAAACATCCTACTCTTATAACATTCCTTCCTTTTTTTATTTGCCTCAGAACACATTTTATTTGTGAGCTGGCACCATTACTACAGTTTAAATGCATGAGAAAACCCAAGACAAAATGGCTGTCCCAAGAAGTTACATACTGAGTAAAAACCTAATGATCCACCTCCTAAAGCAAGCTGAACCCGGTACCTTAAATCAGATTTCAAACATGTGACTGAGCTACTTTGGCTTAATGGCTGCCATGCATCAGCTGAGCCCCAGTGAAAATAGTTTAAATTAGTATGTGCTACCCTACATTTGCAACAGCTCAGCTGCTACACAGGAACTCATTAAGCTATGGTAACTTGCTCAAGAGTCTGAAACCTCAATCTGATGCTCTACCCAGTGGCCCACATAACCGCCCAAATAATGCTCTCTGCCTCCATGCCAATAAACCTCCTGAGCCCATCTTTCACAAAGTAAGGATGTGCCCAAGAAAATAAGCTCAGTACAATTTTCCATTGAGATGCTTCAGAAGAAGTTTTATTCAGATAAGCAGCGAGATCTGGATCTCTCTGCAATTCAAATAAACTTCATGGATGGTACTAGGATTTCTTCATGTCCTGTCTTTGTCTTCTGTTTAATATACAATGTTTTCATCTTCAGCCCACCAAATATTACACTATAGATTCCTCTTTCCTTAATGATTGTAATTTCTCCTTGTGGTCTCCTCAAGGTGTACTTCTCCAGAACACTTCAAGCAACTCCTTTTTCCTAGGGAGGAAAAAAAAATTTAAAAAAATATATATATACTGACTCCTCCTTCATTCAGAAATCCAGTTTCAAGCTTTCTCTATCATTCTCTCTTCCTCTCTAAACCATCTATTCATATATTGTCTATCAGAAATGTAGTGCAGCAAACTTTACTTCAGCTGGTGCCATGTGAAATGCACATCCTGATCCTTGACCATCTTACAGGAAGGAGGGCACATATTCATTCTAGCTTACTTCCTTAATCTCTCTTTTGGAGTATTGTAAGTATATCATTTATTAAATATAGGATACAAATCACATTGAAGTGTTATACAAAATTAATTTGAATTTCATTTCTTGTTATTTTGCAATCAGTAATATCTACCAAGAGAAATATCTGTGAAGATAATTGAATTATATTAAATACAGAGCAAAAGTGATTATCCCAATATACCTGACCCTCAGTATAGCTCAGTATCTCAACTTTTGTAAGGCACTAGTTTAAACCTTGGGGGAAGTGTTATCTCAACAATTATGTCTGCATGTAACAGAAATTGGATTGAGCTGAGAAATTTTGGACATATATAAAATCACCAGGATAAGAGTTGCAATTTTTCAAGTCAACTAATACAACGACAAAATCATATTTTGGAGTGGGTAAATGCAGGAAGATCAGTTACTGTCTGATGTCTCAGATTTATGCAGCTCAAGAAAAAGCAGGCTGGTCTTGTTCCATCTGGCAGTATTATCAGAGCAATTTCAACAGGTAAATATAATTTCAGCTTTGTGCTGTGGCACAAAAGCACTGATTATCTGTGAGTTATCCCTTAACATACAGTAATACTTTTCCTAGACTTATGCCTCATGAGCTCACAAGAAACTGAAGACTCGCTTAGCTGTAGGAGTACCACCCTGGGCTGATGGCTGGGCTGTGCTAGCGCAAGTTCCACTAAGAACTGCAATTTCCTGACTGAGGGAAGAAATAGGAAAGGGAGGATTGCTGTAGTTTTTTCAACTGGTTGGACTAAGACCTTGCTTCTTGCTCAGTCCAGTCCCACCAGCTGTGATATAATGTGACTCTAAAGTAGCCATGGCCATTACCATTCTTCGCTTGTTCTCTCAGCTCTCTGAGTGCGATGTTCCTTACTGCTTCTATGTATGAAGCAATGTCATGGATTAAGGGATCAGCCTGTTCATTAGGGCATTCTGCAATCTCTCCATTGTCCTACAGAGGAGCCAGGAGGCAGCTGTCAAAAGTCTCTAACCAGGCAACAATGGCCAGGGAAGGGGCTGGCCCCAGGTTTGCTTGATATAGACACCAAATAGCCTTCCCTGGTGGCAATTTGTTCACATCATTGACAGGTTTTGAAACTGTGTACTCACAGCAAAACCTCTGGGAAAAGACAGTAACAATTTTGTCCTTTGGCATCTCCATGAGGGAATCCATACTTTAGTTCAACCAGTAGCTACTAGAGTGATGGAGGAAATGAGATGTGAATCCCTTTCAACAAAGGGGAAATGTTATCTGTCCCTGAGTGCTTGTGTCTAGATTCTATGCCAGGAGCAGAAAAGTGTACAAATGAAAATTGACATGGTTTATAATAAAAAAAGGCAAATAGGGAATATTCCCCAAACAAAAATTATTAGAATAGAATAGAATAGAATAGAATAGAATAGAATAGAATAGAATAGAATAGAATAGCATAGCTCCCCACACTAAAACTATTGCTGGAGACAAAATCAAATGCATCTTATTGCATTTTGCCAGAGCTAGGAAGAGAGTAACTAGTTCATAAATTCCATCAGGAGCTTGGGGATTTTTGATATAATGAGTTTTACAGTTTCAGAGGAGACTGCTTTGCTAATAATTATGTAACAGTAATTAAATCTGAAAAAGGTTGTACTCTAACTATGTTGATTTATTGCAGCTCCAACAAAATACTTCTAGAGTGTGCTTTGGAGCGTGCACCTCCTCCCTCCAGTTTTCTTTAAATTCTCACAGAGCACTGGGTCACAGATGGTCTGAGATGCGATATTTTCCCTATTAAATTCCTAATAATCTTTTTCCAAGGCTGAGTCATGGAAGCCTGGGGATTTCTCATTTTAATTAGAAGGTTTAAGGGGCTAACTCTGTTTGAAATTTCCTCTCAGGAGATGTGGGTGCAGGTGATCCCATTCAGAAGAATGACACAATATCAAGGCCAATATCTCATTTCCATATTAGATTGCATCTAGTTTGGCATAACTCCTGATCTGGATGCTGATGATGTGCCACCTGAGTTGAAGGCAAAACATTTCACCATTTGAAAACAGAATTATTTTAGGATTATGTCTGAAGACATTTTAGGCTCTAGCTGGATGTTTCCTACCCTACCACCATACTCCATCACCCTGTGTAGAAACTATTTATAAATGTGAATTATTTGTTAGTCTGATTGAAACAATCAGTCTATATCATTTGGAATCAGCAGTTTGGAAACAGTTAAGAATGCTCATACAAAGAGACTTACTACATTGTCCAAAGGGTTGATCCTCACAGTATTTAAGATATTAGTGTTTCAGATTAATTTTATATGCAAATATTGTAAGTTATAAAAATAGAACACTCACCTAGCAAAATGTTTTATGTACGATTTTAGCATTCACAGTATGTGAAGAACAATATCTCACCTCTGCCATCCAGAGGAGGTTATTCTTAGGCCCTCATAGCTGAGTTTGATCATTTCATAGAATGCCTGTTGTTTAAGCATTAGTCTGGTGTACTATTCACATGCCCCTTGATAGTCTATTGTGAAAAAAATCCTACTTCTTAGAAGACAGCTGTTGAAGTTTCATCACCTTACACTCTACAGCCAATTCCTGTGCTTTAGGAAAACAAAGACCATCTTTTCTTCTTCCAGCATGGTATGCAGTTGTCAAGAAGTCAAGTGAGACATTATTTGCCTTTTATAGCACTAGATATCTTTTCAGTTTTCGACAGACAGAAGTGACTGTGTTTTGGGAAAGTAAAAAATTTCACCCACTCTCAACTGCACCACTTACACATGCTAAAAATAAAATTTTATTGGAAGTAGTACTGTGGCATATAGAGTTGGCTATGAATAAAAGAAATAACCTTTTCTACATTAAATTCTGCCAGTTGTGCCATTTCCATGAATGAGTTTTTATAAGTCTGAAGTTTTAATTTTGTTATGCATTTTAAAAATACTCTGCATGTAATTGTTCAAAAGCTTAAATTGTCATAAATTATTTAAAAGCTTTAATTTCTATATATAATCCATTCATTTGTATATGCAATTTTTATGCCTTAGTTGCGGAAATGTTCTAAAGATCTGGGATTTAATGTAATGGCAAGTATTTTTTTTATGTGTCACAGATTCTATAAACAAAGACACAGAATAGTGCTTTATACTGTTTTCCAAAGATCAAATCCATCCTTACTGTCTGCAAATCACAGCCTGCAAATGCCTCACAAATAGAGTTACTCTCAGTAGAGTGCTACACCAGTTGTGAAGGAGGAAGAAGCCATACTAGTTTATGAGCAAGAAAACCCAACCCTTGCCTGGAACATGGTGAGAATGAAGAATTTGGCCCTACCCTAGATTGCACATAATATTTTGTGTATGAAACATCAATGTGTGAACTGCAAAACCAGCCATTCTACTGAATGCTCACAAACCCAGCTGATGCTGTAAGAATTTGCTGGATTTGCCCACTTGCTTCATAACACCTTTTGTGAAGCCCAGGAAGGAAGGTGGCAGCTGCTGATAGCTGCTTTCTTAAAGCACTCCCATGGAAGCAGCTCGGCCTCTGTGCTCTATTGTTATAATACCATCTCTTGTCATCAGAAGGAATGTATGTCCTGTGCTATAATTGTGTGGAAAATACAATTGTGTTGATTTCTCCCAAAACCAATATAGGGAACAAGGAGTCCTGCTCTTTAGGCCCCATTCACATAACAGTTGAGACACAAAATAAATTTCTCAGCAGAGGGCCAGCAGAAAATACAAGCAACAACAGGTTTTTTCCAAAGCAATTAGACTTCCACTTATTTTCTCCCCATTGAAGGTCCAAACTGTGAAAACAAGTAGATTTAAAATACTCAGTAAACCAAAGAGTTAAAGTGGCAGATGAAATCAGATTCTGTAATGAGTTATAGGGAAAATGTCTCTGAGTTCTGATTAATGACTAGGGACACCTAGAGCTGCTTTGGCTGTCTCAGCAGTACATGACTGGTGCATCAGGGTAATGTCTGATAACTAATCTTTGACACCAGAATTAAGTCATTTTGCAAGAAAGCAGGTCATTAGAAGCTAAATTGAAATATAAGTAATACAATCTCCATGGAGGATTGTAAATTAATTGGTTTTTAACAATAACATTTCTGTATTTTATTAAAGCAGGGTAAGAATTCAGAGAAGAAAAGAATGTAGCAGATAAACAGGGCAGGTGTTGATGATGCAAATGAAATAGATGACAGATGGTTAGTAGCACGATCACTCACTGTGTGTGTATAATGGATAGAGGTAATCAAATTCCTTTGTGAATTGGCGACTTTCTTTACATCAAGAACTATAACTTTGCCATGCTTATACAGCTTATTCTTAAAAATTACTCCACTCCTTGTCATTATCCTGGGGTGCAGGACACTCATATTTGAATACAGTCATATACCAAAAAAAAAAAAAAAAAGCACCAGGCATGCAAATAAAACCCCACCCAGGCAACCAGCTACCTTTACAAATCGGTAATAGCACACTAAAGAAGTGTCTGCCACCAAAGAGCAGCTCATCCCCAGAGCAGCGCAGGTCACCCCTGGTGTAAGGCTTTTCTCCAGCCCTGTGGATGAACTGCTGGGCTGAAAATGACTCCATGATATGGTTGCTGCCCCTCAAATGCCAGGTCATGGTACTGTCTTGGAGGGAAGGGACAAGTTATGCTTTAGCAGAATGACACGACTTCTTGCTTGCTAATGGGTGCTATACTCAGCTCATTACACAAGAGATACACTGATTTTTGAGGGAGATCTATTTCATGGCCCCACAAAGCTGTGCTTGGTGATTTGACATAGACTATAAGAGAAAATCACCAGGCCCTAGATGCAGAGATAGCACATCATTATATATCTATCACACACACATATATAAACATTCCCAGAGAAAAAGCAGAGAATGTCTGAGCCAGCACGCACTTTGCAGAAAGTGGCCTCTGTATTGAGCCAAGCAAAAGAGCAAAAATAATGGATCAAGGACTTCAGACATCATATCAGGGGCCAATCTATTAGCAGAGCAGCTTCCAGGATGGGTACAGAATGGACTGCTGATGCAGTAGATGGGAAATAGTATCTAAACACATCACTTTCTTAGTACTCTGCATTTCATCAAAACAAGGACATGCCTTTTCCATGGAAGTACTCTGCACACACCAATGTTGCAAAATGCCTGCTGTTGGAGTCCAGAATGCAGAGAATATTGCTCTGCCTGTTTTAAAGAATAAAAGCCCCCTGTACACCAACATTTCTGACCTTCGACCGTGGAGAAAATTGTATGCCCTCAAAGAGGAGTTAGAATCTGCGTGGGTGTAAACTGGGTGATGAGATATTGTGTAAGGTTGTTGCATGGTGAAAAATCTAGACTTTTTAGGTTAGTTAATATAGTAAATAGATAAAAGCAAAAAACTTCAAAATGGAGTATAATAGTTGTCTATTGTTTTTTATATAGCGTGGTGCAGCTGGCCGGCTCAGAGCTACCTCCAAAACCTGCTCAGCTGCAGCAGCTTGTGAGTACCTTTTTTTAGCCTGCTGTGCTCGTTCCCGGGCTGCCCTCGCCGGCAGCTCTTAGGCGAATGCAGCCACGTCCCAGGGGGTCCCTCGGGACACCCTCTGGACTCCTGGAGCAGAGAAAAAAGGCGAGACGGGAGACCAAACACGTGGGGTCTGGTGGTCGTTTATTCTGTCGGTGGCATGTGGTCTCTCTCCCGGGCGGACTCTGCACCTGGTTTTCCCCGCCCGCGGGGGTGGGGTGGGGCCACTCAGCCGACAACCAATTGTAAAGGGAGGCAGGGGAGGGACAGTCAAACAACAGAGTTTGACAGCCTGGGAGCTCTGCTACGCTGTGTTGGTGGTGCCGCCCCTGCCTCTCTATCTGGGAACAATGTTGGCCCGCTGGGGGGGCCCCGCAGGTGGTCTGTACCCCTGGCGGGGACCTGGCTGTGGCTGGGCGGGACTCCGCCCAGAACAATACAACAGTTGTCTTTTAGACTTTCTTCTTCTTCTAGTCTTCCATATCATGCAGTAAAAATAATTTGGAATGATTGGATGAAAAAAGCCGCAATTCCAGTCAACATGACAGGGTGAATTATTGAGCATTGGTAGAAAAAGAAAATACCTTTCATTTTAAGTTTTAATTGGACAATTTAGCTTTAAAAGAGCCTGTAATCAAGATTGGGCAGCCATTCTTGGCATTCTTTGCTCTGTACTGTCCTACACTAGCGGCCATATTTCTCTGATAAGACCTAATAAACAACTATCTGCAAGCTAAGAAGACTGAAAGTCCTGTTCTTCACGACGCCTGGCAAAAGGTACTAAAATTCCCTCATCAGGGGATTCAGGTACAGAATCTGACACCCGCAAGATATTTCTAGGATTGCTGGTGAAGCCAGGTTGACTTGACTTCAGTCCTTGCTCTTTACAATTACAACCATAACTTCTCTGCAGCACAGGAGGGGTGGTGTCAAGGTGTCTTCAGGGCAGCATAAAAGGGCGATGGCTTTCATGGTCTAGCACAATATTTCTGTAAGAATATGTTCTGCTGAAGCACTTACTTTGCACACCCCTTCCTCAACCTCAAGAAGCAGAAATCATGCCTGCAGGGGGAAGAAGGGTGGCAGGATCCTCTGAGGCCTCCCTCTGTCGCAGCTAATTCTACTAAACTGCCAAAACCTCTCCTAAACTCTGTAACTGTTCAGCAGAAGGCTTTGTTTGCTCTAAGGCTAGAGCAATTTCAGGGTCACAGTGTCAGCTGCTTGTACCCTTCTCTGTCACCAGAAGCTGGAGCCTGGATAAATGCAGATCACTCACCATGTTTATGGAGATAAGCATGGTGCAGAGTAAACATTGTGCTTGAAGCTAAATGTCAAGAATTCTAGCAAGTTTCTGTGGGGAGACTACAGATATGCACAGACGCTAAAGAAAGCTTATTACATTTTATATTACAGAATCAAAAACTTCTCTCTATTAGATGACAGAGCACATTATTTAATATCTTTCGTAATATATCAAGAACAGAGTTCTTGACACTGTTTTGGAGTAGAATGCTTTTTCCCCAAAAAAGCTACATCTACTCTCTACTGAAAAAAAATTGTAGCAGGTTGCTGCATCATTAGAACAGGGGAGATAATGCACAACCCAGAGGTTACCATATGAAATAAAAGACTGAAACTACATTCAAGACCCTTTGATGTTTCAGTTTATTCATGCTTAAATTTTTGTATTATGGTTCTTTAATATTACACAACTACTATTTTGCTTTATTCAAGTCTATACTTACAATTGACACCTGCAAAGAGTTTAACAAAGGGAATTATTAGGGAATTTTATTATTTTTCCCATGGCAAAACTGCATATTATTTATTTTGCGGACAAAAATAGACAAAACACGGAATCTTTAAGTTGTTAAAGAAATTATGCATAAACCCAAAAATATCATAAGTATTTGGAATAAAGAGAATTAATCTCACTGAATAATAATAAAAAAAGCCATTTAGAAAACATTTTGTCACTGCCTTTAAATAATATCTGCTTAGGCATCAAATTTTTGTTGTTGCTATTGTTGCTTCTGTTCTTTGTCTGCCCTGCAGAGACAAAACAAAGAATGAGCTTGGTTATTTCTTTTTAGAAGCAGCATTTACAATGGACTGCAAAATATATGGGCCAGTGTGTTAACCCTAACTTTGTGTTACATCTAACATTGAATGAAAATTTGTGTCAGGGGAAAATATGGACTGTTGCATTTTCACCACTAGTGGTGATTAACAACTAAAAAAGAAGGTATTTGGACTCCTGAATGGTAGGATGAGTTTATAAGAGAATTTGTTACAAGAAAGATTTTAGCATAATGTAGACAATACAGAAACAAGCAAGGAACAAAACTGAATGTGGGAAACAAGCACACAGTATCTTTTTGATCATGTTTCTGAGCCAAAAGATATTTTCAAATGAATGAGATCCCATATAGAGGTTTTTAACTGTCAGTTGTTCACAGGCAGCTATGAAGAAAGGTACCAGAACAGGTAAAAACTGTGTGACCATGGGTTTCTAAATGACTGTTAAAAAACAGTTTTAAAATCAGAGCCAGATGACAAGACTGGGTCCAGTGTACACTCCAATCTAGGACCCCAGCTCAAGCCTATCAAGCATTTGACTACTGCCTATGTTAAAACAGCATTTTGTCAATACTGTTTTGACAAACTTCTGTGTGGTCATTTTATGCAGATAAGAGGTCTTAGAAACAGTTCCCACTAGGGTAAGAGTCCTCTCCTGTGGGGACTGGAACTATTATATCTCCATATTGATCAGAAGGTCCTTTAGGAGGCCACACAGTTAGGTTTGTGTTCTCTGGGGTTCACATTTCTGCCCTGGTACCTAAACTCACTGAAATTTGTGAATAATTACCCACTCAACAGGAATGGGCATTTGAATATTCATTGATTTTAGCTGTTCCCTGCCACCTTGGGTCATTTTGACAAAGAGTTACAAATTTCCCAAAGCCAGCAACGTACTGCCAGAGACCTCAAGCATGCATTCCATACATATATTAGCAACTATACTACAATCTCTCAACTATGTTCCCATACTTCTTTCAGATCATTACAGAAAACTTGCATTGACTAAGATATTATATCTCACTCACCACCCTAGGACAGATGTGTTGGGGAAGGGAAGAACCAAATTAAATTAAGATAGACTTCAGATGAGTAACACTTTCTAGCCCTGCATGTGTTGTGATTAAGTGGGTCTTTGGAAAATAGCAGAAAGGCCAGATTAAATTTTGCTTTTTGGAATGCAAGTCTCTTCTGGCATTACTGGTGTTGGAAAGCTGAAATACAGAAGATGATTAACAAGGAAAAGGTACACCCTTACAAAAATTTGTTTCTTAGCTTTTCAAAATTCCTGCTACCAAAGAGGATCAAAAGAAATAGTCTGATCATCACTTCTTTGTTCTTCAAAAACCTTATTGTGTGGGGAGCTTGGAAAAGGAGCAAACACAGCAGATACAATAACAAAGATACCTTTAATTTTGCTGATTTGGGATGTCCAAATATTAAAAGACTCCCCATAAATTACATGGGTCTTTTCTTTGAGCTATTTTTGAAGACGCAAGAGCTCACTGAGGTGAAAATAATGGTCTGCATTCAAAGACTTGAATGGGTTCCTATTCTAGTAAAAAATTAACTTGTATGTACACTATGCAGCAGTTGCAAGGATGAGTAGCTCTGCATCACTCCTCTGGTCTATGCTCTCTTAAATGACAAGTAAGCATCAATTTTTCACCTTGACCCCTGCCATGCCCATGTGACTGGTTCTTACGCTAAAGCATTACCATCAAATTCGTCTTACAAGTGGTAGGCAGAAGCTAGGGTTTTGATGAGGTTTCTTGTGGGGTGTTTTGTGGTTTGGGGTTTTTTTTGTTGTTGTTCTTGGTTTTGCTTGTTTGTTGGTTGGTTGGGGTTTTGAGACGGGAACAGCAAAAAAATCCATTTGCATCAAAGACTTCAGAGGATTTTTGGCTGCTGTGGGCTACGAGAGTGACAGAGCAAGGGTTGAACATCAGGAGACAAAATGAGACACAACTCTGTAACCTGCTACCGGCCAATGGAGGAAGCTGGACAGAAAGAGCCTTTAGAGCAGGCTCTTGGGATCTCCAAAAACTGCTCTATCATATTTTTAGAAAGAATTTTAAAGTTTCTAAGTAGTATTTACTTTTTAAAGCTGTTACCGCGAAGTAAATGGCTTTTCTTTTCCAGATGTCTTTTTAACTCGGAAAGGACAAAATTTCTGTTACATTAACCTGATTTTGTGGCTGATATATTACACGTGTTTGACAATGAACTTGCCATGTTTGTCTTTAACTGGAATTTTGGAATAGGAATCTAAAATTGAAAAGCTATTTTGTAATGATTGAGCATTGCCTCTTCTACTAGGGTCTAAAGACGCAACAGGCCCTTAAAACTGCAGAAGGACTTCAGATAGAAAGTGGCATTTGCTGCAGGCTACGCAGCTTCTCAGGATTTCACTGTATAAGGACAGAAAGGAATGGCTTCCACAGCTTTAGGGGAAAGCAAATCACCAAGAAAGGGAAGTGTCACAGTATAGACTCCTTCCTTCCCATGGAAAGGCAAACAAAGCCCCCTATCCTTGAACGTATGAGAGGCTTTAATGAGAAAAGTTAAAGATATGGACAAATGGACACAAAATATTTGTCATGAGCTAGATGTAAACCCTTTCCAGAAAAAAACCCTGCCAAAATAGCCAGCTGAAAGACTGTATCTGCTTCCCAGCAACCACATCGCACCAAAGGTGAAGTTAGAGCTACACAAATCATAGAAGAAGTTAATATATTTCTGAGAAAATCTATAACCTAAAATTAGCAGTAGACAACACAATCCAGTGATATGACATGTATATGTGATCCATGAGATCCAAAATGAAGTCACTCAAATATGTCATGGAAGGATTTTGAGTTGCTTTCACAAGAGCTTGACTGCTGCAGAGGGGGCAGCTGAAAGAACTTTTCAGCATAGGTATTACAGTAGGAAACTGCACAGGAGATGAAATGGAGAAGATGCTGTGGGAAACACCCAGACAGCAGCTGGGCAAGAGACACATGATAAGCCCAAGCAGAAAAGAGAACATCTGCACTGAAGCACAGTGATAAGCATTTCAGCCTCTGCACTTATTGAAAATTAATAAGGGGAAGTTGCACTACACTTGCACTGTTCAGAAATTACTTAAAGCTAAGCAGCTCCTTACAGGCTGTATTAGAATGGCAGCCAGCCAGCACGAGGAAATGTGAGCCTCTGTGTAACACAGGCACTATGCCCAACACTGTCGTGGCAGAGACTCACAGTCATAGTTCCCCACAACCATCTTCTTGTCAAGCTTAAAAATAACACTCACATATCAATATGAACATAATGCACATCATCAGTTGCTTATAAACAACCTGTTGACTCAAACAGAAACAATCAGTTGCAGCGGCACTGGACCTGCACATCCACGTGTGACTTTCAGGAGGCAGCAACAAGAGGTACTTAATTTACCTCCCTGCCCAGGGGATCAGCTCTCACAGGCATTTCAGCTTAAGTTTAGTTTCAGGGTCTCAATATAAACAACTGATACAGTGCCCTCATTGCTCTGGCGTTTTGATGAACCCCCACGTCTTTCCACAGCAGACACACAGTTGGTGAGATTGGAAGCTTCATGCAACTGCAGAGCTGCCTTATATGTCCGTAATATGCAGCTACAGCCTCTTGGTGTAGACACACAAAATATCACTCACTGGAGAACTGACAATACCCAAGTGGTCAAATCATACCAAGTACTCTGTTTTCTGATCTTTGTCCTTTCTGACACCGACATCAATGTCTAACCATGCAGACACTGTGCTCTGCTGCCATCAGTTGAAGAAAATGTCAGCAGTTGATGATTCACGCCTCATTGGTGCTGCTCTATAATTTAACAGCAGTATATACAAATTAGATCTGCCTCCACGGTCTTTTTCTTAAGAGAGGTGATATTATTTTAATGCTGTTTTCCAGCAACCTTCTTGCTTGTGGTTAAGGGAGAGTAGCAGTTACTAGTAAAAATCTTTTCTTGAAATGAAAAAATAGGTTACACTTGTGATAGTCCATTTATGGAAGCTACCATGCCAGATATAAAATGTATAGAGTCAATAGGAACCAGTATCTAGCTGTGAAATCTTCTAGTAAAAAGAAAAGCAAGAGAAGAACATCAGATTAGGAGAAACACAGTTTCCCCCTTCTAATTTAGATAAATGTATGACTGTTTTGTTCCATGCAAAAGGTACATCTACTTTGCTTTTTTTTCATCCCTAGGTTCAGTAAATTTTCTTGAAAGAAACTCCTTTTATGGCCTCATCAACAACTTCTAACATTTTTTTTTGTAAGGTCAGTACAAAAGAACTGTTATATCATTTACATTTTTCAATTTTTAAGTGACCTTCATTGTACCTTTTAAGAAAGGTAAGAGTCCCCTTCACAGTACCTTTAAGCAAAGCTCTTTTTTTTTTTACTGGAACATTTTTGAAAATAGGAATAGGAACAGGGAACATACTATTATGCCCCGTAAGTTATAATAGTGTTACTTGGATTTGCTAGATTCCTCCCAATGCTGGTCAACTGCAACCCACGTGGCAACCAGGACCAGAGTTTTACAGAAAAGTTCTTAAATAGTTTCTCTTGGAGCTCTGCATCGTCATATTTTTTCAGCTTCTGAATATGATATATCCACAGCCACTATATATCTCTCAGATTTGAATGTCATTCACAATTATAGCTGAGGGAAAAAAGAAGTCTTGTACCGTTACGGGAAGATAGGGACAAAAGAGGACGAAGACCAAATGCCAAGCCAGGAATGGGTGATCTCTTTAGAGTCAGTTTCAGTAAAAGCTGATCCCTCATAAATAACAGGATGAAATTTTTTGCACCTTGTTACTTCTTGGAGATCCACATTTATTGACACCAACTCCAGTTTTCACATTCACCTAGTAAGACGTAAACCTCTTCTGCTTCAGCAGTCTGGTAGTCCACCTTGCCAGCCCTGACAGCAAGCTAAAAATCTCCCATTCATTATTGTAGGGGAACAGTAACTATAGCCTGAGACATGACAGTGAGCAATTCAGCCTCTGGAAATACTTCAATAATAAGCAAAAACTTATTTCGTTAACTGCTTCAGCAACTGAAGCACTTGACTTACAATTACTCACTTTACCTGATTTAAATACCTTATTCAAGATTGTTGGATCAGGTAACTAAGGAAGACTCTTAATTCCTCCATCACATGGTGTGTATATTAAGTCCCCATATTTGTCATTATTTACATAACAGTTCATGGAAGTCTGGAAAAAATTAATAAACCTAGCTTTTCAGGACTACTCTCCAGACAGAAGACAGCATTTTTTTAAATTAAAAACAAACCAAAACAAAAGCAAACAAACAACCTCCCCCCAAACCCCAAAACAAAACAAAACAAAACAAAACAAAAAAACACCCAAAACCCAAAACAAAGCCAAAATTCCTAAGGACTAAGAAAACCCCCAGTGTCTATGGAAATGCCGCCCTGTCTCTCTTTCAGCTTATTACCAAAGCAGAGCAGATTTTGAGTGATTATCCCCAATGAGTGAATTGCCTGCTGGGGTATATAACACTAAAACACATTTCATTTATAAATGAAATGGTTTTTTTCAGCTTGCTGTCTTAAAGCAATCCCCATGCTCTGCTGTCTTAAGAAATACTAAACTTTAACATGTTGGTGATGCTTCATACAGACTGACACTCCTGTTTACTAAATACACATATTGTTAATTGTGTTATCCCTGACCACATTATAATCTCTATTTACACCAATTTAATTGGTACTGCTGCTCGGCACTATGGGCACTAATAAAAACAACTAAAGCACTGAGAATACAGCAAATGTTTTCTCAGCTGAAGGTCACACTCTCCATTGACCTGCTCCCCCCTTTCTGTCTCTGAATTTAGGGCAGCATGAATGGAAAAGTACAAGACAAAACTTAATTTACAGCTAATTTGGTACTAGGCCACTTCTCAAAGTCCTGCCCTACTTTAATCACAGGAAGCTTCATGTGCAAAGGATGTATGTGTAACTCTATTGCAACCAAGGGTCTACTCTGGTTTAACCTAAATCCCATTGCAGCCAGACCAGGTCCACCCTGAAAATATGTACCAAGCCCTTACTGTCTATAGCACATGCATAATTATTAACCAACAACAGTATCAGTTAAAGCTGTTTGAGTAGAAGACCTCTAGGATTTCACAGGTAATAAAAGCTCTTTTTAGAAAAAAAAATTTAAATCAGAGAAACATTTCTTCATTATACTTTGTACAATATTTAAAGAAAACTACAGAAATTGTACAATTCTTTATTAAATATTAAGAGGTTCTGAAAGAGCAGTTTCTAGGGGGCCCATTTAGTTTCTAAACAGTCCCACTGGGTTTCATCTCTTCTAAATTCCATGGGGAAAAAGAGATGGATTTGCATTTAACATTAATAAAATTCTGATAACAGGAGGGGAAAACATCTTGCAAGCACTGCAATCACCCCAGAAAAAAAAAAAAAGTAAGAAGGATTATTTAAACAAAAATTAAGGACAGCTCACATTTGAATATTATATCTTAAGGCACAGAGCCAAATGCAGATGCATCTAACCATGTTTTGGACCAAAGCCAAATTCTCTCCATCCCAATTGTTCAATTTTATAGTGAGAGAACAAAAGGGGGGGTTGATATAATATCATTTGGTAACCAATGTTTGGGGGCTTGTTAAGGTGCAAGTGAGGGCATTTATGTGAAAGTAGAACATAAAATTAAAAGTGTTCTTCAAACCAAAGGATGACGTGTGTCATGTAGCATCGTATTTTGTTATTATTTCCGATAGCAGCAGGGCAGCTCAGCGTAACGTTTTACAAGCAAAGACATCGTGTCAATCCTCTGGGTTTCACTTCACAACCATCTTGAGAAAAATCAAATCTAGACATGATATGCAGTGACAATCCCAAATTTACTATGGCAATTGTGTTTCTATCTCCAGGCGAACAAACATCTACATCAAGGTTTTTATTCTTCTCTCATAGCATTGATAAAACAAATTTAGCAAATCCCAGTGTCTGGAAATATTAACATGCTAATGTTAGGGTTTTGCTCCAAATAGCAATGCATTCACTGGGCCCTTCATACCAGACAGAGGGGAAGGGAAACTGACAGCACTGGATTGGGACAGAGCAGAACAGGTGATTATCAGCAATGCCAGAGACCCATGCCCTCCTTCTCCCCTCCAGTCACGCTAATGTATTTCATGGTGTGGAGGATCACTGAGTAGGGAAGTAACAGCTGCAGAGGCAGTACCAACCTCCACAGACCTATGGAATATTAGCAGGTACATTAAGGCTGGTTCTGTTGTCATTGATTTTCTTGCTGTCCTCTCCACAATGTGAAACTCTCCCTGGAAGGGTTTTTGGGCAGCAGAGTAGAAGTTCTAGTGGGTACCCAAAGTGACTGGGGCCAACTGAAGTGACAAAGAGCCTCTCTGCCCCCAGCCTGGACCTCCATCACAGTGACAGTTTGGGGTGGCTGCTCTTCCAAGGGTGCAAAAGAAACCTTCCTTCTCAATGTCTACTATAAAACTAGTGAAAAGCTCAGTTAAGCAAGTAATGATAATCCTAGAGATGTGTATCTGCAGCAAGTTAGACTGGCTGGTTGGAGGGAGAATAAAGAGCCTTTTTCATATATGGGGTATTTACAGTGACGAAAGAAACTGTCTATAAGGGAAACACAAAATCCCAACTTCCAAGCTCCAACTGGGGAAGCAATGTGATAGCCAGAGTGTAAGGACTGGCAAAGGGAGCATGCATGGAACCAGGGCTGGCTCTGACTCCAAATTAACACTCCTAAAGAGAAAGGGAAGGGTGAGACCAGGCCATCCATTACTGCCATGGCTGTCTGTGATGGCCCAGGAGCACCTGTGACACATCCTCCCATGCAGGCAGAGACAGCCATAGGTCTTAGAGGACCATTTTGAGTGCTCTCCAGGCTGTTCTTGGGCACACTGCTTTAAGCCTAAATTCAGCTTGAGTACAGGCGGCTGCCTCAGAGTTGAAGTCAATGAAGTTGCACCCACCTACACCAGATCTGAATTGACTCTATGAATAGCTATGTACAGGGTAGGATATTCAAATTCTGTAGTTGCCAAAACCAGACATCTGTGTCAAAGCATTTGACAAGTGCACAGATATATGTCAGCAAATTGCCTGAGGTACTTGCTAAAAAACTACAGTAACTTTTTCATCCTGAAATACTTAATCTACACAATGATTAGAAAATGTCTACAAAGGCAAAATGCTAATAAATGCCTGCCTGAGAATTTAACTGTATGCTTGTATTCAAGAAATGAGACTGCAACTTGAATTTTGTTACATTCAAAAGAAAAAAACCTCAAAGAAACCCCACAACATTCAAATACTGTACCTTCAAAAGCATTGCTACACAACAAGGTGCTTGTAGGATGGGACAAAATACTTCTGCGATTACCAACTCAGCCTGTAACCATTGCAGGAAATTCAAGATGATCATGATCATCAGTTCCAGAGAGCAATCTCTGTGCAATGTAACATTGATGGGTCAAGTGCCCTGTACTGTTTCCTAGCTTAATAATAGAGTCGTACACCAGATTGCTTGAGGAATCCATATGCCAACATACTGACTCGGTTGCCTCAGCCTGGGCTGCACTGCTCATTACTGGTGTATCTGGATACCACATTCAAGCAAGAAAAAAAGCCAGATTGAAATAGAAAAAAATTCCATTCTGTCTCCTTTTATCGTCAAAGGAACTCAGAGCTTCTAAGGTGTGGAAAGAACCATGAGAAAATTCTGTGGAAAGGAATACCCAAGACTGAAACACATCACTTCTGTTTTTCAGGGAAGAAGGAGTCTCTCTCTTGAGAGACAAAATAGATATGTTCTGTTTTGAAATGAAGGTGGCTTCATAAGTAACATCAACAAAGAATACCAAAGCAGCCTATTCAGGTCTTTGATCATTAGGATTTGTATTATAAAGATATATATTTATTTTTCCTCTGGCATAAAAAACCTCCAAACTCAGAATTGCTGCAAAAACACAGTTCTGGGCTCTTACGAATTCACTGGTTTAACATTCAGGGGAAAAAAACAAACCACAAATGAAAGCAATGACAACAACTTTAAAAAAATAGTAATTTTTTTAAAAATCCATCAGATATTTTGAACCCAACCTGAATAATTAAAAAAATTATATAAATATAAAAAGATAGTCACATGGGCTAATTAAGTACAGGAGCATATTTTATGAAATAACTGAGATAAGGTAGTTGTCCAAAACCAAGCACAAAAAGCAGTTTTCCTAAGAATTTGTACCCATCTGAAAATAATTAGTTAGTAAATCTTTAACAACCCTGAGATGCAGAGCAAATTAATCCGGTGCACTGCAGTTGTGACATGGCTGCATCCATTCTACATAACAGGTAGTAGTATCTCTTCACAGCATGACAGTATTTGACATAAGTTTATGTAAAGCTGTATTGCACAGAATAGCTATATTTTAGAATTTACTGTAGCTTAAGCTATGTTACTCTGATGACTGCAAAATTTAGTTCAGTAATTTTATGCAATTGGCAAACAGGCAGAAACAGTATAATTTAACATTTATGAATTGACAATTTCCTCATATAACTACTGTAAAGAATTCTGCAATTATCCAGTTATCTAAAGATAGTAAATTGCAATTTGGAATGCTGCTTATTTATTAAAGTGATTTATGAATTAATATAAGCACATTGACTTAAAGAGTCTATTCCAGTGACTCAACAAAATGTTACTCTGCCTAGCCCAGGTGGTTTTTGTAATGTAATTGTGATACATTAGGGAATTTCACTGTGTTTGATGGACCTCAAACTCACCCTTCCTCTTGAAAATGAACTGTTGGGTTCTTTGATGGAGAAGTGCCCAGGGGCCTTTCTGGAGTCAGAGGTAAAATGTAAAAAAGTTTAGTACAACTGAATTCAGCACCCTAATGTTCATTATTTGGCCTATCAAAACCATTCTTATAAAATAGGTTATGCTCACTACAAGGTATTTAATTACTTTCCTTTCTCTTGCCTACAGGCAAGAGCAACTCCTCTTTCCCCATCCCATTGCCTGCTCAGAAAGCACTAGATCAAGCAGTATATCTAGAACACAAGAGCAGAGGAACAGGCAAAGTTAGCCGTAATTCACTTGCAGGAAGGGAAATTTCCCTGTATGAAAGTAATTTTGTGAAGAGAAACCGTTTGTTCCCTGAAATTTGACATTCATTGCTTAAGTATTGGATCAAGCCCACAACTTGGAATGAATCAACAAGCAGAAAAGTTCTAAAGCTCTTTGAGCCACAGACACACAGAAATATATGTACTAAAGAAATGCATATAGAATGCATACAGTAAGGTGGAATGTGTTTATGTAATAAAGAATGTATATAAAAATACATAAATAATTGCTTTCCATATGTTAGCAGTAATATTTTATCTCCAAGGACAAGCTAAGAATTTCAGTGGTATGCACTTACACATTGTCATCTATTGCTTAGTTACATAAAGGCTTTCCTTGGAAAACTATATTCAGAGGTCCATATATCTCTTCTTGACATGATCCCAGAAAAAGAGCAGTAAAAACTTGACAATTTAGTGAAAGAACTTCTATTCAATCTCTGGTATTGTGTTCATCATTACAGTGTCAGAGGGCCTTCCATTAGAGCAAGAATTGATGTGTGTCACATGTTTGTTCTTTTTGCTCCTCAAGAGGATAATTGTGTGTGGTGTTTTCCTTTTGCTTCGTTTCTTGCACACATGGACTGCTGGGAAAACCTTGTGCTGGGGAAGCTAGGGTGAAAGACTTGTGTTAGTGTCAAGGATGTTAAATTCTATGGTGCTATTTCATCTTTGTGCAAAAGCATTACAAGGCCATGCAGAGAATAATGTCCTTTGAGTAAAACTGTCTTTTAGCCTTGTATATACAAAGTTGTTCTCTCATTGACCTAAATATTTACTGCACAGAGCATATGCTGAGGGATGAGTCATCAGTATTGTAAAAAATTCAGAGGATTGGTGAAAACTTGGTCACAACCATCCACTAGAAGTCTTAAAGATTTAAGCTTAACTGTCTTCCATTAGCAGACATGCAAATTTATGTAATGAATTGTTGAAACCACTAAATCACCAAGAAGAACCTGTTATTTTCCCAACAAAACTCTTCCAACAGAAAACTGGTGTTCTGACTAAAAAATTTTTACAAAAAGTATCTGCTTTCTATGGAAATTTTGCCTGCTTGTTGAAAAAATAAAAACATGAAAAGTTTTTGAAACCCCTTCTCTGAAAAGTTCTAGTCACAGACATAAACTTAGCTTCTTTTCACACATCTTGACAATGTTTAGATCTGTTGACAGTGTTGTTATCAAGAAATGCCGAGGGGACACGGACAGAAATCTGTTTCATGTAGCTCATTTAAGATAATACCTTCTCCTACCGTTTGCTATCCCAGCACAGCCAGTATGTCCAGAAATAGATGGAAACAACTGTGTGCAAAGGGTGGTTGGTGATAAATCCATCAAAATTAAAATTCAAGGTTTGAAAACCTTGACAACAGAAGGGATCCAGATTTGAATTTGACAGCAAAATGAAAGGAGCAAAATTCTCTTTATACACTCTTCCATGGTGTTCTGGGGGATTTAATCCTAGAAAGTTGCATCACAACCAGGTGCAGGTTCCCACTGCTCTCCTAGAGGACTGACAGCCTCACTGTCACTTTCAGGGATCCATTTGGTTAGGCTCATGACACTGGTACTGCAGTTTGATGCCAAGAGAGTA
>VXAD01007415.1:3199-83453 GCA_013399195.1 Dicrurus megarhynchus
CGGGGACGGGGCGAGGTGAGGGAGGGCGAAGCCTCTCCGCTGCCCTGCCCTGCCCCAGCGGGCACGGCTCAGCCCGGCAAGAGGGCACTGCCCGGTCCCCGTCCCCTCCGCCCGTTCTCCTCTTTCCCCCATCTCCCCACGGCCGGGGACAGGAGGGAGAAGGGGAGGGTTGCGGGTTTTTTGGAGGTGGTTGTTGTCGTCGCTTTTTAAAATAATCCGGCAAATCGTGTCTCTTACTATTTTTGTATTAATTCATTTTTGCTGCATTAAAACGTGCTTCAGCGCCCCTCAGTGGAAATCCGCCCAAAGCGGCTGCCGGCGGCTCCGGCCGGGGATAAACAACCGCGGTCCCGGAGCCGGGGACGGATGCGGGGCCGGGCTGGGCGTGCTGGGCCGGAGCTGGGGCCGGGGTCGGGGTCGGGGTTAGGGTTGGATCCGGGGCCGCGCCGGGAACCTCCCGCCACGGCTTTTGCTCGGGGCCGCCGGGCTCCTCCCCCGGCCCGGGAAGCGCGGCCGCCGCTCCGCGCTCCGGGCGGGGACACCGGGCACTGCTCGGGCCGGCACCGCGGAGCTGCCGCCGGGGTCCAGCCCCGCCAGCCCAGCACGGCTGCTCGGGACAGAGGGTGACAGTTCCTGTTGCTCCAGCAGCAGGCACCGGAGTTTCCATAGCAACAGATGCTTAGGTTTAAAGGAAAAGTGGCAGAGTTGCTGTCCCCTCTTCTGCTCTCCAGAATCCTCCCCTTTGACCTCTAAATTTAACAGAGATGTTGGGATTACAACACACAAAGCATACACCAGTGTTTGCCCATTCCCACTGAGAGACTTACTGCTGAAGAGCTCACAAACTTCATTGTAATTTAACTAGTGGGTTTTATGGGCTGAAATTGTGTTTCTAAACACTGTTCTTGCTTAAAGTTTTAGCTGTTAAGACAATACCATCTCTGATATACGTAATTTCATCAGTCTTAAAAAAACCCCACTTCAGTAGATCATGTATACAGTATTCTTAAGAGCAACTATCCCCACCCCCTCCCCCATGATTTCAACAACCGCCTGATCAAAAATCTCTTCGCATCTGAATAGTTTAATCCACTCCTTTTTATTTGTGTCTTCAAAGTCAGGCATGAAAAGTCTTAATATTTAGATGAAAAGGAAGCCTTATCTCATCAAGAGAGAAAACAAAAACAAACGCTTCATTGCCTTCCTGACGGAACTTGAAAGAAGGAAATATTTTGATCTTCCCAACTGAGATCCTGACATTTAATTAAAAAACAAGATGAGCACACAATGCTCTGAAGCAAATGTCTGGCTTCTAAGTCATAGTGACACACAACAGAGGTAACTTTCCAGAAGCCACTTGGACCCCTTGTAACTTCTGTTTCAGACACAAATTGACTACCAAAAATCTGCACACATAGCTCAGCTAAATTCCACCTTGAACTGCATTAAAAGTGGCTTTATGATATTTGGAATTGGTGACAACTACTGCTGAAGAAAAAAAGGAACAAGAGAATAAAATTAAAAGAAATAATACATTTTTAACTTCTAAGGAAAAACTAGGGCACTAAGGAATAATCAAAGAAAAACACAAAAAGGCAAGACAAAACCACTAGGCAGGAAAAAACCACCAAAGATTAAATGTCTGAATTAAAAAGTTTCAAAGAAAGTACAGAAAAAAGAAAACATTCAGCATCACAGCCCAGTTCAAACCCAAAAGAGCCTCTAAGGACCAATTCAGATCGAAATACATTGCTTGTGGTTTTAATTCTCAAGAACCAAGATTTCGCATAGTTGAGTTTGCCTAGTCGTGCACACATATATTGTGCATGTATGTGTGTACACAATTCATGGAGAAATTATATTAAGGAAATACAAAATTGCAATGTCAAACACTTGAAAAGCTCAGTGAAAAACAAACAGCCAAATGGTCCTCATCCACCAAAATATCCTGATCATGCAGCTTTGGGCTGTGATTCATTTGCCCGAAAATAAATAATTACAGCTATTTAAAGGCATTTCTGATTCCAGTTCTCCCCTCCATGACAGACCAGGGACAGCAGAAATAATTTAATATCATGTTCTGTATATCACAGTGGGTGAAGGAAGACAATTTGCACCAGTTGGGAAGTGCAAGACACATTTCTGTCACCCTGCTACAGCCAGAGTGACCTTGTGTAGAAGGGTTGGGCAGGCAGCTGGAGGCAGAAATATCTTGAATAACCCCCTGCAATAAGATGCACCGGGATCAGTCTGTCGATGGCATTGCTGAAAGCAGGAGGATTTTTCTGAGTCATAGGGGACCCAGATGATTTCATTAGGGGCTCTGCAGAGCACTCCAGCCTGCCTGTGCACAGGTTACCTCAGGGTGTAGCTTGTCCCCTGCAAACATGTGCTGTGGTAGTCCTGCCTGCCTGTGAGGGAGGGACACAGCCCAGCGCTCCTGAGGCACTGCTCAGTGCTGGAAGCACCTCCACCCTCCACTTGCAAGTCCGTGGTTAATTTGCTGCTCATCTGTGCATGACTGGGAGCCCAGAGTCCTCTACAATGTCCTGGTTCTGTGACCAGATACTGTCATAAAATGTGCACACCAGCGGGGCATGGAAAGCATGGAGCCAAAAAAAACCCTAAAGGAAACATCGAGACATGGCAGCAAAATGCCACTAAACAAACACCACATCAGGAACTGGGGTTGCACTGCAGTAAAAGACCTTTCCAGCCCACGGCAAGATTTGAGGAGAAGTGAGCAATTTGTGTTATGAAATGTGCGTAAAGGGGCAAAATATTTCAAAAGTACAAACGTAAGGTCTTTAAACACACATCTTATATGTAAGAAAAATCCTTTCCCTAAACCCTGCAATGAGATCCCAGGATAAAAAACCAAGGCACTTCAAAACAGTGTCCTCAAGCCTCACTTAGTTGTATATTTAATTCAATATCCGAAGTTTTGAAGGGAAGTTTGATTCCTAACTAGTGACATTTCCATCAAAATAAAGTGTGTTAGTTAAGACATTTTCCCTGCAGCACCAAAGTATGTTTTACTGACATTTCGAAAGCATTCAGATAAAAATGACACATTTTTTTCCCCATGCTGTATAAATAAACAGTGTCCCCATATTTCAGCACTATTAATGTAACACAATCAAAAGCAGGTCAAACCCAAGCCCTACTGCCTTTAAAACTTTACATTAAATATTTGTTTTCAGACAAATCAGCTCAGAATAACACTGGCAAAGAAACAATCCAGCAATATTACTCCTGGATATTTTTTATTTAGATATTAGTTCTATCTGTCAGGGAACTCAAGCATTGTTATTCACAATTCATTCTTCTGTTCTGACAAAGCAATTTATGAGTTTGCCATCTAAATAACACAGAGTTTGTTGCAGACAGAGCTAAACTTGTTTCTAGTTTTCAAGTGATGATAGTTATTAAGCAGCTGATTAGGTGGGTTTTTTAACAAAAAAAAATTCAACAGTTCAAGTACACTTTTTATTATTTAAACTATTATATTTTCATTTTCCAATGAACTTTTAAAGGAATTTTAGAATTTCCTGGTTATTTTTTTTATGTCTCTCCCAAAAAGGCCAAGTTAGTATTTTCTTTTAAAATGACTGTATTTATTAATATAAAACATCTGGGTTTTTTATAATAGCAACTGTCTAGGCACTAGAGAGACGAAGATACAATATTTTAACTCCTATTACCATGGTCAGCCAAGATCAAAGCATCCAGCTCATGAATCTCTGACAGCCCCAGGCTTATACCTTCTATACATCTGCTGCCTGGTGTCCACTAAAAACCCAGCCCAACCAAACCAGAACAGAAAATCCCTTTCCTGTGTCAAATGCACCAGTTCAGCAGTCCCTGAGGATACATCTGATCATTCATTCTGATCTCACGGACGTGCTGGGAGGAGCACTGCACTGTGTCAAGACAGGTGACAGTAGGGCTGAGGAGGGGCAATATTTATTGTGGAATTAGTATGCTGAGCTGTTCACTTTCTTAGCTCATTATTTGTGCCAGCAGCATCTCAGAGCAAGTGATGTAGAAATGCAGTGAGTGAGCTTAGGACATAGAGAAGCATATTTTTCTCTGGAATCACACACTATTCAGAAAAATAATCTCACAGGCCTTATAATGATTAAAAAGAAATAAACCACAAATCCCTAAGATAGCTTTCCAGACTGGACTAAGAGAAACATTAGTAAAATTAGTTTTCTGGGCACCACAAGAATAATTCAATCTTCCACAAGTGGTTGAATGATGGCTTTTGTGGGGAAAATAGAACACTGATATTCAAGTACAGGGAACAACAGATAATTGTGGCTTTACAGGATGCACGATTTTGGGGAAAAAATAAAGTAAGCTGGAAGAAAAGGCTCTTCAGGAGAGGAGATGGGCCCAGAGGGAGCCAAGAAGGAAAAAATCAAAAGCATATAGAAGAGGCAGGGACACAGTGAAGTAACCAGGAGGGCTGAGAAAAAAAGGAGATGAAGACAAGTGAGGTCAAAGAGGCAGAGAAGAAATGGACCAAAATCTGTCAGAGATGGAAAGCACCAACACGCCTGGGGAGCAGGGAGCCAGGCTGGGGTGGTACAAGGTTAATTGGAGCCACACAATGGGAGCATTTTCAAAACCAGGGAGATCAGCTGCTCCAGAGGGCAATTCCAACACCTGGTGGATAAATGTTCTCTCAGTGGTCAGTAGGACAGGTGATTTTAACCACCAAGAGTCTTGATACCCACCTAGGCCTAATTAAATGAAATCAAGAGCACGTAGCTGAATAGCAACAGGTTCTTCCTGGTAGTGTGAGCAGGACTGTTTCCAAAGGAAATGGGTGAAAGTCCTAATGCTGAGGGCACTTATAAATAGCCTGTGTGAGGCATTAGAAAATGTGCTGTAAGGCATAATCCTGCCTAAAAGGTGGGAGATGGATCACATGACCAGGAAGGTCTTTCCCATATGGCTTTTTATGATTTTGCAGTTGGTGCAGAGGTGATGAAAGGCAGAAAAAAAAAAAGAAACTAACACAGAAGAGAGGAGTCGGGAACAATGGTTGTGCAAGTCTGGTGCTAAAAACGTTATGCAGAGCCTAAGTAAAAGAAAATATTGATGTACATGTGTTTATACAGCTGCATACCACATCAGGGTCCTGGCCGACGCCTGTACCTGGTACTGCCATTCATACCAACAGAAATTCGTACTGCAGACTGTCTTTCTTGCCTTAATTAACATTCTGTCTTTGGAAGCTTTATCTGAGAGAAGTTAGGACGAGGTCCCAATTCCATGTCTTCAAGAGAAGCCAGGAAGTCAAGCATTACAGATAAATACATTTTTCTTTGGATGCCACGAGCTGTTGGCATCCATGTGAGACTTGGCTGATGTTGCTGAGCTGGTCTCCACTAGGCACATTCTCCTCTGCTTTGAAGCCTGCCAGCGTTTGGTACTCAAGTCAGATATGCCATGACAGCAACCAGGTTGCCTGATTAATCTGATTTCTCAAGGGGGTTTTCAGTAAGAAAAGGGAATATATTTGTCTTCAGAAAGGCAAAGTGGGCTGTTGCAGGTCTATCAGAAAAGCAACCATCTTGCAAAATGGTCCCTCTGTCACCTCAGACAGACTCTGAGTCAAGGCAAGAGGTATGCTCAGCTCTATATGGGAAAGGGATGCATAAGGTTCCTGCTCCATTTATGTGCATGAGCCACATCTGCACATCCTTAATTGCCCAAGTTGGGAGAAGCTGAGGCAATTCCTCTCTAATTCACCACTGTAAAACTGGCAGCACACAGAAGCAAAATACCTTGGAGAAATTCTGAGCTTCCACTTGCCAAAAAGAACTTGTGCATGCAGAATCTTGGAGAAACAGAAGGAATTTAATGAGTAAGAATTTTAAATGCATGCCACAGGATTCAAAGGGAGTAGACAAGACAAAATAATTTCATTTAAAGTCTTTTGTTTATAATACAAAGATTTTCTTTAAACAGATCTGATTCCTCAGACTAGCTATCACTAAATTCACAGGGGTTTTTTATGTTGCTTGGAAGGGATGTAAAACCTAGATTTACTAAAATACTCAGAGGATATAATGACACAATTTTAGATTTTGGAACCCCCCAGCTGAAAGAAAACCCTAGAGAGAAATATGAATATGCAGAGAAAAAAGTACATTTAGAGAAGTGGACATCTCAAAAAGGCTACCTTAGGCTAACCAAATATCCTCCCACTCTTCTCTTCTCCTTCTGGCCCTACCACACATATGTTTCTTCCTCCAGTTTGGCATGGATTCAGCATATTCAAATATTCTTCTCTTGCAGCATTTACAGAGAAAGGAGCAACGCTGGAGGTTTGTAAAACCCCTGCCTGTGAGTGGCATGTTGGATGTCCTTTAGCAATAAATACTGGATCAGGCAATCTTGAAGGCTGTAGGTACAACTCACCCCAGTTTCTGTCTCCCACCAGGATTACAGACAGGTGAAGAGCTGGTGTGGGATGTCTTCATGGGCAGTTTTGAATGTACAGAACTGCCACTGGGCGTACTTCAGGAAGTTTTCAGACTGAACAGAAAAGCATCTGATGAGTTCCAGTTACCTGGAGCTAAGTGGGCTGTGAGCAGGGACTTTATGGAGCACAGCTCCAGATTAGCTGTCTGAAGTCCCCTGAAATCACCTAAAAGCAAATAATCCCTTTTTGGATTTGGGACTAATTTAAATTGGTAGATGTTTGTGCTTCTTCACTCTTAGTGCTGGTGCATGTTCTTTCCTGCCTATTTGCCTTCATAAATTGATTAGGGAAAAAAGCTTACAGACTTGCTCATCGTTTTCTTAGTACAAATTACACCATTTATCCAATTCACCTGTCTTAGTAACATAAAGTCTGAAATGGCTGAGGCTCATGGAAGTTATTTTAAGAGGTTTGTAAATGTTTCCGGTCAACTGCCATTATGTAACAATAAATATACAGGACTTTAAATGGCTGTCAAACAGTGCATTCATTTTTTTAAAAGGTGGGAGACACAATGACAAGATTTGAATACTGATAGGAGATTAATAAATTATATCTTGACCAATTTAACACAAATTTATGACCAAAGCTGTTGAGGGTCAACAAACAAGCCAACCAATGAGTAGTTTTCATTTTAAATACCTCTTAGGATGTACCTGGATCAAACTCACCAACATACATGCTTCTTTTTAATTTCACTGCACTCTTTCAATGTATGCCAGAGGCACTAAGCTTTGCAAGGGTATGCAACGTGAGGTACTGGAATACACACTGGAATTATCAAAATCAGATCAGTGATGGTAAAATCAATATGAGCTGCTGCTTTGGAAAATTCCAGGGGATATTCACATGAATCTTGATGTATTCACTGCATGTACCTAAATTTAGGAGCATTTTATTTCTAGTTGCTAGTTAAGCTGGCAGAGACCTTATTGTCTTGCTAAATAATATCTTTAAAAAACAAATAAACCCGGTGCTTTGTGAAACAAGCCAGGCACACACCTAGTCACTCCTGACTTAGACACAGATCTATATCTATATTTATTTGCATATGCCAAGGAATCATTAAAGCCTGTCAAGTGAACTGAAAAAAGTAGGAAAACTAACTTCAGAGATGTTCAATAATTTCACCACACAGATAAAAGCAATTCAGGACTCTGCCAAGTGCAAAAATACAAGCTGCTTCATCATGATCTGAATAAGACTGTGACAAAGGCAATCCTGGCAAATTCTGACTGCAACCGATAATTTTAAACCTCTGCAAAAGGTTTGTTCTTCCAGAGAAAAATAATCAAATTCCCTCCAAGTTATACAAGCACACAGCAGCATTTAGATCCTCCTGTTCCTCTTCACAAAAGCAGGCAAACAGCAATGAGGCAGCTAAAAATCTCACCACGGGGTCCAAAAACCAACTGTTGAGTCCATCACAGTTTCTGCAACACAACAGCAGCACAGCCAGAGCTGCATTTTGTAAAAGCACCAACACTGAATGCAATTGTTGAAAAAATGAGGCCACCATGACTTATGGAAGTAACTACAGATGAAACATCACTTGCTACACTGGCTTATGCCACCCCTCCAGGAGCATTATCAGCAATGGGCAGATGGAACCAGCATCACAACTTATTTGGAATTTAAGGTTCTTAAATCACTAAATTGCTTCTCAACACTACATCCTCAATGATTTCATATAAACAACCACACTATAACATTCTTCAGCTTCATGAGGCCGAGTGAATTTTACCATTTTTCTGTGGGAATTGTTTATTCTAGCCATTATTCACCAACTTAATTATGTCTTAGCCTATCCAGTAACTCGGTAGAACAGAATTCGCTGCTGATTTTGGGGACGATAATTTTCGTGAAAATTTCCTTTTCTGAGAAAAGAGTATCCCCTTTCAAAGGTGTATATCCTTCTATTGGTGTTGCCTGGTAGTTTTGGAAGTGGATGACGCCTCAAAAGCAATTAGCATGGCCTAGTTGTGTCACCCAGAAACATACGGGTCCTTGAAGATGAGGCACACGTGGTACCGACATTTGCGGTGCATTATGACAAATGCAGCCAACAACTTGTCAGAGGTGAAAACATTTGCTGGATAACAGAGATGACGTAGCCAGAAAGTAGGCCAGTCACCCCAAAATGGGGCGAAACTGTGTTTTGGGTAGAATAGGACATGCGGGAATTTAAATTACCTGGGATTTTCCTATGAAAAACATCTGCCTCATCTTGAAACGCAGGGAGATTTTTTTGTATTAGAGAATTTGCAAGGAAGTGTTGGAAACTGGCTTGTATCAGGGCTCGGGTCTTATAAGGAGTATTTGAGGGAGCTGAGGGTGTTCATCCTGGAGGAAAGGAGGCTCAGGGGAGACCTTATTGCTTTCTACAGCTCCCTGGGAGGAGGTTGTAGCCAGGTGGAGATTTGGTCTCTTTTCCAAGCGACAGGATGACAGGAAACAGCCTCAAGTTGAGCAGGGAAGATTTAGACTGGATATTACAGAAAAATTCTTCATGGAAAGGGATGTCTAGCAGTGGACCAGGCTGTCCAGGGCAGTGGTGGAGTCACTCACTCCTTGAAAGTATTTAACCAGGTGTGTAGATGTGGCACTTGGGACATGGTTAAGTGGTGGGTTAGCAGTTGGTACCAATGATCTTTTCCAAACTAAACAATACTGTGATTACCTGACCCTATGGAAAAGGAAAGAAAAAACCTGAAAGGGACTCAAATGTTTGGGATTTCCCAGGCTCTTAAGCCTGAAATAGTGCTACTTTCAGAACACTCATGGAGGCCTATTCCTAAATAAGTACACTGGCAATCATTTAATCTTTGGCCTGCTTTTTCCAGGGAGCTGAAGAGGAGCACTGCTTTGTCTGTGATGTACCTGTGCACTGAGCTCTTGATCCAGGGCTGAGGATGCCCTGTTATCATGACTGAACCTCGATTGGGATTCTCATGCTGAACTTAGGTCCCCTCTTCACCACAGACAATTCTCTAGCCAGGCCACCTAGTTAAAGAGGCAGCAGAAGCTGCCTGCCCTGCCACCTTGCAAGCCCCACACGTTCCCCAAAATGTCATAAAATAGGTTTGTGGGTCAGCTGCAGTGTGGGCTGCCAGCATATCCCAGCTTAGTACTGCAGCCATGGTGGGACTGCACCTCTCTGCTTATTTTAGGAGCAGCCTAAGGCAAGTTCACAAAGTAATCTCCCTCTCTTTTTTACTACCAGTAGTGTTTTTCTATAGAAAAAAAAATAAAGTACAAAAGATCACCCTGTGATTTCTAAGCCGACAGCAGGCCTTTAAGATCAGAGCACAGGCATTAAATTAAACATGCTCCATCACACACAGTTTTTGTCTATTATATAGTTCATATTAGAAAATAGTTGTCATTTTTTTATCAGATCCCTTTGGAAACTCACTACTGTTGGACCCTGCCCTCTACTGACATGCTTCTCTTCTGAACACAAAGCAGTCTCTTATATAGATGGCAACCTAGATGGCACACATAAAATGAGTCTTTTTTTTAAAGAGAGGTAAAAAAAAAGGCAGGAGGACAAAGCTTACAATTCTAGTGATTTCTATTTTCTCTCAATAGCTGAGAGAGGGAAAAAAGAAAAAATAATCTAAAATTAAATATTAATATTAATCTGAATAATTGGATCAACACAAATTTATTAATAAGAGCCTGGATCATCTTCTACCTTCCTGAAATATTTTTTTGTTTTTTAATAGTGCTTGTCAAACCTTTTCTCTGAGTTTGATACAGAAAATATGCCAGACCTGGTAGAAGTTGCAGTGGTAAACAAGCAACTGTGCCATTCTGCTAATCCACAGCATTAGCACACAGGGCAAAAAGCAGCTCTGGAGGTGAGGGAGCACTTCCATTCCCACCACTCTGTGCACTCTGTCCAGCACACACCGTTTTAAGTGACAAGAGAGTAAGAGTTCTCACGTAAGGCCCTTAAGGTAGAGACAACACCCATTAAGACTTACAGTAAATTTCTGGGATGAAACTTCTCGTCAGTGTTTTAGGGATGAGACGAGGAGCTCACGTAGGTCTGTGCTGGGGGCAGGAGGGTGCACAGGCTTCACCCTATGGCCTTTTGTTTTACAGGGTAATGACTCGGGTTACTGGGAAGGCTCAGCAGAATTAGGAGATGAACCATCAGGAGAGGTGCCACTTGCTAATTTTGGAAGTAGCAAGGCCCCAGACCAGGGCCGTTCATCTGATTCAGTGCCCAGCTGCTTGTTTCAAACAGGCAGCTAATGGAAAAATAACTACACCACAAAGACAGTAAAAATTCCTTAAGAAATAGCATTCATTCTTTGTAAGTCATTGCTATAGATGTCACTGGGGTCGGCGTGTGTGCCCAAGGAATCGTGTTTCTCATGCCACAGTTGTTCCATGTTTGCAAGCACAGTCTGGGGGAAAACCTCAACATGCATTTCTCTTTCTGTAGGGTTCTCAGGTTATTTATTCTAGCCAAAAGCCAGAGTTACTGTGGGCACAGAGAACGCTTTATGTCCTCCATAAAATCATTTGACAATCCAAGGAAAACTTCCCCGAGACCGTTGTTCAGATTCCAAAGTGATTAACTGTATTTAGTGGGCACTTTACCTGAGTAAGGACTGCAGGGGCTGACAGTACCTGAGCAGGCCAGTCCAAAACACTGAAATTATCCATAAGCCTAGAAATAAACATTTGGGAAAAAACCGACTGTAAATACAGATCAGCATCACCACTTGAGGGTGCTGCAGTAGTTCTTAAGTATTAACTCAAAGATGTGCTGCCAGGCAGGTATTGTACACAGAGCTACACTGCAATAATTCACCTAATTACTTCCATGGAGGCACTCAGAGCGTTTGGAGCTAAATTAGCACAAAATACTGCTGAACAGGAGAGCTTCCTCTGAAATAGAGGTTTAAAATCCTAAAAACCTTCCTAACTAACTGCGGTGATAAAACGGGATTCTCCTTACAAAGAGCTGGGAAAAGGAAAAATTAAGTCAAACATAAGAGGGCCCTCAATTACACAAGCACATGCATTTCCAACTTCAAGAAATTCATTACAAGTATAAATTCTCAGCTCCGCACACACATTTCCTTTGACTGTAATACAAGAGAATATTTTTCAAGGCATATCAAATTGATTTTGCTATAAACTATTACAGGATTATAGCCTCTTTGAATAGTCTTCACTACAGGAAACACACAGAACCGGTCTCTGTGGGAAATATATTGAATAGTCAGTAAAACACAAAGCAATACCAAAATGTAATAGAAAATGTTTCAAAAAAGCCACAGCAACTTAAACGAAGAGCTGTGTCAAACACAATCTAGGGCTCTCCTATGATGTAGAATCTCCTTTTTATAATAATAATAAAAGTTATTTGCTTGTAAGGATATAAAAGCATGAAAGAAATGATAAATGATAATAATGATGTTTCTTTTGAAATGTATGAAATCACTCTATATGTGAAGGTATAGTGACTGGAATGAGCTCTCATTTGTAAACTTTGTCCAATTCCAGTTTTTTAATCTGACTCTTACCAGGTACTCAAGAGAGCTGGTCAGGAACTATTTTGTGACACTCTGGGAAAATGCTGACCCATCCAAGTTAAAACTGCTGGTGGTAAAAGAGCTAGTTTAAAAGAAAATTCCCTGTTCAAAGTCATTGGTGGAGGGGGATTTATTGCTTAAGGTTAGAAGATATAAATCAGCCACTTTCAGCCAGAATAGAACACCAATTTATGTCCCAAAATAAACTGATTTCGAAACATGGATGAAGAATGGAAAAAAATTAAATTAAAATAAATCATTTAAGTTGAACCAAACTCATTTTACTCCTTGGCTTGGCACAGAGCAGACAATTCCAAGACTTATTACCCATTCCAGCTCAGAGCAGCAAAGTTTTTGAAGCCCTGAAGCCTTATTTTTTCTCAGCTCTCACCTCCTTGCTGGGTGCCCACTAGAACAAGGTATGTTCTAAGGATTTCTGAAACTACTGAGAAAGATGATGATTACCTGAACCTTGGCCTTGAAGTCAAAGTACTGCAATCAGCTAGCAGAGCAAGAGTGCCCTGCTGCAGGGCTGGGTACAATCTGTAAACAAGTAAGTATGAGGAGTAGTGCTCTGCAGCGAGAGAGGAACTGGTCCAATTTTTGAAGAAGATTGATTTCACCCTGATAAACATCTTTCTGCAGTACATATGCACTGCCCAACAAATCCTTGAGCCTCTCCTTCCCAGCTAAAGATGACAGAGGGAAAGCAATGAGATGAGGGTGACTGTATGAAGGTGTGAAGAAATTCATTCTGCAAACTGTGCTTCTTCTCTGGCTTTAGCACTAATAGCCTAGAGCTATTTGGCCCCTAGATTGCAATACTCAGCAACAGAAAAAGAGAGCAAAAGCTACTATAGACACTTTACAGAGACAGGAGCAATCTCTGAGCCTATGTAGCAAGACATTGTTTTAGTAAAGCACCTGAAGTTAGAGCCAGTATGTCAATATTCCCTCTCTTTATAAAAAGTGTGTCAGAAATAGGCAGACAATCTTGACACTATGTGGGTTTTCCTGCAGCCTATTCATTTCTACATTGCATTGTTCAACCAGTTATTTTTAAATTTTCATTACTTTGCAGACAGTGCCCTGATTATTCCATTGAGAATGGTATCCTTTTAAATACCTTTACAAATGCCTTTACACGTGATTAACATTAGCCCAAGACCTATCTGCTTCCTTATGCCAAGGTCACAAATGCCAGATGAATATTTCCAATGAGGAAAATAAAAAAAATATACAATTTTTACAAGTTAAAGGACTGCTGTGAGGACTTTTTTGAAAGACAAAAATAGGAAAAGAAGGTAGAACACCATCTTGGCCTCATTTAAAATGTAAGTCCATCTCACACAGGTGAGAGCTCCGGCTTGGCTTACACAAAAGGGGTCAGCAAACAGGTCAAAGCCAAGTGATTTGGCTGTTGGATGCACAGACAGGAACTCCTGGTTATTGAAATGCATCTTTACTACATGGGAAATTGTGCCTCCAACAAATTTTACCAAAGCATTTACCTCCTATTAACTTCAGTCAGACCAGGATTAAATTTTGGGCAAGCTTCTCTGACTCTTTCACTTCCCCAGGAATAAAATGCGTGCATAACAAACTCCACCTACCCCAGAGGGGGCTGTGAAGATTAATGGCAGGAAAGCACCTGGATCCCAAGGACAGACATTTGTCCTAGTTATGTCTGCGTATGAAAAATGAACAGACTCCCCTGTCTCTCAGAAAATGGTCATGGTTACTTTAAAAGACACATTCAAGCTAAGAGTTATGAACTCCACCACCAGAATATCTGAAATTATTAACAAGTAACATGTAACACTATAAATGTATTTCATTGGGAAAAGGTCAGCATTAGAGATAGGAGAGAGCCTTCCACATTAGAATAACTCATATCACCTTCTCTTCATCAGTCATGTATTTCCATAACTCTGCTTGCTTTCAGTCATCTTATTTAACGAAAAGGATTTATGTTTTGTGGCAAACAGCACTGTGGAAAAGGCGTATTTATTAAGTCTGCCATTGCAAAATCTTTTCTAGTAGATAAGTGTTAGAAGCCCTTAGCTTTTCCAATAAATAATTTCATTATTTATTGCACAATAAATACTTCTACTTTATATATTTGTTCAGTTTAATTACACCATTAACACGCTGGGTAACATTTCTAATTTTCCTCTTGTAAATAATAATTTTCCCCCTGGTATCACAGAGGACTCCTGTAAGCACTCATTACAGATGAGGAACATGGACACTTACATTAAACCACTTTGCTTTCCTACACGCAAATGCTTTTGAAACATTGAAATCTTTGGGTTGAAATATTTCATTCAAAGGAGCATGTGGCTGTTTTGTGTCAATGCACACAGGAAAGAGACAGCTGTGCAAAAACTGAATTATGGCATACTGCAAAAGTCCCCAAACTTCTCCACAGAAGCATTTCAAAACATCTGCCCTCCGACAAGAAGATCTTGAGCACTGCATTTTCTGCACAGGGGAGTCAAGATCCTCCATCCTTTAGCTCTGTTTGTGTGCAGCATGCAGAGAAAGGGGACAACAAAGTGATTTAATTGTTCCTGCTCCATTTCTTCCTTCACAACTTCACTGATGAGCTGGAATATTCCTACTGTTGAGACAATTAGCACAGGCAGTTAATAAGAGATTGTAAATATTTCACTGAAACACAAATAGAAAAAGATAAATAATTCCTCCCTTAAGATATAAACCAGAAAGAATAATTAACAGCTGGAGGGGAGGGAAAGCAAGAAGCTACAACACACTCCAGAATTGCAATCTGCTACCAGATTTTTGCAGGAAAACATCTCATGTTTTCCTGCAAAATAATGCTTGTGCATTATATCCTTTACTCAAACATCTATCCTGCATCAGCAAAGCACCTGCAGAGTTCCCCACTGAGTTCAGTGACAGCAGAATTGCACCTGAGGTTGAAAAGGCTTATCCTTAGAAATGGGATATCCTAAAAATGTGATCATATGGTCAACTTCTGTAAGAAATGTTGTTCAGTCTGTATGGAAATCTTTGCAAGATCAAGGCTACAGCTTTATACTATGGTTACCTCATGAGCCACCATCCTCACCTTTACCCTGTGACGAGTTACAATCCTTCTTTCACTCCTTGCTTTCTCCAGCTCTATCATTCTCTTCCTTGTTAACAAAAAACCTTTACTATTTCTCAATATTTCACAACTTCTTTTGCTCCTCAGGGAGAGTGAGAAACATACAAAGCAGAATTGAGACTTAACAACCCTGTGTTTTAATTCAGGACCCCTAGAAGAAACAGTTGAAACTAACTCATCCTGCCTTTCATGCTATTCCAGGTAGTGCCCTACCTCATTTCTCTCTAGAACATATCTTTTCTTTCTCCAGAGGGGTTTTCCCCATAATCCTCTTCCTAGCACACAGGCAGCTCTCCACAAGCTTATCACCACACCACATTTTCTGCATCCTAAGCCTCACTGCCATTTGTACTTCTTCATGGCACAAACATGCCCTTCTCCTGAGCACAGCCCTGGCCAGACACTCTGCCAGACTGTCACTTCCTAAGACTGTGCCACTCTTGCTCCCTCTGAGCTGAAATACAGAGAGGGAAAGTCACCCACTGTACTGGGACAAGCCACCACTAAATCTGCTCTTAAAAGGAGATGGTCTACACTAGAATGTTCATTTCAAAACCACTGCACTTCAAGGTTGAGCTTTTCAGGTGTTTGAGTATGAGGTTGACTGATTCTCTTTACATATGGTGCTGCATATAAAAAAAAATACTGCCCATGAGAGTCTGCCATTGATGTATCCCCTCCAGAGCTCTGCCAAGCTTCAGGGCACAGCAGAGGAAGACACCTGTACTTCCCACTTACCCACAGCAATTCTCATTTACTGTGTTTCAGTAAAAGTCCCCTTCCTTCTCTTGGGGACTCTGCTTCTTTAGGCAGCAGATGAGCAGGTTTTGTAGCTGACAGCAAGCAACACCCCTCTACCACTTCCCTTGTACAAACAGAACCAGAAGTTCTTTCTTCCAGGCTGTCTGCACACAGGATGGCCAGGGGCTCTGCAATGCAGGGCAGCACTCCATGGGAAGACAGCAGTACAGAAGCAGTGTTTCTATGCCCACACATTTTCCTGCTTCTGGGATTATTGGTGGGCTGAAGAAGTGTCTAACGAATCACATCCATTTCTTAAAGTCACCAGAACAAATCACTGAGATGCTTTCTGTCTTCAGCACTGAGGAAAGGCAGTTCTGGAGGAAAAGGTAGTTTATAAAAAACAGAATGGAAATGCTTCATGTGCTGTGACAACATATTTGATTATTTAGATTTAAAACTATTCACAAATTTACTTCTCCATGGGTCTCAGTGCCCTGGCATCATTAACTACTCAATAGAATTTGAACAGCTTAACAGTCATCAGTTTCACAGAAACCCAGGCAGCAAACCATTTTCGAGCTATCACTTGCTTCAGTGCAGGCAGAAGTCCACTCTGCCTTTTGCAGCATACTCCAATTCTTTAAATATGGGTTATTTCAGTCCTTTGAGCAGAAACTCATTTCAGAGTCCTAGAGAACATTCTTCTAATTGCCTTAGCTCTTAATGGGCACACAAGTCAGGCACTCTTCTGATCTTAGCTTGATGATGCAAGCTTGATCCTTGTGCTGGACAAGCTCCCGGCACAACAGATCACAGCTGCCATCTCCACTGGCATCCACGACCTCAAAATGACCAGTGGAGATCCTGGGCTGGCCATGCCAAGCAAAATGTTTTCCTCAGAAGGAGGAGCCCTGCATCTGGAAACGCACGTGGAAGTGTGCATCTCCATAGCCGGCCTGTGGCAGCGGGACAGCAATCTGGTCATAGGTGACCAGGCGTGGACAAGGCAGCTGAAAGGAAGGCCAACAGGCATTGCACAAAGGAAATTAGAAGCAATTCTGTCTTTCTAAGGCACAGATAATACCTGCCTCCTCATCCTACCCTCAGGACCTCCATATTGCTGTAGATGAAGTTCAGGCAGTTCACTTTAATCCACACCGAGACATGACTGGAGGGAGAAGCTGACTTCCAGCTCTCCAGATTCACTTTGAAAATGCTCCCAAATACCTCAGTGCTTGTACAGACATATGCTGGGGCACACAAACATACAGACACAAAGCACTGGCATGGCAAAGTTTGGAGCCTCAGCCCAGACTGGAGACATGCAGGGCTTCAAAAATCTCAACAGTCTAAAGCTGGAACTCAGGCCTGATCCAAAGTCCACTAACAGTCTTTTCACAGGCTCCAGATGTTAGGCCTCTATGGACTGAAAGAAGAACTGAATTCTCCCAAGAGCAGCAAATTAAACCCAGATAGGTACCAGCTAGGGGAGTGGAACATTTATGAGATATTATGTTCATCCTTGGGATTATTTATAACTAGACAACCAGGCTTCTTGTTTATTTGTAAAGAAAGTACAGCCAGAGCATGCTGCCTAAATGAGCAGTATTTTGATGTTTTAGTAAGCTTTTCTATTTATACAATGGGGCAATATTTCACTCTCCTCCTGCACTCTGAATTTTACCTGTGATGCCCTTGTCTATACACATCTTTCATGACTCTGGCAGAAATGAGCACCACAGACATTTCAAAGCACCACCAGTCATTTCACAAGTGTACTACAATGCAGTAAAATATACACCATATTGCAACTACAAAATTCATTTTAATCTTTCCAAAACCTGCTTCTGTTGATGACCCATAAAAGGGAGAAGTTCAAAATACTGTTTTATTGCTTATCTTCCCTGCCTAGGCTCTGACATTACAAGCTGAGAAATGTTATGAGTCTGAATGAACTGACCACCTGCAAAAACCAAATTTCTTTCTAGTATTTGAACAGCAAATATGCACAGACAATGCAATAACCTTCTATATGTGTCAAAAGGGCAGAAGAGTCCTTAAATTTAGTGGTCTATTCATATAATTGCCGGAGGGCTCTGCAATGCAGGCCAGAAACTCAATATAAGTGGGCACTGTTCTTTTCAAGCTGGAATTACACTGGTTTCCATTTAAAATAGCAATGCAAAAAACTAATGCAGCACAAAAAGCATTGCATGAAAGCAGTTTTTGATACCACTCACTTCTCCAATTTCCCTACTGCAGACTTCTTTCCTATTTCTTACCATCTCAAATCAGAGCAGCAACCTTTGCTTTCTTAAATTATCACAATGACTTAATGCAGGCATCTTACATCCACCATCGCCATGATTAACAAAAATAGATTTTCCCTACTGCTTAATGTTAAACAGCTGAGGTCAGGTTTTATGCTAATTTAAACATCAGATAATCCTCCTGGCATCCGTGGGATCACGAATGGCACAAAACATTGCTCCAGTTGCACTTCTGCCTCCTGAAGCCTTCCACTGCATCTTAACACACACCTTTGGTGGGGTTCTAACGGGTACAGAGCAATGAGAGTCATTCACAGCAGATGGTATTTTGCACTGCTGCTCGCAGATGGCAGTACTGGGATTTGCCAGTCACTAAAAAAAAAAAGCCAAAACTGGCCTAAAAGCAGACCATAAAAGCAGGACATAAAAAAAAAAAAACCCAACACGTGTTTTTGTGGAGCAGAACTAGTGAAGCAAACGTTTCCAACTAGACAAAGGTAATGGCTAAATCCTCTAGTGTCCAATGAGGCATCAGCTCCAGCTGGAATTTGTCCTGCAGGTGTGCATTTTGTAACAGCTCTGCTTTTAGAAGGCCTCCAGTGCTTGATAAGACAAAAGAATTTCATAGCAGTCTCCCTTTGCAGGTCTATGAATTGTGTGTTTTCTTACCAAACTACCTATTTCTAAAGAAAATTGTAGCAATATAGACTTCTACCGTCACGCCATTTTGCCAGAGCTGGTTATAAAATTACTTAAATAGGCAAAATTAGGCAGAAACACACAAACATTACTCTGGGTGCCTCAACTTCTTTGGAAACTGGGGGGAAAAGAAGCAAATAAGAGAGAGCATTAGAAAAATATACTTACTACCTGCAGTTGGGGTCTTCAGACAATGGAATTAAGCATACTTAAAATTTACAAGCTCTGAAATCACACTCTGGGAGGGTATCCCCCTCTCCTCTGGCTATAGAAACCCAGCTTCCTTTCTAAGATATCTGAACTGAATGCTGAGAATGAATCTCCCTGAAGCTGTCAATTTTGAAGAGCAAAAACTCTGTGGATCTAGCGCATCCCCCAAAACATTCCCTGAATGAAGCCAGGGAGTTTCCTTTGTCAAGTTTTAATAGCCCCTGATGTGAGACAGCTGATGAGCAGTCCCACTATGAGTTGAAGCTCATTCTTAAGGACTTCAAGGGAGAGAAGCAACAGCGTTGTTTATACTGAAACACAGCTGGCACGAAAGCAAGGAGTGGCAAAATTGCAAAGATTCAGAGCTTTTATAGACTGTTCTCATATAGATACAGCACATCCTCTGGGATATTTGTGAATATTGAGATGTGTTGTGATGTGAGTACTGTTTCAGCAAGAGAAAGACGCTGCATTGGGCCGAAAAACCTTCTTCACCTATCAGTTCAGTGTACACAACAAACTGCAACTCATTTACAGAAAAGTCTTCACCACTACTGCACCTGTTGCTACTGAAAGGCCATCTGGGACCACTTCTACTTTATTTCTGGTAATGCTCCATCCCAAGCCCAGCTGTAGCCACTGGGGTTCTGTTCTGACATCTGTAGGATAACTGGTAGGCAAGGGCTGTGTGCGCTCCCTGAAATGTCTCAGTGATCTTGTAAAGTAACTGAGCACAACTAAGGAAGCATCAAAAGATGCAGAGTTAGAATTAGTGAAAGAAAACAGAGGTTTATTATTTATGTTCCAGCAGCATACAGGAACCACAACTGGGACCTGAGTCTCAGTGTGCCAGACAACATACAAATACACGGTGGAAGCCAATTCTGGCTCTGAAGAGCTTACAGTCTTCAGAAGCAAGAGAGGTGGGAGGTGAGAAAAGAAACAGAGAGAACTAATATACACACATCAAAACCAGCCACAGAGCTGGGAGTAAAACTGTCTCTTTCCAGGCTCTGAAGCCTCTCCTCTGTCCAGTCTGTCACACTGCCTGCTAACCACAAGTTTGACATCTCTAATACGTTCACTTTCCACAAGATCTCTGCGAACCAAGCTGTGGGGAGCTCCAAGCAGAAAGCAGGTTGAATCACATCTCCAGAAACAAAAATGATCAGTTTATTCTGCTATAACTCTTCATGAATCCACACTAGGTTATTGCTCCTTTGTCCTTTACTTCTCTTTTACCGTCTTTTTTTTTTCCCCTAGGTAGGTCACCTCATCTCCTGAAGTACAAAGCCGTAAGACTATGAAAACATAAAGGAGATTTATTTCTCTTTGTGTGCATGATCTTCTCCACTGAAAGAAGTATGGGAATGACTACAAGGTTCATCATTGACTTCCAAGAATAGACAAATGCCTTTGTTAGGCTTCTGTGGCATATCTCAAACACAGGCAGGATGAAACCCTCAGTGAAGGCAGAAGAACTCTTGCCATTAAGTTGTTCACTAAAACACTTGAGCATGGTCCAAGGGTGATAAAAGGTCAGAGAATAATTTCATTTGAGAATTTTAATTTGCTAGACTTAACATAAGGCCATTTATGTGAGGTTTTTTTTTACCTCCCTGTCTCAGACCTCTCTGCTCCTAGATACACATTTATATTAAATTTAAGATTTACAAGCATCATGACAGACTGCCCTTTGCTAGCTTCTTAGAGGGCTCTCAGTCACAATGATTCTTCACATATGATGCTTAAATACATTTTAATAAATTGATCTTGACAAAATAAAATCCCCAACAAGTTAAACCCTGGATATGTCTAATATGCGAGGGTTTTGTAGAATGAAATCAAGCACTTCTTTATTCCCCTGAGTATTCTTATTTTGTATCTTTTTTTAACTGATTTCTGTTTGTACTAATTCTACAGGTCTCAGTTCACATCACCAAAAAATGATGTTATCAACAACAGAAGCTTGTTTTTGGGAAATACCTCCACATGAAACAAAGCAAGACTGGAGAAACCCACAGAGTAGAGCAGAGCACGCATTCAGGCTGTCTGTAGTGAATGAAAAGCTTGTGGCTATTTTATTAAGAGGTGGATGCCAATGGTATAATTCCAGAGCTGTTTATGAATGTACCAGACAGCACACACAAGCTCACACGTGCAGATAAACACAGAGTGTTCACCAGGGTCTTGAAGGACCTTGATTCACCAGTGGCCATTTAAACAAACCCACCGAAATGCTGACATTCCAATCTTATGGAAATGCTGACAATCCAATCTTATGGAAGATGCTTCTGACAATAGACTAATGATAGATGTCCTTAAAAAAATTAATGATATAACCCCATATTCCAAGCTTCTCTGCAACAGGCAGACTCTTTCTGTTATATAAGCAGTAAAATTATGTGGAATAGGAAAATCTCTTTAGAAGATTAAAACAGAAAAGAGCACATTGAGGATCTGTATTTCTTAAGGTGTTTCTATCTCAAATTTTCACTTATCTTTAAAGCCTACCAGCTTCCCTCAGGATCAACAATTGTTGAGATCCAATACCTGTCTTAGGAACCAACCACAAGTTAATGGTCCCTGCCATCACCAGAAATACCATCTACATTCCTCTGCATCTGCCCACTCACTTTGTGTGGATACATTTTTCAAGTAAAAGCAGCCCTTCTTTCTGGGCACCCTTTATCAATGGTTCTTCTTTACTTTTAGCAAAGCAGAGAACACAACGTCCAAAGCAAGAAAGCTGCTGTGTGCAAATAAATCAATGAAGTTCACAAGAGGAATTAGGTATCTATCTATGCTGGTATCTGATTCAAATGGAATCAAAGGCAACTATACTAATGTAGTGTCTGCTGACCTAGAGCTTTAATTAGATTCACAGGAAAATTTAAGCTCTTAAAAACACTTGTTAATAATGCTAGATGACACAGCTATGCAATTATCTGGTCCGTTAGTTTTGAAGTTTACAACCACTTGCAAGTAGCTTTCCCACACCCCAAAAACTTTGATGAAAAACACTATTTACAACAGAATAGCTGATAACACAGTGCTGATAGCAGAAACTCTTCTCAAGTTCCTCCTTCAGCTGTATCCAGGTCTGGAATAGAGATCTCTTCTGAGGATTAGGAGAAAAGTGTATGTGAGAGCTCCAAATGCCTCTGGTGACTGTCAGTCCAAGTTCCTCACGTGTGCAGAGTCTTTGAAGCCATGATATTTGAAAACCCAGATTTTGTTCACACAACTTAGTTGTTACAACTTGCTCCAGGAAAACTGTGAGTAGAATCACTAAGAGAGGAAACACCAAGCATCTACTAAATTCTGAGACTTCGTCTGACCTACAAGAGCAGTGAGCTTGATAGTGCTCCATCCATTAGTATTACTGGCCAAGGCTGCTCAATAAAGGCTTTACGATGAAAGCATAACAACCACAGCAGGCATAATTCTTACTGTTCCTGTGGACAATGGCTAAATCAATACTGAGCACCAGCCTCAGAGTTTCCAGATAGCAACACGGTAAGTCTTCCTTCTTCATATAACTTCACTAACAGCATGCAGTAAACCATTCAGCAGGCAAGAAAAAATCCCGCATTTCAACACAATAGCATGAATTTTCCCCTTCTAGATTGTCCTCTGCTGTGGAAACAGGACAGATAGGCCAGTGTGAAGTGTGCTACCTGGGCATGTATTCACTTCTACGGGTTTGCTCCTGCACAGTGAAACTTCTCCTTTGTGATATTTAGATGAACACAGCTATTATCTCCAATACATTGCCCATTTTCAACCTGCATCCTCAATTGTGCCTGCAAGGTCACACAACTAAAACCCAACGGTGACAGAAAAGGATCTCAAGCCAACACTGTGTCTGACTTTCCTTAGAAACAAAGCATGGAGTCCACAGTAAACTCACAGTTTTCTAATCATCTGAGCTGTTAGACATGCTATATCCTCACTGTACAAGCTGAGCTTTATTTCACACCTTTAACCTCCTACAATTTAAATATTTATAGCTAAGCTCATTACGTAAGTTCTCTTTATAAGTAATAACCACTGTAGGTCAGGAGTCATTTGATCTATTTCAGCACCTATTTAATAGAGATGAGTTCTGGCAAGCCTTGCTAAGGGCACTCACTGGATCTCCACAAATTTCAGTAGGAAACTGGGATGACCAGCTAAGACGCACTATGTCCACCCCTCAAATGTCTACATTCCACCAGGAATCCTGAATCAGTCATGAATTAATCCTGCCCTGTGTCTGTCAGTCTCTTAAAAGGACTGTAACACTGATCTCACATAAAAGCACTGTGAAGAAAAAGCCCTTAAAGGCTGTTTTGTGCAGCTGCTACAGCAGTGTGGCCAGAGAAGGACAAGGCAGAGCTGAGGCTGAGTGGCCCTCAAGAACCACATATTCTGACACCTCCTTGGGGAGAATTTACCTAAGTAAGGGGCGCTTTCCAGCCTTAAGACACAGCAAAAGAAACACCACAGCTTCTAAACAAGGGATATGCTTGGGGTCTAATCCTAATTGAATCTATCCAGAACTCCCTGTGAAATATTTCTATGTGTATTAAATGATTTTCAAGTATGCCAAAATCAAAATAAACCAAGTATGGTTTCTTAATTGCATGTATAATCACTTCTGTAGTATATATGTAAATGCCATTAATAAAGGCACTGAAAACACATAAGAATATGAACAAATACACATTTTAAATGTCTGCAAAACCTCAAGCTACCTAGGATACCTGGCCTCAGTTCCTTATCTGACTTGACAGCACAAATGCCTTTGATTTTCAACCATTAACTCTTTTGTGACATTGGGATGTACAGGCCAATTAACTTGAGAGTGGTGAAAACTGCAAAGATCCCTAAAGAATAGTCTGAGTTTACTTATGTGTGAAGTCACTCATCAGTGAATGCAAAAGGAAAACCAAACAGAGCTGGCCCCAGCCACAAAGGTGATGGAAAGGACAGGGTAATACCGCAATCAACTTCTTTCACAGGAAGAGAACTGTTTTCTGGTTAAATCCTCTTTCACAAAGGATTAAGCTACTATGGAAAAAAAAAAAAAAAAGAAAAGAAGAACGGTGTCTGCATAACAATTCCAAAACTGCACCATCTGTAGACAAGCATCAGAGTACTTAAAATCCCACTGGCAGACCACTGAAAAACCAGTTTGGCAGTGTCTGCTATACTCAAAATCAAGCATAAGGAGAAGCCAAGATTAAATCTATAGAGATACTCAGACGTGGAGTCTCTCTTCTGTCAAATGTGGATATATCCCCATGCATCACAGCCCAGTGAAAGAGAAGAACCATGCAGACAGGCTGCAGCTGGAGAGCACACATCCTGTGGGGTCACAGCACAGGGGACAAACCACGTGTGTTTCAAATGCAAGATGCACAAGCCAAGGGACCCGAGAGTGTGAGGTGGAAGCCAAATGTGTGATCTTATACTTCATGCATGAGACTCGTCAAGCATGCCTACAGCCTTACAAAAACACTCAAAACCGATTTCAGCCAGCTGGTTTGTATTTTCATTGTATTTCCTAGGGGCAGAAAACAGAGTCTGCCCACAAACTGCATTCGTATTCTCCTCGTGTAAATTTTACTTTTCAGCACAGCTATGATGGGTTTAATTTCACCTTGATTTCTTTGGAGGGTAAAAGCATTACAGAAAAAATAAATTTCTTCTGCCTTGCTTTCAGCCAGAGAATGACAGCAACATTCTCCCTGCGAAGAAACTGGTAATGCTGCAGTGATTTTTATCACTAGCACTTGTATCTCCTGGATATTAATAGATGTTTGGGAAAACGCTGTAGTATCTCTTTATTTATAAAATATAACTGGGTATAATTCTGCAAAGTGATGAATTCCTCTGTATCAGGAGCTGAGCAGATCACTTGTCTTAGCTCTGCAGTTTACATTAATGGACCACTAAGGTTTGGCTTGGAAGGGGGATGATAACATCCCAAATGAGGCAGACCTACATTATGCAATCAGCATCTACTTGGGCATGACAAGGGCACAACTGCACTCCCCCCTACCTGCTGTAAAGTCAATAAACGTGGGTGCACCATCTGTAAATGCATCCAGATCATTACAGGGAGCAGGTATGCATTATTTTGCAAAAAGCTGACCAACACATTATAGTATTAATCAACATCAGAGTATCAAAATTCAGACAGATTCTAAGCTGGAGAAATAAAAACAAATAATGCAATAAGGGCAAGAAAGTGCATTTCAATGAGAATAATGAAGTACACAAATATGGGTTGGGGAATTCACAGACAGATGAAAGGTCTGAGGGAAAGGACCTTGTACTAAAACAGTTCTTAAACTTGGTATGAGACAGTAACACCACAGTTTTTGGAAATGCAAATACTGTGATGGAGCCAATGAAAGACAGAAGAGCTTTAAATATGCTTCCAGTAAGATTTTTACTAAATTTAGCATTTAGGGTTCTGTGCCCATATTGAGACACAAAATGCTGATCAGTTTGGAGAGACTATGGAGAAAAACAAGGAGGAACATGCAGAAGGAAAAGTAACTGAGGGGGTAAAGAAAAACCCCAGTAGCTTTGTAGCAGCTGGTTATAAAGGAAGAGGCAACAGCTGCTGCAGCTGTGGTGGACAGAACAGATCCAGAAGGTAAGAGAGGGAAAAGATTTCTAAGGATGCTGTAGCATCACCCAGGAAGAGTGTGAAACCTACCGCATTAGAATTTCTAAAATATTAAACAGACACATCCCAGGAGTGACAAAGGCAGCGTGATCCTGGATTGCAGCTGAGCAATGAACTAAGTAAAACCTTATAATTCCCTTTAGCTCTAGATTTCCTTTTCTCTTGTCAGTGTTGGTGGGCTTTGTTTCTTGCTTGTTTTGTTTTTCCTGTGGATGAGCAAGGCAGAATGTCCACAGTCTGGCTTTCAGATCCTGACAGGAGATTGCAGGGTGTAAGCATCGGAAAAAATCTTTCTATTCTGTGGAAGCTATGCACACTTGAAATGATAAAATTCCACGAAAAAATTCAGAGCCTTCAAACCATCATAAGTCAGAGTAGGTATTTTAAAGATGATTTTCATTACACTACATATTTCTCTCTTGATTATAATCTGATTCTATTCTCACTTTAATAGGCATCACTTTTGCTGACTTCAACTGCATTATTCCTCCTGTTTTCACATTCACTACATTAAATGAGGATAGACCCAGCCCTAAACTAGTAAAATGGATTGGCATGACACGATTTTAAAGTTCTGGGTATTTTTTGCCATTTACTATTGTCCTCCAGGTTTCCTTTATATCTATAAATTGTCTCTTTGATGGCAGTGGCAGGAATGTATTTGTGTAAGACAGTGTTTGCTTCCATAAGCACAGGAAGACAGATGAACCCCTGCAGAACCCTGCAGCTGGGGTGAGATTGATCTGTAACTCAATCCAGCAGTTCTTAAATACAGGTAACATGAAAAGCTCTCCAGCAAGCTGCTGAATACTGCAGTCTGTTTAAAAAACAATACAAGAAGTGACTGAGCAGATTCATCTCACTGTTACAAAATTCTCACTGAGTACGACAAGCTTCCTCAAAAGGCTGAGTTTTCCACTCACTTTCAGCCCCTGGTAAGCTGCACTTCTGAGTTCATGAATGCAGCAGCATGAAGTAAGGAATATTAAGAATCTGGTGCTCTTTTTAGATCTCAGTCCACCTCTAGACAAAAACCCTGACGATGTTCAACATTTTACACATCGGCTGGACCTGAGAAAACGCTCACAGAGTTACCACAACAATAAGTCTAACAACCTACAAGTTAAACTAAACTGAAAATACTCTGAAATTCCATTCTACTAAGTGTTCTAAAACTACATTCAATATCAAAGTTCTGGTGATGTCCAGCAGTGCCACATCATTGCACCAGTGGGCACCTTCCACACACAAATTTCATTTTTTCAGACATAAAGTTTCTCCAGCTTCACAGTGCCAAACTGGAACTTGTAAGACCTGAACAGCAACCTAAAGAATGAGAACTTGCCTCTTTTTGTCTTGGAGTACTCCCTGAAGAAGTGTGTACCCAAAATAGGGGCACACCAATTCAATATCAAGAACACTGGACTAGCAAAGGTAGTTTGAGAGACTGTCCTTCCTGGAGGCCCTCCAAGAGTAAAGAGTCCTTACATCCAAGGAGATACTTAACCTCTAAAGGCTCTAGGAAAGTCACAGTAGGTAACTTTTAGTTTGTTATTCTCAAAACACGGCTGTCTTTTAAAGAATCAAAAGGGCAAAATGTCCAATTCTCATTCAAGTAAAATCTAGTTTAGGTCCCCTTCCAAAATCTGTTTTACCCAGGAAGGTAACTGGCAAACTGTAGGCTTTTAGGGAGCCAGGAGACATAAAGTTATGTCATGACCCTTTTTTATTTGCTAAACCCTTCCATGAGAGGTGAACCTTAGGAAATCCACAGAGCTGACAATCACCAAAATTATCTTCCCTTTCAAGTAAAAATAGATAAGGTAGAAGAGTTTTTCAGGTGGAAAAGAGTTTCATTACTTTCACAGCAAAGAAATTCTGCCTACCTAGCCACACTACTAACACCTTTCTCATAAGAGAAGTCATTATGGTGACTTTTGTACAGGAGAATTTCTGATTTCTGCATATGATATAAGCAGAACATCCTAGAATCCTGGATAAGATGTAAAAAGAAAGTGCCTAAAATGGAGGTAAGCCCATAAAAGCCAGCACTTGGAAACCAATGTAGAATCCAGAGCTGGGGTTAACTGAGGATGCCTTAAACATTGTGTGGATCATCAATCAAGATAAGCACTCCAAAGGAAGTGCCTCGCCTCTGCTCCCTATGAAAGAGCTCCCGCTGCTCCTCACGAAGAGCACCATTGCTGGGAAGACATTTCGGGAGAGAGCTGTTCCCTTGATTGTGCAGAATGCCAACAGCTCAGAGAATCTCTAACAAGCCACTCACAGAAGAAATCCTGAGCATTGTCCTGTCTCAAATCTATGGTAATTCTCCAGGTCAGGGGTCAAGTCCTTTGGCAATTAGCAGAATAAATTAGTTTGTTAATCACCTTGGAGGAACAAGTACCTAATCAATAGGGAGGTGCTGTGATACGTGACCAAAGCTATTCACAGAATCACATAGCTAGAATGTCCTGGTTTTGAATGACATTTCCTACCCAAAATAGCCTGGAGGAAGAGAAATGCTGTTGACAAATGGGAGCTGAGCGAAGCTGTTTGGGAATGCAGGAACGGTGTGTTGCCTTAAGCAGTTTAAGTGAATCTGTGTGTATTGCAAAACTACATCTCTGAAACTATTTCAAAGTTAAGAGTTGCAAGAAGCTATTCAGGAAATAATGTGAAAAACAGATCTGGTGGCATCAATCAGAAATTCATAACATTTCCACTGCATGGCAAATCAGGAAAAACTGCACAGAACTGAAACTAGGAGAGCAAAGCCATGGAGAAACCAACTGACAAAATAGAATTTCCCTCTTGGTTACATCTGGGAACTAGAGTTCCCCTTAGTATCACTGCATGCTTTACTTTGGTAGGTGTTCACCATTTATTAGCACGAAAAAAATCGTGTCCTGAATGCAGCAACCAGGGTAGGCTCAAAATTTTCCAAACAGCAGACCTGGAGTTTGCTTCTATTTTAAGATGAAAGGTCACAATTCATACAGCTTTTTTATCTGGATCTTGCTCTGACATAACCTTTAGTAACTCTGATGCCATCCAGAAGGACCTTGACAGGATTGAGGATTGGGCCTGTGCAGACCTCATGAAGTTTGACAAGGGCAAGTGCAAGGTCCTCCACATAGGCTGTGATTGGATTGAGAGTGACATGAAAAGCTGGACATGACCCAGTAATGTGTGCTCACAGCCCAGAGCCATATCCTGGGCTGTGCAACAAGGAGCAGAGTCAGGAGGTCGAGGGAGGGGATTCTCCCCCTCTATTCTGCTCTGGTGAGACCCCACCTGGAGCACTGTGGAGGCAGATCTGTTAAAGTCCGGGGTCTGGGGTCTGTTGAAGCGGGTCCAGAGGAGAGGTCAGAGGGCTGAAACACCTCTCCTATAAAGACAAGCTGAAAGAGTTGTTCACCCTGGAGAAGAGGAAGCTCCAGGGAGACCTTCCTGAAAGTTTTCAATACTTAAAGAGAGAAGGTTTCGAAGAAAGGAGGACTTTTTGCCAAGGTCTGTAGTGACAAAACAAGAGTCAATGGTTTCAAATTGAAAGAGCATAGGTTTAAATAGGACTTTGGGAAGAAATTTTTTACAATGAGAGTGTTGAGACGTTGAAACAGGATGTCCAGAGAAGCTTTGGATGCCCCATCCCTGGAAGTGTTCAAGGTCAGGATGGATGGGTCTTTGAGCAACCTGGTCTTGTGGAAGATGGCCCTGCCCATGAAGTGGGGTTTGGACTACATGATCTTTATAGGTTCCTGCCAACCCAAACCATTCCATGATTCTATGAACTTTGGTGCTTCCCAAGCAGGCCTAATTGAGTTTAGTTCTGGGCAATTTTCCTTTGAGAGCCACAAAAAAGACACAATGACCCTAGACAGCTTCTGCTTGTGCAAAGCAAACTGCTTGTGTAAATGAACTATGGACACAAGATGGATTATATATATTCTCTCTTAGCAAGAGCTTTTAAGAGAGCCCAATGTCTTCTTCTAAAGTGCCCCAATTACAAAACCCAAGGTTTCCCAGTGGTTTTGTTTCCCCTCTCTATCAAGACTGTTCTTTCTACCACTTCCAAATTACTTATCAAAGTTTTTTAAATAAGGAACCTCAGTCCAAACCCCAAGCCCATGTTTCATCCAATCAGCACTTTGATAAGATTTCCAGATCTCTATCTGTATTGTTTATCTGTCTTAGGCTTCTCTAGGATTATTGACTTGACTTCCTGTAGGAGGTCAAAATAACTCTGGCATAATGAAGAAACAGGAACAAGCTTGGGCAAAAATAAAAGGAAAAAACCTTCCACATTTCTCCTTCCTCGTTAGATTATTTGAGCCACTGTCATATGCTGGGGCCCAGCACAATCACAGAGCAGAAAAATGCTCAGGAAGCATTCCAGTCTTATGTAAGGTAAGAGGCAATACACTCTGCAAGTAAAATTTGCCAGCCAAACTAGCACAGAAGCTCCACCAGGTCCCCTGTGGACTTGTGTTGCACAGAAGCTCTGATTAGATTATCATAATGATCTGATTTAGGCCACAAAATCTATTATTCTGAACCAGCACATTATCAGAGATAATTCTGTAAACTGATGTCAGCATTAGAGAAACTCAGATTACTATTCGATCAATACTTGGAACATTAAAATAAATTCCTTAGAGTCCTTATGTGTATCTAGTGCATCAGTAACAGACTGTAGTATTTGCAGAACTCAGGGTAAGTCTCAAGTCTGTTTGCTTAGTCAAATAAGTGTCCTCTGAATTTCAGCTGAAGTTTCTCTGGCCTAACTGACATTAGCTAACAGTTGCTCTTAAAAATCTTACTGCTTTTAGTAATGAAGCCAAGGAAAAAACTCTCAGGTGTATTGAGAGGACCAACCTTCCCTAACCTCCTCCTATGCAGGAGGAGATTTTTCAGTATCTTTTCAAAGAACTAGAAAGTCTGCTTTGGAAACAAATCAGTAAACTTCCCAGCTGGCAAAACACCAGCTTTCCCTGACGCATTCCTGTTATCAGCTAATTTAATGATGTAATTCAATCTTCCTCTGGGTTTTATTCTTAGAGATCCTAAATGTACACATTTATCTGTAAGGACCCTTACCATGGATAAACAGCTTAGATAATCTCTTTTGACTCACTCCATCACATCAGGCTTGGAAGTGAAGTGAGGGTGAGGCACATCCTGCACAGCTCTGGCTGTTTGGCCACAGATCCATCAATTAAAGAGTCAGGAAAGAAGAGCCATCCAGTGAAAAGCAAACATATACTAGTGGAAAAGCAGAAGCTAAGCTCCTTGCCCTTTCTCATCAGTACACAGGAGTAGTAAAAATTAGGCAATTAGTCACAGTCTAACAGCCTGCTCTCAGCACATTCACTGGCACAGCATCTGGACATCCCTCCCAGACCAGCACGAGCTGCAGACCCCAGCCCCAGCAGCTCTTCACTGCAAAAGGACAAAGGCCAACAGGCACAGGGCAAAAAAAGCACTACTTTAAAACAAGCCACTAAACCAACCTGTTTCCAAAAGAGTCCATATTGCTCTGGATACTTCTGGCTAACTGAACTATCTGGTGAAGGAAAAAAAAATCCAGAAATTCTCCTGTTTGTCTTGCCCAAAAATATGTACAGCCTGAAACATGTCAGATTAGTGCATAATAAATTCCTAATTCTGAACTGGTATCTTCAGCTCCTTAACCACAGTGAGCAGCAGAGCAGAAAACACCTCACAGTTAGGCTGATTCTTCTCAGCAGACATGGTTAACTCTCTCACTCATTGGTATATTGGAGGAAAATAGTCTGCAGAACAATTACAACATTTAAAATGGTTTAATACACAGCAATTTTCCAACCCAAAACATCAAAGAGGTGGGGTTTTTTGAGATTTTACCATAGAAAAGAACAAGACCATAAAATTGGGGCTGTTCAGCCTGGAGAAGTGAAGGTTGCATTGAGACCTCATCACAACCTTCCAGAGTATTTGAAGATTGTGCAATTGTATCCAGAGAAATGAAACTTCTTGTGCCCCTAAGCAAAGTGACCAAAATTTATGGAGGTGTTCTTTAAGGAAGTATATATCCAAGTTTCCTTTATTTTTGGCATTGATTGGCTGCAGAACACAGGTGTTTGAAGCAATCTGATGGAGGCATCAGTTTTAAGGTGACTTGGGAGCCAAACTAGGAATTTATCCTTAAAATTGTATCTTTGGTGAGCAATAGCAATTGGTATGACAGATACAGCCAACAATAGGCAACAGACACATGGCTGCTGTGTTTAAAGTCAGGTATTGTGTCAGAAAATAGTCCAGTAATTCCTAAAATAGGTCTCAGAGCACACAGCACAGCCACTAAACTCCTGCAAGGAAAGTTCTGCCAAACCCCTACAAACCTAACAAAGTATAAGTGAAAGGAAGTTAAGCATTACTCAGCTCTGGTTTTCTAGCCTTATAGACCCACTGAAAATCTAATTTTTATCTGTAGGTATACATATACACACATATTCCTGAGAAAAGCCTGTGGTGAGACACATACTGCAAATTTTGAGATTACTGCATGCTGCTAATATGACCTCTAATATACTTTCTAAAGTCATATCAGCATCTTTTAGAAAGGCTGTAATATGGGGTAGACTGCTTAAAGCCTAAAGCCAGGAATATAATCCAATCCAGATATGCCATAAAAGTGTTAATTCCAGAACCTTAGGAAGGATAGGGGACAGATATTATTTAACATGGTCACAGTACCCGTGACGTCCCAGTGTGAAATCAAAAGTAGTAAAGAAATATGGTCTTGTAAAGGTCTGACTGATCGAGGCTAGACCATTCTATTTTCTGTCAAAAAGAAAACAGGTTGCTTTTTAAAATCAAAAGAAAATAGGAGCTGTAGCTCTGAGAGATCTCCAAGGCAAACCAGGTAGAAGTTATTTAGCTGGCTTACTTGGAACAAATAAGGAAAATCCCTATGGGTAAGCATAATGTTAGGGACATGTTTTGGTATCGTATCTCTTGCTTCTTTATTTCTAGAAAACAGATTTATTTTATTTTTTTATCCTTTTTTACCTTCTACGTAACTTATTTTATAAGAAAATTATAAGCCAGATTTATTAATGTAAATCTGAAATTTTCCTGGCATTTTTTAGTAGAACTTGTTTTATTAAAATTCCTGTTGCAAGAAAACCTGCACGATTGTGCCCTTGCAGACAAGGACAAGCAGAGCTAAGTAGTCAAGAAATTCTAAACATCACATTTCTTTGCTCAGACCACAGCTCAGTAATACAGAAAACCTGTCTGTAAGGCTCACAGCATCAGATCAAAAATTTTCTATCTACATGACACAGAAGACCGTCCAGTAGAAGCTCATTCTGCTGGTCTAAATCCATTACAGAATTATGGACAAGTTGAGGTTGTACGAGCAAACTTTTGGAGAAATCAGGTGTAGTTTTGCCTTCCACAGCAGCCTTGGAAGCCAAAGGAGCTGACAGAAATGTGGGCAAGTGCCAAACCCCAAATTAGATCTAGCTCATCTTGCTGCATGGTCCAGTAGCCCACAGATGAGTACAAATGATGTGGAAGCCATAGCTTCTGTCTTCTCGAGAGAACACAGACAGGCCTGTCTATTCCCACAGATCTCTACTGGCCTCAAACTTTAATTGTGTTTGAAAAGCTCAAACAACAGCAGTACAGGGCAAGAGGAAGTCTGGACCACAGCACAGAGTAGCAAAAATGGCTTTGTTTACACCGTGTCAGCAATTCTGGCCAGCTCAATTCCAACAGAAACTCAGAAATACAAATCAAAAGAGGAGAGTTAGAAATAATATCCACGTTACTGTTTCAGAGGCGTTCAAGTGACTGAGCTATTGGTGAGTTTTCAGAGTTCCTGGGTGTCTAAAAAGTGTTAGAGTTCAGACAATAAAAACCTCTTTCTGGTGAGACAGTGAAAAAGTCTAATTTTCCAATGAGGCAAAAAACCTGTTCTCTCTCTGCATATGCAAACTTTGTACTAATGATGAGTTTTGCAATTGATAAATCATACTGTTTCTTGACAGTACATACAAAAAATGCTGGTGCAAGACAGGTATGGCTGCATGTAGTCTGAAAGCAGGTGTCTTCTGGAGGGCAGGAGCAGCAGAACCTCTCCGTTACCAGGATAGCAATGACCTACCACACAGCAATGGTAATTGGTTTGGACCACTTCTGCTCACACCTGCAAGATGCTCTGAGAGTGCAGGAAATACAGAGAGTTTAAAAAAAAACACCGGGGTTTGATACAGACTGAAACTGAGCTCTCTGTAGTCTGAAGCAGATCAGAATGTTCAAATATTTCTACCTCGTCAATGACGCATAGCATTAAATATTGGTTGGCTGCACTCATTTTTTTGAGGGGAAATAAAACATTTAAAACAAAAGCATAATAAACTATTTAATAACTCAGTCATCAGCAGAAGTAGCACAGACAGACCCTATAAAACAATCCCATTTACATCACTGTGTTGTAATAAAAATGTCCTTAATCTGACATGATTTGTCATCAGGATGCTCGTTTTTTCCTACACTATTTTCACAAGCAGGAGACCAAGGAGCGTTTGCAGGTCTTTACTCTGTTTTAGGGGGTTTAGATATCTGAAATTACCTTCTGCACTATTTGAGCTTTGGCAGTTAACTAAAACTAAAATTGATCCTCAGCCCTGTATAAAAAAATCCCATCTCACTAACAAAAGCAGACAGCCAGGCCCTCCACCCATTATGAAGTACTTTTGAAATACTATTCCTCATGACAGTGGTAGCTTTTAAAATGAGTTGCAACTGAGAGTGTATTTTAAGAGACTAAAATAAAACATCAGTTGGCATCTGACAACCAGGGAGATGAGGGAGAAAAATAACACCTGTTAAAGATGGTCCTGATGTACAAGAAGATCCCTCAGTATTTTCAGCATCTCCATCAAGTCCCATTCCTGGACAAAGGAACCTATTTCAGTGCATGGGTTTTCCCATACGTGTGGTTATCCTAGCAGAGGAGGCCATCACTGTATGTACTTCTATCCTAGAGCACCTGGATTAGAACTTTGTGCAGGTTTTGCACAGCACCAGACAAAGTCACAGCTCTGGTTTGGGAATTGGGCTCATAGGTACTATTCAACCTGAATTGGTATCTTTTTATGCTGGGTGAACATTTCCTTGTAAATATGGGAAAATGTAGATAAACTATCACTCCCTGCCTAACTGTACTTTTTAAAATTCTTCTAATGCTGTGCCATATGTCTAGTGCAGTATGTAATAACCTGGAATTAATGAGGAGATATTCGAGGAGCTATTGTCTTTTTGGTAGCACCTGCTGCAGTCAAGTTTCAGAGCTCCACTGAAGATTTATTGTGTTTTCACAAAGTGTGTTTTCACATGGGGATTTTCAGATTGGAGAAAAACTTAAAATATATATACCAGTGTTTTCATCTATCTGTGTGTGCATAGAATCATAGAACCATAGAATGTTAACAGGCTGAAATGGACCTTAAAGATCCTCTAGTCCCAAGTCCCCCTGCGATGGGAAGGAACAACTCCCACTAGACCTGGCTGCTCAAGGCCTTATCCAACCAGGCCTTGAACACTGCCAACAATGAAGCATCCAAAACCTCCCTGGACAACCAGTTCCAGTGTCTCACCACCCCCACACTAAAGAATTCCTTCCTAGAATCTAACATAATTTCCCCCTCTTTGTACCCATTACTCCTTGTCCTATCACTTGTATAGGACATGCTGGTGTATTTTTATAGTTTGTCAAATTTATCAAGCTATTGTTGTTCATTAAATCAATAAGATAAATATTTAAATAATTATCTTCTAAATACAAGGTATTATTTTAATATCTGATGTTTACAAACAGAGAAGGGCTCCTGAGAGAGAAGCTGGTCTCTAGTGGTGTCCACCAGGGCTCAGGATTTGGGCCGGTTCTGTTTAATATCTTTATCAATGATCTGGATGAGGGGATCAAGTGCAACCTCAGTCAGCTTACAGATGACACTAAGTTGGATGGGAGTGTTGATCTGCTGGAGGGCGGGAAGGCTCTAGACAACACATCTGCCAAAGGCATCCTGGCTTATACCAAAAATAGTGTGACCAGCAGGACCAGGGAAACAGCTGTCCCTTTTTACTCAGCACTGGCCAGGTCGTACCTCAAGTGCTGGGTCCAGTTCTGGGCCCCTCACTGCAAAAAGACATTGAGGTGATGCAGAAAGTCCAGAGAAGGGCAAAGAAGCTGGTGAAGGATCTAGAGAGTGAGTCTTATGAGGAGCAGCTGAACGAGCTGGGGTGGTTTAGGCTGGAGAAGAGGATGTAGCAAGGACAGTGTTGGTCTCTTCCCACTAGCAACAAGCAACAGGACAAGAAGAAATGGCCCTAAGCTGCACCAGAGAAGGTCTACATTAGACATCAGGAAGAATTTCTTAACTGAAAGGGTTGTCAACGGGCTGTCCAAGGAGGTGGTGGAGTCATCATCTCTGGAAATATTCAGGAAATGACTAAATGTGGCACTTGGTGTTTTGGTTTAGTTGATGTGGTGGTGGTCAGTCAAAGGCTGGACTCAATCTCAGGGGTCTTTTCCAACCTTAATGATTCTATGATTGTATTTCCAAGTAGTACCCAGATGTGTCACAGAATACACGATAATATCATATGCCAGAAATTCAGGACTGCAAGTTTTGAGCAGTTATGAATTAATTACAATGCTGAACTTCCTTAAATAATACAAGAAGTCTAAAAATTGAGATCTAATAATTGTTTACTCCTAGTGCTTTTATTTGCCATTTGCTTTTCAAATGACTGAGATTTTCATTTGCAAGTTCCTTCATAAGCATCATGGGCAACAACTGCCTTTAATAAATACTGTAATTGAATATTAGATTTTCCATTAAACACTTGACCGCAAGGCTGTAAGATGGGAGACAGCTCCCTATATACTGACATCCTCTCAAAAACATAAAAACTAAGAATACAAAGGCTATTATTGCCTTAATGTGCGTGAGATTGTAATAGCCAAATATAACAAAGATAGGAGAGGAACATCATAACAACTAATAACAAGACCACAGCATAAACAGAAAATGTACTTGCATCAAATTAAATGTTAGTTACTTCTTAATCCAGAATGTGCACGCCTATGCATAAACCCCACCCCAGAACTAGTAACAGAGCAAGTAATTGCAGAAGAGTGAAGTATCTCATTATGTTACTCTGTACCTCTTGACACCTTTTACAAAATATATTCTTTCTATTTTACAAGTAGCAAGAGACATGAGAAGTCTCCAGGAGGAGCCCAAGGTCACTGAGGTCAGTGCCAGTGGAGTCAAATCACAGCACCTCCCTGGATGTTTGCTGTCTTCATACAGTGCTGCATTTGTGATTTCTCTCCAATTTCTATTTGCTACACCCTCAAGTGACAAAGATCTGATTAGGGATTCTTAAATCAGGTGTGAAGAGAATACTTTTTAAAGGTCTGTTGTGGATAAAGGTTAAACAAAGGGGAATTTTAGAGAGCCACAGACAAGACTAAATTTCTTTTGCACACATTTCTCCTGTGCTCATTTTTCTCCTGGATAAAACTCCTATTGAAACCAAGGTGCTGATTTTTCTAAATGTTTTTATTACTGCAAAAATAGCAAGGTAAACTGAGAATTTCTCTGGCCTAAGGGATATTTACATTTATTTAGTTTTTGATCTGACAGATACAGTTTATCACCTGGCTCTCTAGGACAGGTATGCTATTTGAAAATACAATGAAACAGGAAGAGTAAGTCTGAATTACAATAACTGGTTAATTCAAAATACATAAACAGGTCTCAGATCAAGAATCAGAACCCAAGCCTACACAAAGATAAGCAGTTAATCAGCTGGCCAGTGAGTCTTGTGGTAGCCTGTGCCCCATGAATCCCAAACTGCATTCAAGTTAGAATTTTAAAGGAGAAAGAGAAAAGGCTCTTCTACATCCAGGAAGGGACAATGAGTTTGAGCCACTCAGGCAGAGGATCTCATGCTTTAAATAGATGAAAATTCTAACTATAAGGTTCTACAGAAAAAAAAAATGAACTATTATAAACTATCTCTCCTCTATACTCCTCCACCATTCTGTCTGAAGCAGCAGCTGTGTGTTTTTTTTCAGTAAGAGTTGATGAATGCCTGCTAAGGGTAGCAGCATCTACTGGAACAGTCTTGCTGGGATCTGGACAATTTCTCCTGACCTGGAAGAGGCAGAAGACTGTTCCATTGTGAAAAAGAGACAAACCTCAGCATACAAAAACAGGCTGTGCAGGTACTTGGCAGACTAAGGTTAAAAAGGAAGACATTAAACTCATGTATGTATCCTGAGTTTTAGGCTGTAGCTGATCCAAGATTCCCAGGACTATAATTCTTAATTTACATGACTAAATTCTTGACAGCTTCAGCTTTTATCAGCTGAGCCCTGTTTTTTGAATAAGGTCTCATTGCCTACAATAAACAGGTCTGTACCATCACTTTATCCCTACTCTGTGCAAAAATTAAGACTGGTGTGGACTAAAGAGAACCAGATGTCCAGACTACAAAACTATTACTCGAGCCATGTATGAAAAAAAAAACCATTAAAGGAGTGAAAACTTGTGAGATGATCAATTGCAAAAGACTAGAAAGATGAGTACCCAGAAAACACAGGCATTTAATGGTGGATGACAATGTTAATGAATTAATTTTCACTCCAGAAATTGAATAAAGCTTTCCATTGCTTCATACATCACTGAATCATGTGTTTACCACATTAGCCAAACACCATGAAAGCAGAAGAGAATAAAGCAGATCTTAAAAAGAGTTTGGTGGAGATGTAAGAAAATCAATACATTTTCACATGGCTTTTGTATAACATATTATATTTTTCCAAGCATTTCACTGAGTAAAAAGTGAGTTCAGTTTTAAAAACGGGAATTCTTATAACCTAACAGTTGATACAAACAACACAGAAATGAAGCAAAGAGTGAGAGTAACAGGATAGAACACCATCTTCTAAAGCAGCCAGATGGAGATTCTGCCTGGCAACTGGAAGAAAGTGGTTTTCTACACAAAACCTTTGCACAAACTTGGAGACAGTGAAAGAGAGAACAATTTGTATTAACAGCCATCATGAATAATGATGAGAACTTTTACAATGTATTTGTGGAAAAAAATGGAAGGCCTACGAGACACACTTACCAGAATAATGCCTCAAATCCAATAACAGCTAATGAGAGTGTTTAGTAAGTACCAGCATTCAAGAGGAAAACAAAAAAAAAAAAGAGAGGAAAAAAGCTTTCTTCATACAGCAAGAAATAGAACAGAGAGGTTGGTTATTGCTGAGCAATGAAGTGCTGACAGGTCATATCTTGTGGTAAGTGGGACCTTTCTGCAATCAGCATGTAACCATATTGCCATCAGAGATTCCTGGTCAGAGAAATGTTTGGGACATTTGATTCTGTCAAGTAAGAGTGAGGCTTGAATTGCACCTGATCTTAGAGAAGTGGTTGCAAGCAGCAAAGGTAAGTGATCTGACAGGGAAAAAGTTAAAACTGAAACAGTCAGAACAAGTACTGAAGCCCAAGGTTAAAGGAAAACAAGAAACAGAACCAATACAGAGGCATTCAGGTCCAGGATACACAGAGGGAGTGCAGGAGGCTAAAGAAAGACCAGCGTGTCACGTGCTGAAAATCACTACCTCCTAATTTTGAAAAACACAACCATTTAGAGAAGAAAGAAGGTGATGTATGCAGTTATTGAAGACATAGAGATTTCCAATAAACAGAGCTACACAAAGTGACTTCAGCAAACCCAAGGACCATCAGTGTGTAGACGCTATTGGAAAGAACTGCCAACAATTCAATCACCACGTTGGCAGCTATGCCAATGACCAATTCTGTTCCAGCACGATTGAATAGCCAGCTGCAATGTTATCCCTACAACTCTGGCAAGGCACTAACAGCAGACCATAATACTTGTGAGCAAGAGCTGCTCATAGACAATAAAGCCATGTTGAGGCCAATGGACAAATGCAAGGTGTCAATAGGAGACTCACAAAAAACCAAGAGCAAGTACTGCATAAAGTTCACGTCAGCTGACACGCAGAACTGAGCAGGTCTGGGAGGCACAGGCTATGGATTTAATCACAGTAAAACATGAGGAAAACTTGAAATGAGGTAGGCATAAAATGTGTCACAACAGGATTTATGCTGCATTGCATTAAAATAAAAAAAAATGTTTTTTCAGGCAATGTACTAGAAATAACATGTCATATATCCCAGGAGGGAATGAAATACAGAATTCATGGGAGTCATTGAAAACTATAATGGAATTAAGATTGTCAGTGGCAAACAAGAAGCTTATAAAAATTGAGGACTTTGACTTAAATCCACTTTCTACAGCACTGCATGGGGAAGTGTCTGCTCACAGGTTACTGCTCCAGTTTCTCTATGCTGAGAGTTCTGGAGATGTTCAAGCATGGACTGTTGACACAAGAGGAAAGTTTATCAAAAGCAGCACATCTTTTGTGTTGCATTGAGACAAAAGTAGAAACAATCAGAATGTGGCGAAACAGAGAAGTGTTGTAGTAACAGTCCTTCCCATTTGTCCATGGAGGAAGACAGAAGTGCCTAAGTGACCAAGAGACTAAACAGCAAGGGCAAGAGGGGAAAATATGGGTTCCCTGCTCAAAAACATTGAAACACTGCAGTTTTTCCTTCCAGCAGACAGAAAGTCAGGATTCTGCTTGGTCTCTTCAGAACAGGCAATTGCAGCCTAGAAGAGGAATGACCATCAAGCCAAGAAGACGGCTGAAAGAAGCTCAGACCAGGGAGGCATCCTACTGAAGCAAAGAAGCCAAGAGCACAAAGCCTTTGCAAACAAAAAATCTGGGCTGCTTCCAGCTCTGAAACAGCCACACAAAGGAAACGGGCTAAACTGCAGCAGGACACAGCATTCGCCACAGGTACGGACTTGGGGAAATGGGGTGGGGACAGAACAGGGGAGAAGGTAACTATGGAGTAAATACAAACAAATGGATCAAAAGGGGTGATCAGGACAAGCAAAGAGACTTCTGCTTGTGTTCTGTTGAAAGGGCAGAACTCAAGCTTCAGGATCACTACAGAGTCAGTCAGCAACAAAGTCCTCTACAACACCAGTACTAAGAGGAAATGACTGATCAGTGTTCACCAAAGGGCTTGCTATTAACAGGCAAATCCAAAACTGTACTGCAGATTGGCAGCCACAAGAACTACACAGGACTCTGCACAGGACTTGCATGGTGCTGCACAGGTGGCAGCAGGAAAGCATTACAGGACCAGAAGAAATTTTATCTGCTCCTGGACTACATGGAGTGAATATCAGCCCAAATTATCACACCAGGTAAAAAAGGTCCCTTAACCTATAGCCATTTTACTGTCAGGACTCCCAGATCCTCTCAGGCTACTTTCCAGAAAGTGAAATTACTTCCACTCATGCAAAAGGGAGAGTAAATCACAACAATTCTTATGTGGCAGAGGGCTATTCCTCCTGCCCAGGCTGTTAATGACTGCCTCAAGCACAAGGCATTAGAGAGGCAGGCTGGAAATGATAACAAGTCAAGAAATCAGCCAAACATGAACCAATTGCACAGAAATAGCATATTTTGATAGAGGTATACATTAATAAATATTAATATAAATTCTTACTATTTGAAATTCTATCAATTTGTTTTGCGTGCATTGATTTTTTTCAGAAATCTGCAAATATCAGCAAGGTTCAGCTGGCAAGTCCCTTCTTGGGGCTTTGTAACTCTGTGTTCACCTCCTGGGCAAGAGCTGGCATTTTCAGCAATACTGCCAGAAATTTTATTTATTTGTTTATTTAATTTAATTTTATTTATTTATTTATTTTAAAATTCAATTTCAGTTATGATGTCACACTCAAAATGAGTTTTTCTTGCCTAGAATGAAATTACTCCCCATCTCTGGTATCACCCAGACACTCTGAGTTTAAATGCCTTTTCCTCTTCAGCTCTTGTGCCCTGGAACTGCTTTTTACACACTGCTGTATCCTTGTGCTTCTACACACCATCCAAACTCGCTGAGGAGCCATTACTGGACCTCTTGCACTCCTGACTGCTGCCAAATGCCTGTAACCTCCACAGAGCCACATTATTCTTACACCTATTCTCCTAAAAATATAACTGGGCATATTTCTGTTGCATCATCCCCGTCCTCATCTCTGTATTTCATCCACTTTTTTTGCCTCTTGGCCATCAGGAACGTCCTGCAGAACCTGTGTCTACCACACCTGGCCCTTCTTCCATGAGCAAAGACCACAGGTGCTCCTGGAGTTTAAATAAGCACATAATCCATCAATTCTCAAAACTCACCAGGACACATTATTCTGCTCTTGCCTGCAGCTCTTAATTTGCTTCTGTCTTTGCCATTACTTATGATTAAAAGCCCCAACTCTGTTATTTAACTCTGTGAAGCATGCAGCTTATATGAGATGGTGCACAACGCAGGCTGGTTCTTACAACTTGAAACACTTCATTATATTAAGAAGAAAAAAGAGGCTTATGATTAACTTTGATTTCAAGCCACAAAATGAAACAGTTTAAAGCCATTTTAAATATGCTTCTCACAGTAGGAAACAGAATAAACCAACAAAATAAACTAAACATTATAATCAACCCAATTATTACCTTCTATTAGGCAAGTGCTTAAGGGATGAAAAACATCAGCATTTTAACCCGAGTGAAGCACTACAGAGACATTATCCTGGGGAATGGTTTCCAGGCTACTTTCAGGTTAATCCTCAAAAAAGATTTGCCTTTCCTTTAAAAGCATTCAGGTGACTGGTCTTATAAGTATGCAGGTGAGAAATTAAACTTTAGGACTAAGTTTAGGTTCTATTCTCTTCGCGTGTCTCATGGAAGAGCATCAGCAAGAAATACGGGGGATGGTATATAACAGTTTAATAATAAAAACCCACTCACACACACTAATTACAAAAATTACAAAATCTGGCAGCAGCATCAGAAGGATGAAGGGGAGTGGCATCCACAAGAAGGATCCATCAAGCAAATAAACAACCAGCCAACCTCACATCATCCTATTTGTACTGTGTACAGCTCCAGATCACTGTCGGGGAATAAAACTGACTCCCCCTCCTCTCTGGGATTTAGAGGAGCACGCTGGGTGAGATTTAAGCCTTTTTTCTCTCCGTGAAAGGCACAGGAGGTGCCTTTCTGGGCAAGATGAGGGGCCTCAGCCGAACTACTGCTTCCCACTCTGCTGTGCCCATGAGAGGCACTGGCCCCTCTCCCTCAGCATGGGAAACACAGGGAGGCTCTGTTGAACACCAGAAGGGACTTGCCCTTGTCCATGGGGTTTTCCCTCCCTCTTCCCACTCCCTTGTCCTCTCCCCACACTTTTCTCGCTGCTTTCTCAGCTCTGTTTTCCCACCCAAGGGGAACCGGGAGCTGGGGGATGGGACACTACTGAGAAATACAATTTCCATAGTAATTTGTAGGCTGCTGAAATGCTGAAACTGTATAGTGGAGATGAATTTATCCTTCTGTTTTACGAGATGCGCTCTTGCCACTGTGTTTAAAAGGTCGACATAACTCACCCCCTCCCCAGCTCCCTGAGGCAGCTCCTCACAGCAAGCAGCCTCAGCTGCCCTGGCACTGACATGGAGCTGGAGGGGGGAAAGCTGCTCAATAGGCAAAGCCCTGGGAGGTTTTTCTCATGAGAGGGCAAACTAGCAGGAGGTTGGGCATGCCCAGCCCCAGGAGGGCTGCAGAGAGCCAGGGTGAGCAGCCAGGGAGGTTCATGGCTGGGGTGTGAGGGCAGGGCATCTGCCAGCTTGCTGAGAGGTGTGGAGGCCATGGAGGAGGAGGTCACTGGCTCAGCTGAAGTCATCACTGATGTGGCAAAGTCAGTGAGACAGGGAAGTAAAATCCCCCTCCTCAGTCAGGTCAAGGCTCACCCTGCTCCAGGCCCGTTCTACAGCTCAAGGTGCTGATGGATCTTGTCCCTGCACCCTGGAGTCTCCTCATCATTTTTCTCATCAGCCTCCCATCGCCTTCCTCAGGGCTCAAATCAATCATCAAAATGAAAACCACCATTATTCTTTTGGCTGTCCTCTGCAGGGCCAGGAGCTGGACTTTGATGATCTCTGTGGGTCCCTTTCAACTGCGAATATTCTGTGATTATCCCCAGTCCAGGAAACCATCCTCCTTTCTCCAGCTGTGTGTGGCAGTGAGCAGGGCTGATCCAGCCCCAGCCACGTAAAGGCATGGCCGCCTCAAACCCTCATCCCAACCAGTGCAGCAGCAGTGCTCAGCTCCTGTTTCTCCTCTCCATTCTTTGGGACAACCCTTCTTCCATGAGCCCTTAGGGGTTCACCATTTGGTTGTGATAATGAATTTATTATATTTATGCTGGTGCCAAGCCTACCATAAACTACAACAGCTCCCTGGAAAATAGTTTCTTTGGCTTAGCCAAGTAAGCCATTTTATTTATGTCCCACTTAAACACCTGAATATTGAATGCTGTATTTAAATGAGACAACAAATCAATACTCAGTAGAGGATGTGTGTGAGGAGGGGAAACGCAAAATCTCTCTAGCTTTACTCCCAAAACATAAATTTGGAGAAGTAGGAGGAAAAGATGCCCATGAGACTGAATAAAACTGATCTGAACACATTCACCACAATCCTTATCTATGGAAAACAATTACTATCACTGATTCAATTAATTCTTGAAGTGTGTTAAAATTAATAAAGTAGAAGGAGAGAATGATGGCATAGACGATTTTTGATCAAATTTAAATTTACTTGTTTGATTTGGGAATAAAAGGTTGATTTAAGCTGCTCCATTTTCAAAATCTAACATTATCTATTGGAATTTGCAGTAAATTGATAGTTGTTGATGGTCAAAGGTTTGGATAATGGGACTAGTTTTTACATACCCAAGAGATATAAAAGAGTTTAAAAGATGTATCAGATCAAACTGCACACTTTCTTTGGAGTAACGAACAAGTGGTTTCCCAATTTTCAAAGAATCATCATAGAACGGTTTGGGTTGGAAGTGACATTAAAGAATATCCAGTTCCAACCCCCTTGCCATGGGCAGGGACACCTTTCACTAGACCAGGTTACTCAAAGCCCCATCCAACCTGGCCTTGAACACTTCCAGGGATGAGACATCCACAGCTTCTGTGGCAAACCTGTTCCAGTTTTCACATCCTCAGAGAAAAGAATTTCTTTCCAATATCCAATCTAACCCTGCCCTTTTCCATTTAAAGCTGTTATGTCTTGTTCTATCACTGCATGTCCTTGTCCAAAGTCCCTCTCCAGCTCTCTCGTAGCACCTTTAGGTACTGAAATGTGCTCTAAGGTCTCCCCAGAGCCTTCTCCAAGACGAACAACCCCAACTCTCTCAGCCTGTCTTCACAGCAGAGGTGCTCCAGTGCCTGGATCATCTTCATGGCCTCCTCTGGACTCCTCCAACAGCTCCATGTCTTTCCTATATTGGGGGCCCCAGAGCTGGATGGAGCACTGCAGGTGGGGTCCCACAAGAGTGGAATAGAGAGGCAGAATCCCCTCCCTCGACCTGCTGCCCATGCTGCTGGTGATGCAGTCCAGGACACAGCTGACTTTCTGGGCTGCCCAGTGCACATTGCTGCGTCATGCCAAGCTTCTCATTAAACAACCCTCCCACCCAAAGCACAACATAGCACACAGCATGATTTGTAGTGCCAAAGTCCTTCATGCTCACCAAGGGCCCGTGGCAGCCTGCTGTGCACAGGACCACAGAGTTACAAGAACTTTTCAAGAACAGATTTACAGAGGACATGGAGAGCACCAAGAATGTTCACCCCTACTGAACCTGGATTTCTTACCTCTGAAGAAGCACTGCTGATCAATAAAAAGAGTTCACAACAGGACCAAGAGGACGCTTTTATGGTTATGATTGAATGTAGGCGTTTACTGCCAAAATGTGTTAAAAATATTTTCACTGAGTAGATTTTTGTTTTGTACTAAGGCCATATATCAGTAAAGGAGCTCTCAGAGTAAACATTTGATGCTGGCAGATTAATTCGCCATGAATAAATTAGCTCAGATTTATGGCCCTGGCATCACATGTGAGATTAGGCATCCACACAGGGTTGACAGGCTCATCTGAATCGCCTTGACAGTTTAAGTAACATCTTTTGTCAAACTTTGCACCTTTGCTCCTAACCCTGTTTCTCTGAAGTCAGCAGGAAATTCCTATCATGAATGCAAACATTTTGCTTTGCTAGGGATTTTTCTGTTACTTTTTTTTTTTGCTTTCATCTATAATTGCTGATTTTGTTTTGCTTTTATAATACAATTTTTCTTCCTGGAATTAGTTTGTCCCAGTTACAAAACAGTACAAAGTTGGGTAACTTCTTTTTTCCCATAATCAATACTTACTTATTTTTTGCCTCAGATATTTACTTTATGACAGTCTAGAAATGAAGCTTGTAAAAATTCCATCAAATGTATCTTTTTTTTTTCCCCCCACAATCATTACAAATATGAGGCACCCACCCCACAGTCAACACCAAAAACTAAATCAGACTATCAAGGCCTTGTGATCTTGTCCCCTCTGGCATTTAATCTACACAGGGATGTCACCCCAATCCTGCCTAGGAAAAGCTGAGTGTTACCCAGAATTCAAGGAAGCAATCTCACAGCTTTTTAGTTTCCAAACGTTCCAAATTTCCTGACTTTGTTCTAGTAGTTGCAATATACAGTATCAGAGATGCTACATTCCTCTGACAATAGTGGAATCATAAAGTCTGGCATGGAGCTCCTCGGGCCTTACTCAAAGGACTTCCTGGATATACTTTTAATAAGTTAAGTATATATATGGTTTTACCAGATACAGTTTATTGAATTTCTTATCTGTTCTAGGAGGTCAGTTTTTTACCAAGCACATTATTTATGTCTTGTGTCACCACTCCATAAATTCTTTATGTAGACTCATAATTTAGGCACAAATGTGTGCTATCAACAACCATTTCTTGAACATCCCTTGCTTTTTCTCTACCACACTGGTTTGTTTTCCTTTCCCTTAGAGACAGAAGTGACGAAGAGTAGTTTATTGCTCACGCTAGAGAGAGATTTCGGTCAAGAGATCTCAGAATGCCCGAGTATCAATTTATTCCTGCTGTCTTATTTGTTAGTCTGTGCAATTTACAATACGTCTTTTGTTTTACAGTCACAAGTGTAAGTTCCTGTCAAGCTGCAGTCTCTCATCTTGTTAATCAATGCAATTCATGCTGACTCTTCATGGGAGTTCACCGTTACTAGAAAGCGGATTATTATCCATCAGCAAAGTTTCAGCTCTTGATTACTGACCTAATTAAGTCAAAGGGACAGGATAATGCTGTAGAATTCCACAAGTTCAAGCCATTTTTGTTGTAATACCACCGGAGTGCCAGACCAAGGCATCTGTGTGTTCATAATCATTGCACTCTGTTACAGGAACCTTTGCACAATTTTACCCTGATGATCCACTTATATTAGGAAGGTGATAAATTAGTATTTCTTTATAAAAAGTTCTAATCTAGGGGGGTATAGATAGCCCCGTTTCTCAACTTGGTTAAGAAAATTCATGGAGTCAGGAGTTTCCCTGATTTTTCATCGGCACAATTATTTTATAGTTGTAGAGGTAAAGCAAAGGCAATCCTAATTTGGACAATATGTACTGATTAAAAACAAAATCACCATTAAAGATGAAGAATCACTCTTTGAGCAGACTACTCAGCACAGACTCTTTCCAAGCATCTTCTTGGAGTAAAATACAGATGTAGAAGTAAGTTACATATTCAGTTACAATCCCTTGAAATTACCACCTAATGTTTATCCAAATCCCACACTCCCTTAATAACAATAAATTTACATGTTCATTGTCCCTGGATTTGCCTAGAGAAATAAAATACTTTAGTAAGAGATTTTAAGGTAGTATTTTAAGAGTGTTAATCAAACATTTGCTTCTTTCTCAATACACTCTTCTAACAGATAACCTTTTCAATAGAAAAGAGGTTTGTCACTGAGAGATCCAACCATTCAAAGACTTAATATGTGACCATTGCTTTTTTTTTCAGATATTCCTTCTCATATAAAAATGCTGAAATCCAACCCCAGACCAATGCACTTTAGAAAGGCATCTGTTCAGAGAAACACTGAACATCTCTTGCGTCATATTCTCCAGAAAATAAAAAAACCTTGTGCTAGATTCCTGTCAGAAGCTGCTTTTAACAGTGAGCTGACATGTTAGTAGTGGTATTATCTATTGGTTCCCTGGGTTGCAATAGGGAGGGAGAATTAAACCTCACATCAATTAAGGTTTGCCTCCCATTTCAAAGATTTAAAGTGATATTTGCAGTTTTCTTTATTGCTAAGGGATCTATTATTAGGAAATAGTATCTCCAAGTGAGATGGATCCTTTGTGGTGACAGTCACTGGCATGGAAAAACTTTGCACTTAAGATACCAAAGGAACCCTGCTCAATTAAGTACAGCCCTAATTGTTCACGTTCATAATTTTTACTAAAGCCATACCTATGAGGTCTCACTATCCTCATGACTTCATTGACATTTTATACAAAAGAATGAGGAACTGTCCCTTCTCCCACAATAGAGTTTTCTTAGGCACAGCTGTGCGTGGGCCAACATCGATATGCATTTTATTATCTGCATTGAAGTGGAGTCCTGAGGCAATAAATACTACTGCAATACACCTGTCTAAAAACCTCCACTTTTATTCCTCTGTCATTGTGTGGGAACAGGGATATAGAGGTTAATGATGATGTCTTGGTTTTTTTCCTGAAGAGATGATTTAAACCGGAGTGGAAAAACCAACGTTTTCTGGGCTGGTGACTAAATGCCACACCTAACACACCCTCCCTTGCAGTAAAAGAGTTTCTTATTTAGAGCTGCCAATGTGATCCACCCAGGGGTATGGGGCAGAGGGTGGCTCTTGGGAGCCACACGCTGCCCTAGAAGGAAGCAAATGTGGCAGGTCAGGAGTTACCCTCCAGGTCACTGGGAATAGCTGTCAGAACTGGGACTCAGGCTTAGTATTTCTTGCTTTGCAATCTCATCCTAGAATCAGCTCCGATCCTGCGGCACGTTTCATGGCACGTGCTGCCGGCAGGACTGCAGAAGGTGTCATGAGAGTTTGAATTAAAACAGAGTGCTGTCATTTTTGATTGGGACACCTCAGTGATTGCCTGCATTTCACTTAACACCTACAGGTCTATTTTCCAACTTCCTTCTTTTGTCTGCTATCCCTATGGAGAGGTTGCTCCCCATGACATCAGATGCAATTAGTATAGTCAACATTAGCAACATCTTTACATCTTCATATGAAACCCCTGCAACACATAGTGAAAGCTAAAATAATAGAAATACTGCTACAGTGAACAAGGAGAAAACCCCTGTATTACCAGAAAACCAGCAGCAATTCTACTTGAGCTTTTCTTCATAAAACCAGATGGGGAGGTGAATCAGAGAGAGATAAGGAAAGTAATGAGACAGCCAATGAGTACAGCTTCTCTCTCCTCTGATCCATAAACTGAGCAGAGGATTGTTTATCTGCTGTGCAGTCCTCCCATGGTCTCCCCTCCAGCAAAGAGCACCAGTAAAAGCTGCAGAGTCTTTCAAACACCTCAGAAAACAGAAACAATTGTGGAAGCAAATACATGAGGAGCCTTTGACAGTTCACAGACACACTTGCAGTGCTGTTTGGATTTCCACCACCGTGTACTAATACACTGTGTACTCGAGCAGTCTCCACCTCTGCCTCTCATCTTCTGCCCCCAGGCTTCACTTCACACCTGCTTCATTGCTTTGCTTTTAGCTGAGTCCCAGTTGAACAAGCAGAACCACTGTAAAATGTCCCAGAAGCTCTTATGAAAGTGCACTGCCCCGCTCTGTGCAAAAAGACTGTCTCTGTGCTTGTATGAAGTCTAAAATGTGGACTCCTGACCTTTTCCCCACAAAGTTTCCTCACACAGACCACATACTGTCAGGGTAAGAGCTGCCTATTCTCTGTGTCCACAGTGCCTGAGATACCAGGGAGCTCTCCTTGGTTACTTGGCAATAAATGCAACTTTATTACTTGCTAACAAATGAAACAGATAATAATGAAGTTCTTCCCCAGAGACAAAATATCTGTTAAATCTACGAGGGAAAAAAATGAACAAGCTCATTTTAATATCTTTGTAAATAGAAAGACCTCCTTAATCAGCATGAAGCTTAAATGAGGTACTTGCTTAGCAGGAACACCTACACAGGAACTGATTTCAGCAAATTGTCTGAGATGGCCCTCTACTCTGGATAATTTTCAAAGTGATTACTCCATCATGCCGGAGGCTGAGGAGTAGGACATTACAGGTACTAAGAGGAACCCGTGTCCTCTATATTACAAGCTGTGACATTCAGATCAATTTTCACAATGTATCACATCTCACTTACAGCTGCATTTGGGCTTCAAAGCCAACCCATTTCAGTACTCAGCTGCACGGGAAAATTAACTGCTGTGGCTACGAAGCAGAAAAAAAAAACATGGCTACGGATAAATTGATATTGTTCTACTGCATGCACTCTAATCTTAAATAAAATAATTTTTATTCTGAGATAATATTTACTATGAAATTAAGACCTATGTAGCAATGGAAGTACAATTAATCTTTTATAGTTATATTGCTTTTCATAGGGGAAAATGAAAATTCTTGCAGCATTGATTATTACCCTGCATTGCTACAGTGATCGATTAACCATTGATGTGTGTGTCAGCATTCACCTTGGCTGGTGCCAAGGTAGCCACACTGCTCATTCATTTGGCAGCTTCTGCTTTTTACCACATTTTATTTTCAGTCTTCCTCCATATAAGATTTCAATCTTAAAGGCCTTGGCTGTGTGGTCACTGTCCACAAAGGAAAACTAGGACACTGCAACAAATCACTCCAGAAAATGAAATGTGTATTAAGTATGGGAATTATTTGATCAAATGTAAATGCTTCTGACTATAGGACTTCTGAGCTGGCCATCCTCATCTTCTTTGGTAGCCAACAGGCCTCACGTGGGGCTGGATTCCTCTCTTCCTAATATAGATATCTAAAATAGGTCAGAGGAATTACACCCTAAACATGCCAATTTCTCTCCACTCACTATCAAGGAAGTCCAGAAAAAGTGGCAGAAATAGAGAGATTCATGCTGTAGATGACTTGTTCGTATACATGATGCTTGTATCACCTCTTTGGTGGCTTAGTTTCACTGCTGAGTAACTGGCATGAAGTTATTTATTCTAATTTGAAAAGCAAGTTTTATCTCTGTGGACAAGAAATACCACAGAAGTTAAATGCTTTTTAGAATTTATCTTTTCTGTTTTACTAAATGGGCTAAAATTAATTATATCTTGTTAAGAGAAATTAGTTAGTTGAAATCTAAACTGATTTCCTCACAGGAATGATTTAAATGACATTTATAAATAGTTAGTCTGGTGACCCTTTGCCCACAGCATATTTAAGTTTTTTCCCACATATGATCCCATACTGTAAGAACTGAGTAACTCCTGTTAAAATGGAATGACGTTCAAAACCATATCTGAATTGCTGAAATCACAAATGGAAGTCTGATGACCTTTTAGTCACTTCTGAAGTGAATAGAACAGGCAGGTTTATGTTTCTGCCCTAAACTCTGCAGCTTGTAATGAAAAAGGGTACCAGGTTTGAGAAGTCTAGTTCATAAAGAATACAGAAATAAGTTGTCATTCATCCTGCTGGGGACAGGCTTTTATTAGACAAAGACAGTGTCACACCTCCAGGAGACCTCTGCCAGACAGCCTCAGGAATATTCCTTTAATTTGTATTTGAGATGACAGGCTGGTATTTCTGCACTACACTGAGCAGAACCACCTGCTCCAACCACACTGGGATCAGTCACTGCCTCTCTGTGCTCCTCCATCTTCCAGCACTCTTAACTCAACAAGAGTAACTGCATTTGACATCTCTAAGCTCTTCCAAGGAATATCTGAAAAGCCAGCTGATCGAAGTGGCTCTAGAACTTCAGTGCAGAGCATTATTTAATCAGCCCCCACAAAAGGAAAAAAAAAGCCACATAGAGCAAAAGAGGACAGTAGTAAAAAAATCCTGTGTTTTACATTTATTCTCCTTGTTTAGTCTTTTCTTTTTTAAGACGTTTCCCTCAGTTTAGCTAAGAAATTTCAGCTTGAAACAACAGACTGTCCTGCCTCCAACACACCCTCTCTACATCATCCTTATGAATTTGCTTGTCATTGTTCACCCAAATCCACCCCAGCCTCTCTTAGGTCAAGAGGATCTTGACACTAATTCCTATAAACCATAGAATTACAGCTTCACAATATTGAGTAAGGCTTATATCTACCCCTGGGGAAACTCTGCAGTATCTCCTCTCTGCAAACAAGCTGTTTTCTCCTTCACTGCCAGTTCTCAGCATTGCCTGTGCAGCTGTGGCAACCCAGGACTTGGCCCAAGAAACCTGTCCTGAGCTTTGGAATTGGTTACTTTGTTCTATATGTCTCCTTTATTCCAGCCTCCTTCACAAGTTAACCCACATCAATTTATACTTTCAGGAAGTTATGAAACAAGAGTAGTGACATTTCCCATTTAGAAGAGACAGCTTTAAAGCCAGTGCTGGTTTGTTGGAATTTATTATGCTGGAACAATCAGATCCTCACCCACTCCTCTTTTTTCTAGATAAGGCTGCAAGCTTCTTTCTTTAGAGGACCTAGATTGCAGTACTGAATAAACTTAATACCTAAACTATAAAAAAAGCCCTTGAGCCCAAAGAAAGAAAAACTAAATCTCTGACAGTCCCAAAAAACACAATGAGAGAACACCACTTAACCTTTAGTTTTGAGTACACCTGGGAAATTCCATCCCCTCTGGGCCATTAGAGCTGTGCCGATTAGACCTGCTCTCAGCAGGGTTACTCAGGATGGAGGATTAAAACACTGGTGTCACCTGATAGTTCATCACTTGTAGATGAACAAGTGGGACACTTTTAGATTTCCCAGTGGAGGATAGGCCCTCAAGGTTGCTTTGTGCCTTATCAGGAAGGAAGGGGAAAGAAAAAAAAACTAAAAGCACTTTGCTTTGACATCTACCGTCAATGATACAGCACTTTACTCCCCAGCAGGAGGCTCAACCTTGTAAAACAGATTGCACTGTAAAAAAATTAAACTGTCACTTGAAAATGCTAAGAATTAGACATTAATGCTGTGTTAGAGAAATTATGTATTTCTTTAGCATTTTGTGTACATCAAACTTAAGTTAATCTCATCAGTCAGTTGGCTGAGAAATGAAAGGCTGGTTTTGAAATACTGAAATGGCTTCATTTGGAGATGGTTTTTAATGGACCAAAAAAAATCCATACACACACCCCTAGAAATAAATATTTAAACTTTTCAGGAGAAAAGAAAGTAATTCTCAATATTTTCCATTTATGAAAGCAGATCTTGATACTAACATACCAAATGTTATTATTATTCATTTTGGTAATAGGCAGAATGACATGACTATTGTTTTGAACTTGCAAGATTTTTTGATAAGTTTTAGTTTGGAAAAAAAACTCTTAAAAGAAAAGGAAAAAAGTATTTTCAACAAATTAGGACCAGACATGAGGAGTACTTAATCAACCACTGTATTAATGAAACACACTTTAAAAAAATAATTTACATCCAGATGACTACATTCAGGCTGGTAGGTTTCTTGTTAGACCCAAATTTGTACAGTTCTTATCTGCCTTCATATTGATGATTTCCCATGTCCTTTATTATCTGACACCGTAGTCATTTTGGAGACTAATTTTTGCTACCAGTTGGATTGTAAGTCTTAAGTTATGGGGATTTTTTGGGCCAATTATTGTAGTTTCATTCTGCTCTGAGTACCATGGGAGTCCTGCTCTGTATCTAGGCCTCACAGGCATTAAAGTCAGACTTAGTCATTCATAATTAAGGATAATGACTATATCATGTCCCAAATCTCGCAGTATCTTTGCTTTAGCTGTTCAGTCAGGCTCACCAGTTAAGATAATTTTACTGTGCTCAAAACAAGAGCTCTCCCACCAGATTCCAACACACTGGGCAGCTCCTAAGATTCTGTAGCTCTGGCATCTTATGCTTTGTGGTGCAGAATATCTTTCACCATTGTGCTGGAGAACATTCCAATCCCTTCAGAGCAAGCAGTGGAAATGAGTAACGTCAAAGAATGGAACGAATCCCACAGTCAAAACACAAAAGGGGCAAGTGGGGAAATAGATGGACTCAAGACCTTTATCCATAATACTGGGGTCAGGTTGGAGGAAAGAGACCAAGGAATTCTTGTGGGTAGCCACCAAAAAATAAAGATTCATGGGGAGTTGGGCTTGGGGAGGATGAGAAATTGCTTTGTATCATTCAGTCCCATTTTCCCAGAAAACAGTCAGACCCAGGTTTGGTTTTTTTTTAACAAAAGGAGGATGTGGTTCTTGGGATAAGTTAGATAAGGACAGATTAATTCTCTATTCCCAAGGAACCCTTTTGCAATCTTCATCCTTAAACATCGTTGAGTGGCTCTCTTTATTCCCTCTCCTCTCCCCTAGAAAAGCCTTCAGTCAAAGAGAAACTGCCAACGTGTAAATTTACACCAACTTCATGTCCTCTCGATCAAAACCAGTTCTGAACGTAAAAAACTTTGTGATAATTTATAATGTTGAGTAACATTGAAGTATCTGCTTTATCAATCTTTTCTTCTTTTACTTGTTGCTCTTTGAAAATGAATTATTTTTAAAACACTGTGAATATGTGAATGTGTACTTCAGCTAGCACCTCCCTTCTCTCTCAGAAGATGCGACAGCAGGAGGGTGATGGCAGCCACTCTTGGGATGGGCCACATGAGGATCTCACTTAGTTCTGTGCTTTACTGTGCAGGATGTTCTACAAACCATTGTGAAACTCGTAAACAACAGCCAACATGAACAAATGCTTTGACCCTTTGGGGATGCTTAGTGCTGGACAAGCAATGGAATATCACAGCACACACCTATTCTACCTCCTCACGGATGCAGGTTATGGAAACATGGCATAAAATAAACTCCTTAGGCAGTCAGTGTAGATTTATGAAGAAATCACATGACACAGTGGTCTACCACAAGTTCAGATGGTTTCTTTGCTTAGAAGCAAATTAACCAATCATTAAGTTGGGGAGGAGGGGGTGTTGTTTGTTTTTGGTTTTTTCTAAGTACACACAGCTAACAAAACCAGCTACCTTTTGTCCCAAACCTCACACTCCACAGAACTCTGGCATTGCTTTCCTGTGAAACTGGAGCTGTGTTGAAAGTTAGAATTTACATCCTAGAATGGAAGTCAAATCAGTGCATCAAAGTGATAAGACCTAACACCAGTGAATAAGCTTCTGCAGTGATCTTATAAACCTGTCCTGTGGGCAAACTCTGCTCTACTTTCAGAAGTCTATTGTAACAGTACTGAATGTGGGAATTTGGAAACAAAACACAAGACTTGTGCCCTTATTTGCATGCCAATCCCCTCAATGCTTTTCCATGTCACAGCTATTTCACGGCTTGCGGATATTAGTGTCAACCCCGACTTCAAAGTGAAAGTTCAAGGCCTTTGCTTATGTGTGCACTGGACTCTAACGTAGTAAATGGCGCTGGTTCCTTCCCCACCGTTAAGTTCTTTGGCTACACACTTTGAAGTACAGGGCCAAAAGATGCACTGGTTGCAGATCTCTGACAAATCTCACCAAATTCTGTCAAGGCGAAATAAAATAAATCAAAAGTATTTTTCTCTGAACAGGGAAAAAAAAATGTTTAAAGCTCAAAAACGCACATGAAATCACATTTATTATTAGCCTTCTGATTACAGGCAAAAAGCAGGAATCTTTTGTTACATAACATACTGGAAGAGGCCCAAACACTTTGCTTGTTCTTCCTTGAAGAACTTGAGTAAGCAGGCAGTAACTATGGGAGAAATGACAGAGTGCTGTGCTTCCCTTCTGCTCTTTCTCTCAGCTCTTACTTGCTCTGGGAAACCTGGCTTGGCTCTCTCAAGGGCCCTGGCCTCTCACTCACAGTAGCAGCTCCAGAACCTTAGGTGAGGATGATGCTGTGCCTTAATAGCCTCAGAGGGCAGCACTCTTCTGTTTTTCAAGTCCCCAGGGTTTCATTAGAGGATCTGCTAAATCAGGCTTGTATAGTCTGTCATTAACTGCAGAATTTAATTACGCCGATTTGCATTTAGGAAAGACTGAAGCTTGCTGAGTTGTTGCTGTTATCATGCTGTGTTTATGTTTTACTCTGTTTTCTAAGGGGTTTTTTTTGTTTGTTTTACAGTGCATAAAGGTCAGGGGGACAAACATTCGCAGTGCAAAGCCACTCCTGAAGATGCAGTCACACTGGAGACTTGGATAAATGCTTATGGTGAGGGAACAGACTCAGTAGCAGCACTGGAATGTACCTACCCCACACATCAGAACAGCCAACACCGGCCTGGTATAATCAAAAGAAATTATGAGAAGAGCAAGAGGATCCAGTGAGACTCTGAAATGCACCCACGGGACATACATTTGCAAACTGCTTATTTAAAACATATGAGTTCCCCATACCCATAATGTCATTGAGAAAATGCCTGCTGACTTCAACAAGAGCTCTGCTAAGCTTGACACTTTTGGTAATCGCATCTGTGTCGCTGAACTGCTGATCAAGCTTTTTGCTCTCTTAACTACATCACCCTGGATGAAGAATTGATAAAAGAACATCCCAGATTGTTCTCTCACTGTTGGAGTTTCAGTGATCTCGCCTGCAGTATTAATGTGGCTTATATTCTGAGTATTGACAAAAAGAAGTGACTTCCTTCAGAGTTCTTGCAGAGTGGAGAATACGAACAGTGCTGCTGTAGCTAAAAGTCTCTTCTCCTGTCTTGCAGGGTCCTACTTCAGGCGTCTCTACAACACCAGAGGTCTAAGAAGCCATGTGAAAAGCCCTTTCTATTCTCATTCTAAACACAGCCAAACACAATCACTCTGTGCCAAAAGAAAAATACTGCAGCTGGTAAGGAAATTAAATTTACTCCAGATCATCCAGTAATGCATTGTAACATAAATGATGGAGAGAGAATGACCAAGACATGCATAAAAGTGTATCAGAGAGCACTTTAAAAGTTTAATGCTTTATCTAAAAGAGCAAAAACCCACCTGGTAACCACGTCTTTTTTTCTTTTTGACTGGTGGATGGATTAATAAGAAAAATAATGTATTAACAGCGCTAATACGACATCTACTCTGTATTATTAATTTATCTCACAGCTCTTTTGAATCCCAGTAAATGCTACACCTTTTGCCATTTTTTTTTTTTAAATGGAAGACTGTAATTCCAAAACCAAAGACATTCAAGATAACTCATAAATTTTTCTCCAGTGTGACCCACCTCTTACTGGGCCTTATTTCCCAAAAATGCACAGATTCTTCACTAAGAATCTTCAATGTGTCTTCTCAAACACTGGAAAAATTAAAGCTTCCTACAGAAATCACTCCTGTAATTCTTGGTTCACACCCTCAGAATTTAAAAGACTGTATATTAGAACATAAAAAGAATTGTGCCTCGTTTTTTCTTACATTTGAATATATTTTTCATTATAATTTCTCAACTGAACCTGCACTGAAAAGCTCAAACAAAAATCCAGAAAATCTAAATTGCTTCACTACCTTTGCATCCATGCTAAACCCACGCTCAAAAACCTTTCAGTGTTTCCTGTTAACAGGATATGAGGTCTACTGCAGAGACTGACAGAAATTTTAAGATATGAAGAATTTGCGGAAATTTTTTCACACTCTCTCAAATTGCTTTCAAGCACCTGGAATGCATTGCTAAGCACTGTGCAGAAATTATCCTGTTTAGACCACTACATTTCAATTTACATCACAGAAAAATGTGTTTGTGAAGTATTTATATACACAAAGAAGCATAACATTAACTGCACAGTGGAGATGTTATCACTTACAACCACTGAGTGCCTCAACTACAAATTAGAGGATAATTAATTTGAAATAGTCCTCTACTAAAACACAGAATAAAGTAGTTAAAGGAAAAAGCTGTAATAGTTCCCATGGTAGAATTTTCTTTATAGACAGGACATGAATGCTACATCAATTTACTTAACAATGAAAGTTTGGAACAGGTTGTAGGGTAGGGTTTACCTTACACAATAAAGGGCCTTAAGCAAGACTTAGAGGCACAGCTTGACATTAATCCCAAATTTGTCTCAGCCCCACCTTGAGATCCTGTTTCACCAGATCTCTATTGACTGGATTCCTGACAATAAGGTGAAGCCTGTAGCTCGTTTTTTACAGGGACAAGCAATCAAAAATTATTTGATACATACTTGGGGGCAAACACAAGCAGTTGTGGGAGACCCAAAACCCCTGAAGCTGGGAAAGGGCAGGGTTAGACCGATACGGCTCCCAGCACTCGCTGCATCACTGTTGTGTAAGATCTGGCCTCCAAACACTCGCCCACATGAGCATCCCTTCAGATGACACACTGCCCAGGGAGCTCCAAGTACAAAACACAGATGCAAGTTGCTCATGTGCTTAAACATTTACAGGTTCAAAGCCTTGACTTCCATCTAGGCCTCAGATGAGGGAAATTATGTCTGCTCAAGGCCAAACTGTTTCAATTGCATATTTAACTTTCCAGCAAGCATATTTTTTCTTATAGAGTAGATTTTTTTTTTTAATATGCATATAATGCATTTGTCCTGTCTAAATTTTTCTTTATACATTTATGTAGAAACCCACAGTGTAGTTGGCAATTACAATCGAGAGAAAACCTTTTACATGGAGAGAATTTCATTCTTCTCAAGCACTTAGGAAGACACACATGTTGTTGTGATGTCTTTTCTTCCCACCCCGTTTACTGAGATATTGACATAAATTTATGGTAGGTTTTTAACTTCAGGTTATTTGATGTTTTTCAGCATATTCAAATATGTCTGTAACTTCAGTGCACACACTTGAAAAAATGAATGCATATAACAGCAGTGAATAATATATATGCATTAAACCAAGTTGTTCCATTTTAAGGAATATTTCATGTTTCCTAAAGCCAAACTGGCAGAACCCTCATATCTCAGGTAATTGTGGTCTTTGCATCTGCTTTCCATTATGCTGCAGGAATTCTGGGACAACAAACCAGATTTTTTCTGTGCTATTTCAATGACACTCAAGAGAAACAGTCATTCATACTAGACATTTTCAAATGCCTGGGTAAATTCTTACGGTTATTAAGTTATTTTTCACATTTCCAAACATTATTTTATATGTAAAAAATGATATTTTTTAATTTTAAAACTAATAAGAGGATTAGTTGTGGAGGATTTATTTACAGTGGCAAAAAACTGTGAATTTCATAGCAATCATGAAGTACTGCAGGATTTCCCACAGTCTTGCCCAATGATTCCTTTTGTTTCTTTATTTCCCCAGGAAATAGTAACCTGTGACTGCAATAAAGTAAATCAACAGCTGCACAGTACTTCAGGACAGCGTTGCTATTACTGTTTTTCACCTTCTAATAATGAAGAGAGACTTCCTGTAGTAAAAACTGTGCATAAATCACAAAACAGTTTGTGTTGGAAAGACCCTAAAAATCATGTGGTTCCAACCCCCCTGCCATGGGCAGGGACAGCTCCCACTAAACCAGCTTGCTCAGAGATCCATCCAACCTGGCCTTGAACACTTCCAGGGATGGGCCATCCACAGATTCTCCGGGAAACCAGTTCCAGTGCCTCAGAATCCTCACAGTAAAGAATCTCTTTCCAATATCCAATCTAAACCTGTGCTTTTCCGGTTTAAATCTATTCCTTCTTTTCTCATCACTACATGCCCTTGTCAAAAGTCCCTCTCCAGGTGTCATATAGCCCTGGTACTGGAAAGATCTCTAAGGTCTGCCCAGAGCCTTCTCTTCTCCAACAGGAACAATTCTAAATCTCTCAGTCTGTCTTCTCAGGAGTGGTGCTCCAGCCCTCTGAGCATCTCTGTGGCTTCCTCTGAACTCGCTCCAACAGCCGCATGTCTCTTTTGTGCTGAGGACCCGAGATGAACGCAGTACTCCAGGTGAGGCCTCAAAAAATACAAATTTCTGGAAATTCCTGTTTTCCCAGGAGACTAAATATAGCTTTAAAATTGCTTTAATAAAATACAAGCAAATTCAATTAAAAAATTTCAATTAAAAACAAAAGTTTACAGCCAGCTGCTTCTGCCTGTAATAAAACTGCTATCTGTAAGCTACTTCTTACAAACAAGTCCTTATAGAGCCAGGACTGAAATTTGCAGAATGATTGTATCACCCCGACTGATATTAATTTTGAAGAAAAATCGGGAGTTCTGAATTATTAAGGAAGATTGTCATTGAAGTTTTCATTGAACATGCATATCCTGAAGCCATATAAATGACACAAAAAGCCACAGCACTTTGGCTCTGATTCAGGGCAATTCTTAACCAGTCAATCAAACTCCTCTGTATTTAAAGCTAAGTGTGTGCACAGTGTTTCCTGCTAAATCAGGCCTCAGATTCTCACTTCACTTTATGAATTTGTGACTATCATGTTTCTAAGCAGAATCGAGGGTCTTAAATTCCACAGAAAATACTTATGGACCTCAACAGAACCTGCTTTATCTATACAGAGGGAGAACTACTACATATCAAACTAGGAATTCATAGTCCATTTGCTGTTCCATATCAATTCCCCCGGTGAACAGTTGGTGCCCTTGTTCATTTTAAGTTCAAACACATTCAAAGTATATTATTAAACAGCAAATAAAGGTTTTCTCGATAAAGGCTAAAGACCTGCTTATCCTGAGATTCTTGGAATGCTACATGTAAATTTACTTTGTAGATGGACATGTTATGCCACTTTAAGTATCTGCAAAGATAGTCCCTTATGGAATTTAATGCCTTTAATTTAATTTAGCTTAATCCATTTAATGAGTTAAATAAACAAAATGAAATGGAGACTACTTTAATTCTGAATGAGAGTCCTCTGTGGCTTAAATAACTAACTGACAACTTTTCAGTTAATTTATAGAATTATAGAGTGGCTTGGGTTTGAAGGGACCTTAAAGATCATCTCGTTTCAACCTTCCTGTTAAGTACAGGGACACTTTACACTAGACCAGGTTGCTCAGAGATCCATCCAACCTTCTCGTGAACGCTTCCGGGGATAGAACCTCCACAACTTCTCAGATAAGCTTTGCTGAAGATCCCCAAGTAGATAGTCTCTGACAGTGGCCAAACAGAAATAAGAAGAGGCAGGTGGTCTTGTATAAAAGTCTCATTTGCAATACACTGGTACAGAACAAGGCAGAGAATAGCAGTGCTGTGTTTCATCCTGGCTCCTGCATGGCTAATTGTGGCCATATTTTAAGAAGATGCCATTCTCGTGGTACTTTTGGAGCAAGCCTCCATACAGTTCTTTGCAGACAGGATTCCATTACAATCAAATGGTCAAATGAATACCCGTGTGCTCTCAAGAAGAGGGCTGAGGTTTTTTGGCTACAAACCTGGGGAGTGGGGCAGGCACTGGCACAGCGATGCACTAAGCACACGCTCAGCCCTCCTCACTGCCGGAGTTGGGCAGTGCTCAGCACCGCGGACAGCACCCAGCACTGCGTACAGTGCCCAGCACCGCGGACAGTGCTCACTGCCTCCCATAGGATTTTAATCCTCGCCAAAAGCCCATGCAAAGAAATGCCTTTGAATCCGGATCCAACGGGTAAGGTAGCACAGCACAGGTCGTTCTGAAAGCGTAGTGTTCAGGCTGGGCTTTTCCAGGCCACTTGGAGGATTATTCTATTTCCGGACAACCCAGCATTCAAATCTCATCCAGGCTTTTGGAAAACGTTCGACTAAGCAGCAACTGTTATCCTTTAAAAAGGATGCTCATCCTTCAAAGCTCATCACTCAAAGCTCACTTAAGTAATGAGCTGATTCTGTGATTCCAAATGTCCAAGGCCTGAAGGGAACCGCAAATGAACTACGGTCCTGGGGTTCTTCCTTGCTTCTGTAAGTAAAGACTGAGGAGGAATTCTTATAATATTCGACCTGGACGTAGAAGCACCTTCCTGGTGTGCCCTGCTGTCAGGATTAGGTGGCTTTATTCTTAAATTCTAAAGGCATTTTTGTGCATGTGTGGTGAATACAAATACTATTTCTCCACAAAAAGGGTCAGCAAACCTGCTTTTGTACAGGAGCAGAGTGCTGACGTCTTGGTGTAAATGCTGAGCTGGACTTAAAATGGACAAGAAGAGCAGTGAAATAGTGCAAAGAATCAGAATTTTTTATAGCGTCTGTCATCCAAGGATCTCTAAATGCTTTTTAAGTTACTCCTCAGCAAGCCGAACAATATTCCCATGTGAGAGACAAACGATAAGTTGCCCACTTCACAAATGGCTGAACACAGACACAATGAGGCTCATTAGAGAGAATTTGCAGAAATAGAGATTTTTTTCGTACCAAAGTAGCTGCAAATCCCTGCCACAAATGTGTTACAAAGGAGCAATATACCTTATTCTTCAAAGCAGGATAATACTGCATCAGCAGCCAGCTGCAGGCTGAACCAAGAGACTGCATCTACCCTCAGTATTGGTCCAGAATACCATCATCTCCAAAACAGGCAAAATAGATACCCCCTCCACTCTTGTCTGACAGGCAGTCAGCTTTGATATATAAGAAAAGGAGAAAGGACATGGTATTGTCATCTCACAGGTAGATAGAAAATTTAGATGCAGAAAGACACTAAGCTAAGATGAAAAAAATAATAGAAAACCCCATATTGCCTTCCACTACTTTTACTGGCTCACAAAATCAAGACACAACATTAATTTTTTTCAAGTTTGCAAGTCTATAACAGTAACACCTGTAGTAGCTGTTTTGGCACAAGTATTAATACTTCACCTGTAGGCAGGTTTGAAAAATCAATATACTGTGTGTTTCCACTAGAGACGGTAATTAAAAAATCCAAAGCAACACCCAAACCTTCAAATGAAGTGATTCTTTTATATCATCTGCCCAATGACTGTCTGAAGTTTAATTGCTCTAACTTTTAGCATCGAATAATAGCCACCCATACAACAATCTGATTAGGAAGCACAGATTCCATTTTTTATAATTAAAAATCTTGTTCAATGCCTTTCACTTCATTGGTAATTTGGTTGGAAAATTCAGAGTCATTTATGAAAGTGATAATCAGGGTCATTTATAGATTACACTACTATACTCACAGCCCCGTGAGTCTCTGCTGTGCAGTGCCGGGGCAGACTAAATCTAAAGGAAACAAAAACCTTCTCTGCAACAAACCATCCTTTAGTATATTTGGGTCAGTCCACTAATAGCTAGGAATTCTTGTCATTACACCAGAGAAGACTGCAGACTGCATGGCCAGAAATACAAGCTCCTTATGCACTGCAGCTTTGTGATGAAGTATCAGTTCCGACTTTTAAAAAAGTCCCATCGCTTCATTCTCAATAGCAGTTGGCATCCAAACTTCATGATAGGGTGTACAGAAATATGCACCTACATTGCCAACAGCTAAATCTAGTGCTTTGGATTCAATATCTATCGACTGCATTTTGCAAAAATAGGTAATGAAGTGCTCCTGGCCACATTGGTAAATGAAAAAAACCAGCAAGAAATAGGAACACCACAGTACAACATCCAAATTCTCTCCTGGTGATGCTCAAAAGACTGTCTGCCTCTCCCAGCAAAATAAACCCATGACTTACATATACCATAGCACTGTAATGGTACAGAGACATAAACCATAAGGAGGGCATGACTTTCATCCCACAGGACATTTGTGATCACAGAAAAAGCCTGAAGAAAGGAGAATGTGGAAGCTAGATCTTCCATGCTGGGGAGAAAAACAACCAGGTTAGGACTACAGCTAAAAACTTTGTTACTGATGCTTTCGTAGAGTTACGTTAGACTATGATTCAGAAGCACACAGTCCATGTAAGGAGTAACAACACTGTAAGAACTGACACAGTATTTAAACCACTAATCCTTTGAAAATTAGCTCCAAAGAACTGACTGAGTGCTATGCTTCAGTATTTTTCTTCTTTTTTCTTTTACTTCCTTCTAAAGGAGCTCACGTGACCTATAGCGTAAACTTTGAGGGGGTGTCCTTTATGAAAAAACAGCAAATCTCCAGGCCAGCTTTTGTGCACGACTCTTTTTTGGGTCAGCTGGCACCATTCTTGTAGATACCCACCAGCTACCCTGGGACTCTGGGATCTCACCACAAACACGCACCACACCCCACCACCCAGGCAAATCTGCCATGGAATAAGAATTACCCTAAGAGACAGCATTTCTCTAGGAGCTGTTTGTCTAAAGCCAACACATACCCCTCAGCAGATTTAACAAAGCAAACAAGGACAGCATAAACTGTATTTAGAACAAGTGAACAGAGTGGAGACTGAGATCAAGGTCAAGTTCAAATGTAGTCAGGGCATGACAGCAGCTCTGGTAGGTCTATCCAAGCAGGTCTGGGATGATATTAGATTAGTCATAGGAACGTGGTGCTCAGAGCAGCTGCCTGACCCAGATTCAGTGCCAGTGACTGGCTACTTGAAAACAGGATGAAGAGTGCCTTTATGTGCTGTGGTTTCACCTTGGACATCATTTTTCTCTCTGTGCTCATCTTGAAAGACACAACTGCATATGATATGCATGGAGAACCAAGATCTAAGTGGGTGCTACTGATACCAGAATGATTACCCCAGATGGGATTTGGATCCATCCAGGCATGTTAGGAAGTTTTGTCCATTTGGAGATCTTAGAACGATTTGCTTGAAACCAACCTATGGCGCATGCCAAGGACTTTAGGGATCCCTGCAGTACTCATCAGTGCACTCTTGGTAATGAGTGACTTTGAAAGTACGTTTTTTAAAGGAATATTCATGGTTACAAAGGAGCTATCACATTCTTATTCTAAAAGCTGTAATGACTCTTGGGGGCCTCAAGACAAAGAAAGCCATGCACACCCATTACAGATCTCAAACAGCAGCTCTCTTTCTGATGAAGAGAGAGAAACAAGACCCCCCTCAGTAACTTTCCATCCTGTAGAGGGTTCTAGCCTAAATCCTGCTCACTTTATCTCTACCAACAACCTGAAAGGAGTCAAATCAGGCTAGAAACACCATGTTGAATATTAAAAAGGTTGTGAATGCAGATTGTGGTCTTACATAAACAAAGGATGAATTAAGAACAGACTAATAGCTTGAGTCTAAATATGCTTTTTTCAGTCCATTTAATTTACAATACATTTTTAACAGTATTGACAGGCTGTAGATGGATGGGAAAATTATGTGCTAAAAAGCAAAACCGAGGTGAGAAAAAGAAAATTAAATCTCCACTTAGCAGAAAAATTATTTCAATATTTGTTTTCCTCCCAAAGCAAGATGAAAACAAGGACTCTTGAAACTACCCAGTAAACAAAATTTCAGTTCCCATCAAACTCTCATTAATACTGAAATAATTAATTTTCCACATATTAGTTATATACCATAAAAGCAAACAACCATCAAGGATTACATTTCAAAGTTTTTTTTCACATATCAGACTTTGACAGAGTACTCTAATTCATCTTTTTCTAAACACTGCATTATCAAAATCATAACGTTCCTATATGAGGTTAATGGCAAAAACAGAGAAACAAATATTTGATCTGAAAATTTTATACTAGACTCCACCATCCGCCAGAATTTTCTCATCAACTGAAATATTATCAATTTAGGATATTGCCTGATTCAGTAAAAAAAGTTTGTTTCTGTGCACTATCTGTGACAAATTCTGCTTAGATTCGTAATAAAACTCTCACTCAGCCACAAACACGGACATGAATAGAAGACATCCTCAGTTTTCTTTGTAATTTGGCATAAACCTGTTCTACAAGTGTCACCCAGCAGATATTGTAGAGAGTCACAGATTCCTATCATGCCTTATTGAACTCTGTATATTCAATAGATCAATGACATTTGTATCATTTAATGTAATTCTAATTATAGACGAGCACTTAAACTTAGCACAGTAAGACACAGTTGATGTACTAAAAAAATACGGGTGGATTTATGGGAGTTTAAATTCCTCGGACAAAACTTCAAAAGAAAGGGAATGGAAGGAGTTATCAGCCCTATTTTACAAATGGGGAATGAAGGTAAAGCCCAGTGAGAAGCTCCAGGTTGGATATGGTTCCCACAGACAGAGGCGGTAGAGCTGCCCTGCAGGGACACAGCTATCCTGTGTATGGCAGCAGCATGAGATATGTCCAAGGTCACACAGGAAATCAGTATCATATTCCCTCTAAACTCAAATTTGTTGTGTGCCAATCCAAGTGTATTCATTGCAGGACACTGCTTCTCCTCAGAAATCATGAGATGTCTCAGAGTCTGCATGAAGGAGATAAACTGAGGATACCACAGTGGCCCCTGCTCAGCACAGAGCATTGCAGCTGTCGGCTTTTAAACACGGGGTTTCCTTTAAATTTCACTTTTTATGACTAGATCAAATGCAATGCCCACTGGTTAAATATCTCACACTCTCAATCCCATGCAAAGGGCCTACAGCTCAACAAATTGTCTTGCGCATTCTGGAGCCTCCAGTAGCCAGGAAACTTTTAAAGCCATTTGGCTCCACGCAGCTGTGGCAGACAAAGTGGGAACAGTGAAATGTTACCACACTCTGCAGCCACGATGGACATCAAGGGCAACACACACTGTGAGAAGAAAACTGTGTAGGCTTTGGGGCTCAAGTGACACATTCATATAAAAGATTTACTGTTCAGATTAACATGCTGAATTTTGATCAGATGCTTTCCATTTCATTACCATAGGTTAGTCCTTACTCTCGTTTATAGTCAAATCTCTAGACTTACTTTTCTCCCCATGGCAGGATACATTTGCATTAACAACTTTTTAAGCTGCTCCATATCATAGCAATGTGGCACTGGCTTTTCAGTCAGATTGCACGACATATACTACCGCTCCAGCACAGCACACACAGAACTCCATCAATATTCTTTTGCTTCTCACCCCAGTCTGTCCTTGCTGTAGCTAATTGTAAATGCCTTTCTTCTCATCATGAAGTTGTTTCTCTACAGAATCACCTATACCATTTTTGCCTCTCCTCACGCCTTCAGCATACATTCCTACTGCTTCCTAACAAAGTGTGTAAAAAACAATACCATTGTTTAGGACTTTCACTAATAACAATTCTCTCTGCCTCACACTCTCTTGTCCTCTCATGGATGCACGCACTCCATTTTACTGATGCCACAGAATCTCAAATGGACTTTCTTGCTGATGGTGCTCTGTCTCACCTTGTATCATAAAGTCTTTCCCTGCATCTCTTCTTCACCCTTGTTGGTTTTATTCTCGTGATTTACAGCATTTACAACCAGCCTTTCCAAAATTAATGCCCTATTTACCCACAGAAATTACATGGCTTGGTTAGTCTCCCTTTAGAAGGACTCTGTCTAAGAATGGAAAAGTAGTAGGGCTGAAATGGGATTCAATTAATAAAGAATTAAAGGATAGCAACATAAATAATATTAGTCCATACAGATTTCTGGAAAATAGGTTCTGTCAAACAAATCCAATTTCATTTCTTGATGAAATTACAGATTTAATTGATAAAGGTAACGGTGTAGGCATGACAGACTCAGACATTTGGAAACGCACTTGTCTTCATTATTTGAATGCATTCCATCACTGGATTTTGACAGCCTCCAACTGCCCTTCTCTCATCTTTTCCAGTCACGTCTTTCAGTGGCATGAGTGTCATCACATGGCTGGGGAAATCAGGAGATGTGACCTTCCCCCATTCCCATATCGTGTGTGACATACACAACATACAGACCCTCGTTGTCAGCATGCAGCAAGTGACCGACATCTATTCCTGAGCATGTGTGAAATGAGTGTAACAAGCTCCAGTGCAATACCTTATGGAAGAAAATGGTATTTATCAGTAAAATTTGAATATGCTGGTTTTATCCACTCATTCATTCCCTCTCTCTCAGAGTTCATCCACCACACTGTCAAGTGCACCAAGATGTGTGTTCAGGTACTCTGGATGAGATGATTTACAAGTGTCATGGTGGACAAGGGGTATCAATTATTAAGTTCTCATCACAACACTTGTTTTTTCTTGACTGGTAATGACAAATTAGTTTTTTGGCAGATCTTTTATAATTTTCATGAGTGAAAGGTTGAGAACAGGTAGTCCTTTGCTTCTAAATCTTGCCTACTTAGGCATTCCTAAGTATTAGTAAGGTTGCAGCTCAGTAGCTGATAGTTTATATGGAGTATGTCTGAAAAAATAAACATTTGTTTGGCTGGTGTAGCTCCCTGTTAGCATAGCAGGAGAAGGAATTGTGATCACACACACAGTGTGCTAGTACCTTGTGGCCTTTCAGTGTCCTTAGAAAGTGAGGTCCTGTGCTGGAGAGATGCCTGTGCTGTGACTTTTGCCAGAGCTCAGGCCTTCTGGGCTTGACAGTACAGCATATTCCTCAGTTTTATTGCTGGGAATAATGTTCTTTGTTATCAGTGCGACATTCTTCGCACATTTATTTTGCTGTTTTCTCCAGTGTTTGCAGAGACATATTTGCATCTATATTTCATTCATATCACTGTTAGTATTTCTGCTACAAATCTCTCCATGTTTAGTTACATGAGAGGAAAACCAGATTACTACAAGAATCTGCAAAAGGAGAAAGCACAAGATACAGAATCCAGCGGAGTGGATGTGCCAGTCTGACACATTTACAAGGCACAAGAGAAATAAATGAATTCACTTTTCGAACAGCAAATGTGTTTACTGGGCTTAGCTTGTGTGATCCAACAGACTCTCCTAGCCTCAAGCAGAATTTCTGCAGCATACACCAATAACAAAGGTACTTTAGACAACTGGGAACTAGACTTGGTATCCTCCAATCCAACACATCCTATGAGCTGCAAGTTCTTGATGTGCCTGTGCATGAATTCACCAACTGCAATATTCCTTGACATACGGACTCTACCCACAAGTGGAGACTGCACGCGTCCTGACTACAAATTTAACTCGCTCTTTATTTCACTCCAGGAACCAGGATTTGAGCATCTGTGTTTCACACGTGGCAATTCCACCTCCAAGCTGCTTTCCAAGCAATGCTGCTAGCTCCCTGAAAAAGGCACAGATCACAAAGACAGCCCATTCCAGAGCCTGCCCCACAGAGATGGTGCACACTTAGGGCTCATCTCTTCTCCTTCCTACTCTGCTCTAGCCTTGTCTCAGGCAGCCTTGTAGCCTCAACCGTTGCATGTAACAAACACAAATTCACACATTGTAGAACAAAATCATCTTTCAGGACTGAATCCTGTTCTTCAAGCTGAAAAAAACCCATGGAAATTATTTAAATTCCAGTAACAATGAAGCCATTTGGGAGAAGGGAGGTTCCTGCCAAGTGATGTGCAACGTGGATGCATCAGTCACCTCCAGAGTGGTCACACGGTGGTTCAACGTAATGCAGCTGGCGCTCTGTTCCTCCCACAGCACCCAAAAATGAGTGAGCAGGCAATGAATGTTAGCAGCCACCAATAACTATCAGTTTAGGATGGATTCGAACTGTGACTGAAGATGGAAAGCTTCCCCTTACACAAATGCAAAATGCCCAAAGCCTTCCAATCTTTCAATTGTTCTGCCTTTCTGCAGTCACATCTATTCATAACGTGTCTTCTTCACTCCAGCAGGAAGCAGAGAGCTCAGGAGAGCACTACGGCCATTTGTCACCATTCTGCAGATTAGCCCACTTTGTCTCAATGTTTTTGGTGATGGCACTGTTAAAATGCAATGTTTCACTAGCATCTAACTCTTTAAAAACTTCAGGGGTTAGGCTAAAACCATACAAACGACATACCTGAATGCGAAAATTATATACTAGGGAACTCTCTAGAAACCAGAAATTCTAACGTGATAGAACCGTATAAATGGTGAAAAAGGGGGAAACTTCAGAGGAAACAAAGGCAGCCTCTCTCTGAAAATACTGGAAAGCTAAATTTTGTGCCACTGAATTCAGGTAAAATGATTATACTCCTCCTCATCTATTTAATATCCCCCTAAAAGTGTGTGCTTTTTTTCCTCATTTTAATCCATCAGAATACCAGAATAGATAATGTGATGCTCATTGCTACATTTTTACACTTTGGCAAGTTGCTTCCAGGTATTCTGTAGGGCCATTTTCTTTTCTTCATTTGGTAAATAATAACTCCCTTATTTCTACAATAACCCTCTTATAATTTCCACAGATGGATTTCTATGCCTCCATCTCATCTTGCTTGCTTTATTGAATAGATGAATAGTTCACCTTTGACTTCAGATAATTTTGCCTTTTCTTGCAAGACTCTTGAGCATCAAGCTCCCTTTCTTCCTCCTGTACTTAATTAGAATTCTTTTGATTCTGATTTTTTTTTTATTGTAGACACAGGCACGATGGATTCTAATAGCACAAAGAAACCTGTAATTTTATATTTTATGAAAAATATTTGCAATTTATACTTACAGCCAGCTTCAAATCTTAAACACACCACATCACAGCCAGGTGAGTTTTAAGGACAAATACATGCATAATTCATGAAAGCATAATCATTATTGGTAGCTCTGTAGAATAAACAGTCCTTGGTAGGCACCGCGCATTTGAAGGATGCACCATATTCATGCTAGCAATATAGAGCCAAATTTGTATTTATGGTGTACTTGCAATCCATTCAATTCTGTTTCCATTTGAACACACTGGTGAAATACAGTGCAACATTCTCTTTCAGTTACCAGCACAAGATGCACAACTCGAAGCAGAGCTCCCGATAGCCAGAGAGCACAGAAGAGCTGATGACTGCACAGAGCCCACCAGGGATCTTGTTATGCCAATCTAATTAACCTGGAAAATGCTCAGCTAGCACCATGCTCTGGGCTCGCACACAGATGGAAAATGGGCTGCTCAACTATTGTGTGTGCAAGGCAGGCTTCTCATAACTCCCAAGTCAGCAGAAACATTTAAGCATATGCTTACCATTAATGTTAAACAGGTGCTTAAGTACGCTGCTGAACAGGGAACATAACAAGGAGCACGCCTCTGGAGGACGTGATTTTTGCTTTAATTGCTGTTGCATAGGATTTATTTGCTACCCTTAGATATTACCAACAGCACTTTCCCTACCAACACTGCAATTATTTTAAAATTTGAGTAGGAAAATAGTGAGAAATGCTCTCTTTATAAAATAAAAATCACAAAAACCAAAAAACAAAACAAGGTGCACCTGTAAAACCCAAGACGTTGGAACAAAGAGGAGCAAATTTTATTTTTAAAATTCCTAGAATCTTTTATAGGTTTTGATTCCTACAAGAATGTCTAAATCCAACCAAAATGCACCATCCTTAACAATGTTTTTAACAAATATAGATGTATATGGTTAATGCAAATGAAATAAAATTCAGAGAGAAAAAGATAAAAGCAGCAGAGAATATTTTCTTTTCCCTGAGAAAAACTCTAAATAGTGAGATCAAGAAAGGCTCAGTCATACTGATATGAACTACAATTAATTTCTGAATTACTGCTCTACCCACAGCATTTTATACATCCTTCATGTAGACCACAGATCCAGTTTTTAACAGAGTCAATAAACTCGGAGCTCATGAATAGTCATACTCCTGCATTACAATCACTCGCTTTACAAACTACATCTTCATAAGTGGTACTTTCAGCCCCCTCACAGCCGGATGAGAAGGCATTATTATGAGCATATTTTTTACATCCTTATAATTAGGCACTAGAAAAAAGCAATACAAGCTTATTTCTAGGTTACTTTGGTTATATCATAGGCTGCAGAAGAACTACTCAGTATTTACAGAAAACATGCCAGGCTATAATTTCAATTTTTCTCCGCGTTTCTAATAACGTCAGTCCCAAATGATAAACAAATAAAAATGTTTCATTTTCAGCATGTTTTCCAGTTTAACATCATCAGTGAAAACAAACATAAGTAGAAGTGGAGGCATTCAGCATGCTCTGGGGAACAGCTGATGGAGGAGCTCATGGGGCTCTCCATGGGGGACAACTTATAAAACGAGATGAAGTAAAAAATACAGAGTGCCTGTCTTAACCACCTCATTCTGCTTTTCTTCTCCTTGCCTTCTTACCATGAAGTTCACCTTTTTAAAAATTTTTTTGTCAACTACAGTATATTTCAGTGTTGTTATCTTCTAAAAATTACTGAAAATCCCTGGTGACACAGAACATGGTGGGGTTATGTGTTGAGACTCGGATCTGAAAGCACCTGAGCCTCAGACAAAATTCTTACTCATTTCAGCAGGAGTAGTAAACCCATTAAGTTTGGCAAAAGTTTTGCTTGAGTAAGTGCTGAATAATGACTACAGAATGAGGCTATGCAATATGTGACTGGAATTCTTGCCAAGTCTGTCTACACATGCCTGAGTAGACAAAATCTTCTGGCCAGTATTCCCTGTAACTTGAAAGGGATTTTCCACAGCATTGACCACTCTGTTTACCATCCAGTGCTTGACCTGGGCATGCAATGTTCACCACTGCAGCTCATCCCACTGTCTTGAATTGTTTGTTTTCTCATGCTTGCTTTGATTGGCCATTTGTGTGCATCTCAGGATAACCCCTTAAGTCATTGCTCCACAGTAATTAGGGATGAGATGGTGGGAATACTTCATAGAAGCACTGAGTCACACTATGAAAGAGGCCTTGCCACAAAAAACTCCTAAATTTGTTGCTGGAGATGCACCGAGTTTGCAACAATTCTATTGTGCCTTGTAAGTGTGCAACTTGGGAACTACCTGTTTACAGTTGAGGGTTGGACTCAAATCCAGTTACACACATAATAATTCTCCCCCTGATCAAGGCAATTCCACAGGCAATTCCACTGCTTCTGTTCCCACTCTTCACTTCTGTAGCAATGAAGAGGATATTGCTGGGCATACAGAACCCACAGGGAAAATGTTGTGCTCAGGAACCACCAGCAAGGCACACACTTCTACCCAGAGCACAGCATAAACATTGCAACACAGGTGCTCCAGGAATTCCCAGGACTTCACCAATATCTCAACAAATGCACCAAGCCAGTTTTTGAAAAAGCAGTATTTTGACGTAATCTTGATAATCTACTCCAAGGGCAACAGGACACTATAAATGCAAACTTTGTATGCAGCAATGCAAGGTCTGTTTGCTACAGTGTCCTTAAGAGGACAGAAAATGCATCAATCTACAGGTGAATGCATGCTACAGCTGGGTTCCAGTTCTCAGTGTATTGTAAGCATTCAGGCTCTAATGGTTTAGATTTATTTTTAAAATTGAATTCTCAACTGCAGCCTTTTCAAAAGGACTGAGTACTATGGGAACTTGCTAAATGCAATGCTCCATTGGGAAGGAATGCCAGGCTTACTAAGTGACACCATTATGCATTAGTGGATTACATGAGATTTAGAGTACATAAAACAATTTAATAAATGGGCTTTGCTTGTTAATCTCACGTGAGTCACTGTGTAGTACAATACTGTACGGACAGCACACAAGCAAACACAGACCTAGAAGAATAAATCCTCATATTGCACTTGTGATGACATTAAACCATTTGGATTAAATAATTTTAAAGCCAAGGGTGCATTATAATGTTCTAGGGCAGCTCAGTTTATACAAACTACAGACCAAGAGATTCCTGCTACAAGATGGCATCTTGCTGAGATGGAGCTCCTCTCCTGCTACAGCTGGGCTGTGCTGCTGGGAGACTGGACCTGCTTCTGCACAAGAATGCAGGGACCTGCGAAGAGCAGAGCTCCAAATGTGGAGCTCATCTATCTTCACATGCTACTGCAGATGTAGTTGTCAAACCCTGGGCAGATGTGCAGAGTAGTTTTTGTCTGATGTAAAGCAGAGGCTGGAGAGAGTTCTTAGTTTCACTTAAAATGCTCTGGAATATCTATGACTATGTTTAAGCAACACACAGACTCATCACTTGGATATCTGCAGGGTAGGTGTTTATGGCTCAGCTTGTACCCCATAATTCCTTGAGTCAATGGAGAGAAGTTGGCTCTTAAGAGTGCAGGTACTCTGGCCCATTTTACACATCCACAAGAAGATGGGATGAATCACACTCCAGACTCCACTGACTAATTTGTAGAGGGAGCCCAGGCTGACTAACTTAGATATAAATGTCTATACTGAAGAAGCCAATGTTTAGTCAGAGGAATCCTATGCCCACCTCGTTCTAATGAAGAATTACCAGACTCCCACAGAGACAGTTCCAGCAGTTCATCACCTTCCCTGTAAAAACTGGGCACTTTATCTTCTAGTTTGGAATGCTCTGACTCCAACTTCCAGCATTGAATCTTGTTTTGTCTTTGTCAGCTGCATTAAAGAGCCTGTTGGTACTAAGGGTTGTGTACCAATCAGAGGTGTTCTTGGGGCATGAGTCTCGATTGCCTTCCCCTTTACATAGTCAGTCAGGCCAATACTGAGAGAGGGCAAAGCTCTGCCAAGAAATGAGACCTCTGAGATATACAAGAGTGACACTTGAAACGTGCTGTGTAGTATCTGCTGGCAGTTGAAAGATTCATTCCACAGCGCAGAAAGAGAAACTCTCATCAAATAAAGCCTCAGGCCATCAACATCTACAAAACTTACATTTTAGGTATTTATCTTAAGCAAGTCCAGACTTCATTAATGAACAAATGTAACCTCTCAAACAGAGATGAATGCAATGCTGTCTTCCCAGCTGCACAGACAGCTCTGTGGCTCTGTTGCTGCTCAGGGCTCTACAGCCACCCACTCAGCTGTCATTCACTAAAATCATAACAGTCCCTTCTACTTCTCCTTTTACTGTCTGGCAAAGCAGTGCAAAGATTCAGAAAGAGAGGGAGGGGATATACTGTCCTGTGAATAGTCAGACAGCTCAGAGGAGGAAGGGAGAAATTAGCACAAAGTGCACCTTTTTCCTTGCAATTAAGAGGAACCAGGGAAGCTGCTGAGGAATACTGAAGAAAAAGATGCAGGTGTGAGGAGCACCATCAGATTCAAGATTTTGAATCCTTCTGACAGTGAAAATTAAAGTTAGACCACATGCCCTCCTTCAATCTCACAGTGCTAAATAACAAGCCAGAGATGTGGAGTGCTTCCCACGGCTCCCGAAGATATTCTGAGACAGCCTGGCACCATGTATTTCTCACAGGTCCTGCAGCTTTAGTGGATCCCTTAGAATTCCAGGCTTTGTCCTTCTCCATCCCCTAAGCAAGGATGTATCTAAAAGGACACTATATTACATGGACAATATTAGGATCCTGCAAAGCTTGTGGAGCTCTCTACCATCCCACCTTAAACGTAAAAAGGCTCCCAATTTCCACCAGCTAGCAACAAGACATTAGAACAGTCTCAGCATATCTTACAGCTTTCCCACAATGCAGCAATTCCAGCACCTCCTATGGATTGTATGCCTGCTGCACGTATTATCTGTACAAAAGGGAACCCTTGTTCCCTTTTATGCCTGACCCAGAAACGATACCAGAATGTTACAGTCCTCAAAACACAACTGGCCTTTCACTAAGCAGCCTCAGTTACAAAGATTTTTTTGCTGCAATTCTTGCTGTAGTATCGGCAATTGAATTCCTGCCTGGCTTTAAACTCCAGCTGAACTCATGATAGCTCACCTGGGAACTGCTACCTCAGTTTCCTTGCTTTCGGTTCTGGAGCTCCCTGTGTTTCAGCTGAGGTAGTAGACAGCTAAGGAATAGTACACAAATTCTGGATTGCATTTGGCTTCTAAGTCAAGCTGAATATAAGACAGGGGGAAGGCTAAAGTAGCAGGGAGCTGAACTGGATCACAAACTCCACCATGTACTTCAGCGTGGGAGTTTCAAGGAAAATTAATCTTTACACAGCTTCTTTAGCCCATGTTAGGACCACTGCATTCTCGGCTGAGAAGAATTTCACCATGTTTCAGTGCCATGTGATTGAGCACTGCAAGAAACACACCTAGAGGTAAATTATGGAAAATCACAATGGAACACCAAGGTCTTATTTATTTCAGTAAGAATTTATTGCTCCTGAGAGGCACCAGAGTTGTGTTTCTCAAGGAAGAGCAGGAGCACTCCTGGGATGACAGAGTAGCTTAGTCTTCATGTCAGCTGTACCCTTGAGGTCTCTGAGGCCTCAGAGGTGCTAGCAGACTTCTGAGGAGATAACAGTTGCCACTGGGCTTATTTTTATTTGGGTTTCTTATATGTACATCAAAACTGCAGCTATTAGAGCTGGAATTTAAATGGTCAAACTGAAAATCTAAATCTCCAGACTCTTCTGCAAGTCCTCTCAACGAACCCAAGCTGTCGCTTTTGCCCTATTCATACATTTTTATCAGAGTAAAACAGAAATCTGACACATCCACCATGGTTTCTCTTGGCAGTTTCGAAACATTTGAGCAACTGCAGGTTAGAGTGAAATTCAGAACAAGAGTTTCACAGCAGCCTCCTTCCCTCTAATACGCGTAGATAGATCAGGGTGCTCACTGCTTCCACTGACCCCTAAACGTGCCAAACTAACAGCCTGCTCACACACAGCACATTCATTTGCCTTCAAGACCCCTCTGCATTCCCCAAGCCCACTGTTGCCACTCACCTAATTGTCTACAACCAAACGTAGTAGCTCCTTATTACCCTTGTTGCAATTGCACCTCTAACAAACTGGGTTTTGCACGAGTGCTTCTAAGAGAAGAATCTGGCACTACCGCAAAAGTCCTCTTCGAAACAGCTCTTGTGGATACATTTGTTTGCAAATCCTTTAAAAACAAACAAACAAAACCCCTGTGTACATGATAGACCAGTCCCTGGGGAGACACAGGGAAGTGTAGAATAAAATGCGTAGTTGGCACTATTGTCCCTGACCTGACAACTGGATGTGTAAGGCAAAAGACTGGAATACTTTAATTAAATAAATTATATAGCCACACCTAAAGTTAGGATAAAATGCAAGTGTATTAAATTTATCTCCTAAAGTGGTAAACATTTCTCTCCATGTCATATTGTTGCATACTAACTTCAAGTACACTGGAAAACTCAAGGGTGTGTCAATTCTTACTAGGAGAAACCACTGTGTATTAATCACTCCCTACAGCTTTTATGCAGAATTAAGAGAAATCCCATTGTAAGAACCTGAGCTATTTCTGTAAGTTGCATTCCCCTGGCTCAAATGATGAATGGGAAATACAGCAGTAAAATAAAAATAGGCACCTTTCCAGGTAAATGCTGATGTTAAAAAAAAAAACAAAAAAAGCCCTGGTAAAATACTGCCACAGGGATAAAAACATTTTTCTCAGTGTCACAAAAATGGCTTCATTTTTTGCTGGTCTAATTAGGTAATAAAGAAATCACAGGTGTAATGACTCCATGAGCTATTGCCACACTTGAAAAGGGTCCACTGCATGGCCAGGGACCAGTGTGTCAGTATTATCACCTGCTGTCACATCATTTTAGGAATGAAATAGCTCAATTTAACAAAGATTTTTAAAGAGAAGAAAAATCAATACATAGTTAGAAGCTTGTCAGGATTTGAAGCAACAGCAAAATTGCCAGAAAACAAACAAACAAAAAAAATAAAGTCATGGTGGGCTTTGAATTTTCAATGACTTTTTGAATTCTGCTGAGGCATTTAACGCAGGACACACTGTAATGCAACTCCTGGGATTCCACACTCCCCAGGCTGGTATTCTCAATCACTGCCAGGTATGAGAGGGAGGAGGACATCCACAGCATAGGATCTGACATGAGGAGTTCAGGATTCTAATTTTAGTTGTAACAAAAGTGATACAAAAGCAAAACTACTATTTTTTAAACAACAGCCTAAGGAAAAGCATAAACTACTAGGCTTAACTCATTGGAACTTCCACCAAAAGTGTACATCAGTTTTCAGGATTAGGTCTGCTAAATACTATCTTGAATAAATCTAAAATCTATTCAAGTATCTTAAAGCTCAAATACTCACCTAAACTTAATTCTTGCTAAAATAAACTGCAGATCCACCTGCAACCACAGAGCAGATTAACACAGAAACCAGGTGTGTGTGGCCCATAGAAACAGACATTATCTAAAGAAATCACCTGTTCCCCCACCAAAATCAAATGCAATAGTTTGTTTGTCTTTAAATTTGTTTCCCAGTATCTCAAAAATGAGTTCTCCAAAGGAAAACCTTGCATTCAAGTCCGGGGAGACTGTCCCAAGTGACAGAAGTAACTGTGACTTAGCAGCCTGAGGGACCAGATCCCAGTCCTGTCTGAGTCAGAGGCAAAAACTACTGTCTCTGGCTGAAGGTTGGAGTTGTGGACAGCCCCTGCTACAGAGCCATGTGTGCAGATCGATCACCCAGCCTTTGCTCAAAACCGCTGAGCTGCAGATATGTGGATCCATTTTGCCACACTCGGAAGCACCAGCCAGAAATCCCAGCAGAAGCTCCAGCCCTGTGCTGAGTGGCAGTGGGGGAATCCCTGCCCTCTCCTCATTCTCTGACTTTAGATTAGCAAGGAAAATGTGCAAGAGGTTTTTTATTAATTCTGTGATTTTACACATTCTGTGTATGTGAATTAGCCTCACCCTGTACTTAAATCAAACAGTGTCATCTCAGCTGGTTGATTATTTTTTCTTACTGATCGAGAACTCCCTAACCAAAGGCTATAATGACCATCAGGTTGAGTAGCTTAAGCAGATAATAGTCTAAATTTCCCCACACTAAAAAAGTTCCAGCACTAGATACTTCCCAGGCATTTAAAAAGCACAATAAAATGAGCATGCTGCCATCACACAGGCTGTGCAATTCTCCTGGAAAAAAAAATGTTTGTAGAAGTTCCTGTTCAGTTCCCTTACTTGAATTCACAGGTCACATAGCATTGCACCTTCCTCTTAAACACTATTGCTGGAAAAAGCATTATTGGAGTTGGAAAAGCAGGCACTTCCTTAAAAAGCCAGCAAAGCATTTTACTACAGAACTTGATTAAAGGACGGCAAATACTTCAGCTGCTTCTTGAACAGAAGGCATGAGAGAAACAGATACTACCTTTGTATTAAATATTAGCATTTCCCCTCACAGGGGAGGCAAAACACAGACAGGAGTGCTCTGCTTGAGCAGAGAAGTGACAGGAGACCAACAGGTACCCTTTACGAGCTTCAGGTTATTTGAAATAAGTTGGTTTTAAGGCGAAGAGCCCTGAAGCCTCTCCCAGCCTGCAGTGCACCCCCGCCCCCCCGCAGCGAGCTCCTCCCGGCTGCGGAGCCGCCGCATGCGGGGCCCCGCGCACCCCCAGCCCCGCCGCCCCCAGCGGGTCAAACCAGCAGGCAAAACACACCAATATATTTCCATCAGCACAAGATGGCAACCAGCACTTCTTCCGGCAGAGCAGCTGGATGCTTTTTTTTTTTCCTTAAGGGAGGAGGGGGATTATTGAAAAGGCATCCCGAGTAGTTGGGGTTTTTTTATTTTTTTTAATGGTATCAAGACAAATGTTTCCAGTAGTAATGCCGGAGGAAAGGCGAGGCAGCCCCCACAGCCCCCAGCTCACGCACGCACATCGTGGTCATCAACTTGGCGAAGTTGGCCGTGCCGGGGCGCCGTGCCCCAGCGAGCCCCGCGCCCCCCGCCCGCGCTGCCCCCACTCCCCCGGCAAAGGGGGACTCCCCAGCACCCCCAAATCCCCCGCGACCCCCTTCAGCGGGGGGACAGGCACCAAACGGGGCACGGACACCAAGCAAAGAGCCCCCTTCTGTCCCCCGGCCAGCCCAGCCCCGGCAGCGGGGGCTCCGCACCGACCGTGCGGGCAGCGAGCGGGGTCTGGCAGCGCCGAGCCGAGCAGGGAGCCCCGACACTCACAGTCACTGGAGGCGCCAGCAGCAGCCACTTACCATCATATTTCCTTGCATTTTCGCCGTTTGAAACATTGCCTTTTCCTTCATTTTTGCCGTGTGTGTGCGTGCGTGTGCTGTTCCCCGAGAGTTACTTAATCCAGCGGCTGGATCACTTTAGTGAAGAACTGGCGTGCACTTGCGATGGCTCTTTTTGGTGTGGAGTGGAGGGGACTACGAGCAGCAGAGGGGGAGGGTGCCTGCTTTCTCTCTTTTCCTTCCCCACCCTTTCAATATATATTTTTCCTTTTGACCCAAAGGGAAAGAAAAAAAAAAAAAGGCAATAAAAATAAAGCAGCTCCTGTCAGAGGAGAGGGGAGGCAGGAGCAGCGGGGGCACCCAGCTCTGTCACCACTCGGATCCAGGTTTTGCCCTGCGGGAGCCGGCGGGGCGGGGTGGGCAGGAGGG
>VXAD01007415.1:83523-124488 GCA_013399195.1 Dicrurus megarhynchus
GGCGGGGGGGGCCCGCGGGAGCCGAGCCCACCCCGCAGACCAGTTGCAGAAAAAGGGAGGGTGGGGGGCAATAAATAAAAAAGAGGGGAGCTGTAGTAGGCGGAGGGGCGGTCGCCCCCTCCGCTGGCCGTGCCCGGCTCGCCGCTCTCCCGGGGGGGTTACACACGCTTTTTACAACAGGAACCGGGGAGGGTGTGGGGAGAGGAGCCGCCTCTCCGGCGTTAACTGTTCACCGGCTGAGCCGATGCGGCCCCGGCCAGGCCACGGCTGGTGCAGGAGGGGGGGGAATAGCACGGCGCTGCCGCGGGGAGCGGGGGATGCTCGGCGCGTTACCATGGCTGCACCCCGGCCCCGCAGACCCCCGGCCCCGCAGCCCCCGGACCCTCCCGCTCTCAGCCCGCGGGGTGCGCCGGGCGCTGTCGGGGGATGCGGCGCTTCCAGGGACTTGTCCCAACGCCAGGGTTCGGGATCCGAGGCGAGCCCCTCGGCACGGCGCAGGAACGGGCAGGGGGATGCCGGAGCTCGGCTCCCACACGGGTAAAATGCAAAGCCAAGGGTATTGCCCGCGCCGGGCTGCAGCTGAACCGGGCCGTAGCCTCTGTGCCTTTCCAGCGGTGCCCGCACTTGTGAGAGGTTTCCCATCGCTGTCACTGCAGTCCCTCCGCTGCGCTGCCCCACAGGTGGCTGGAGCAGCCACTGGAAGACGGTGCTATCCTGCTGCCCTTGTGACAATGTGGTCCCTCCTCGCCTTGGTGCAGCTTTCCAGGGGCAGAGCCTTGCCACCCATCCCAAAGGTTTACACCTCAGCTTGCACACAGAAAAAAAAAGCCTTGTGGAGTGTGGTCTCTTTTGTCTCTCCCCAATGCACCAGAAGTAATTACATTTCAGGAGAATAAGGTGCCCATCGATTTCACTTGGCAGGAACAGGGCTGCTTTACATGTTGCTCATTCAAAAGAAGAGAAGAAACTGAGAAGTGATTTGCTTAATATCTGAGAAGGGAAACCAAGAAGAAAAAGCAGGAACTCTTCTTGTCATCCAAGGTTTAACCAAGCCAATGGCTGAACCAAAAGCTCTCTTTCCTTTTTTTTTTTTTTTTTTTTTTTTTTCCAGCAAGGGAACTGCAGACGTGTCCATGCATCCTGGTTTTTTTATGCCCATCTGTAGCACTTTGAGCTCTGGTCCTTCACAGTTTGCAGCATCTTCACTTCATAGGCAATGGGTGTTCACTAGAAATAGGACACAACCTGTGCAATCCCATAGTGTTGTTCACACTCTAGTTTTCTCTAAGACACCCAGCTGTTCAAAGATATTTAAATACAAAATATCACCCAAGATGATAAGCAGGTATCTCAGAAATTATGGTAATTGGAGAAGTGACTCCAAGACCCTTGTGGGAAGTGCCAATGGCAGGTGATGCTGGTACCTTTGAAGATTACCTGTGGGAGATTTTGTTTCACAAAAATGTCACCCCTCACTTGAATATCTTGATTACTCTCTCCCTTGTCTTTATTTAGGAATTGCTTATACTTTATACAAGGTGCATTTTGAGCAGTAAGTTCTTCATTATGTTCCTCAAAATCTGGTCTCAATTTCTTTACTTCGATTTTGCTGTTTTATCAGGCAGTTCCTGTTCCATCTCAGTTTTTACTCTTAGGTGTTTTAATGATGCATGAATGCAAAATATACTTGTACTTCACTGTTAGTAGCTCCATTTGCCTCCTGCATGACTTCATACACCAACAGAAATCCTTACCATACATTGAACTCTGGCACTAGTGGGGTTTTGGATATTTTTACCTCAGCTTTGTCATAATGCAGTTGCAGTGTTTATCTCTTATTTTTATTTAATATTTAATTTATGCACTACTGGCATAAAAGTAGCAATTATCTTGATTAAAACAGCTTTGTTTAAAGTTGAGATTACTGGCAAAATGCTTAGTTTCACCACTGACAGTATCCAGGGCTTTTTCTTTTATTAAACAATGACCAGGGTCCTTTTGGCTGGAATTTGTACATTACTGTGTTTCCACTTCTGCCATTGAAGTATGACCCTATAATCCAGACACTTCCAGAAACAGGAAACGAAAGTGTTTTGCAGTGTTGTGCAAAATGACACCAATGATGTTGTGGCAAAAATGCCAAACACATTATGAGAGAGAGTTCTCATTTACAGCTTTTAATTCTTATTTTCTGACTCACTTGACACTTTCAGAAAAGATGTAGTGAATGGTTTATCTCTGGAAAATTTTATGACCAGAGTCCACCCTTGGAAGTTTCCAAAGCTGAGTGGATAAAGCCCTGGTTCGCCTGGTCTCAGAGGGGGGCTGTCAGAGCTCACCCTGCTCTGAGCAGAGACCTCCTGAGGCCTCTTTCAGCCTGCATCCCCCTGTGCCCCAAAGGATCACAGCACCTCGGACAGAGTGACCCTTTTTGTCACAGATCAAAATGTCCCTTTAACAAATGACTTGTTCTTTTTCTTCCTAACATGATTCCAAAACTGCATCCCTCATGTTCCCAAAGACTTCAGGTTCTGCTGATCATGACCTTGCCTGGTAATTTTCACTCCTGAACCACTTTTGCTTGGCTGATGGAACAGCTAAGACTTGGTCTCAGATCTAGAAGTGTGAGACTAAGGCATGCTGCAGATTTGTACCCCAGGCCAGGTGATTCTGCTGCAAACAGTCAATGACACTGTGCTTCAGATTTGGGACATTTAAGGCAGCTACAAGTGATACAGCCACATTACTCCTTCAAGTGCATTAACCTGACTGGACTCCCTGTCATCCACCTTTCAGACATCTGTTGAGATTTTCTTCTTGATGGATGTTCTCCATGTCATTTTAATGGAAATTCACTAGAGCTGCAACAAATACTCCCACTGAACACGGAACCAAGTATTTTATGATTAGGAAGTGGAATGGTAAATGCAGAAAGATGACCTGAAATTTCTTCCACATTTTTTGTAGGGAATATTTTTTTTTTACTTCCTTTGAATGATGTGTAAGGACAGACAATGACCCTGGGACCCAATAAAGTAGTGTGATTTAAGTAGCTAAAAGGCTTCTGTATTTAAGACTAGAGATCTAGCCCAGGAAACCTCAATAAAACATGAAAATATTCCTTCATCATATCAGGCTTTTTCTCAGAGGGAAAATGTGAAAATTCATTACTTTTGCATTCCTTGGTTTAGTCTCACTGCACCTACTTTACCAGTAGAGTTACTTTTGATATAAATGTGGGAACATTTGGCCCAGACTCAGCTGCATCTTAACAGCAAGGTCTGAAGTGAAACCCCTGTATAAGAAGGGGTTTTTTTTTCCCAATAAGTCCATTTGTATCTCAGGTGCATAACAGGAGGAAAACCCTGGGAAATCAGAAAGTTTTCATTTTAAATCTGATCTAGCTACAGCCTCCATATCTCAGGTACTACGACAAAACCAACATGGCATCTTCATCCACCAACATTTTTATTGGCCATTTTGAGAAAATGTGCTTTTCTTACATCTTTCACAGAATGAGAGATAGAGAAAAAAAAATAAAGCCTCATGGATATTCTATTCTTTGTGGGTTTCAGTACTCTGGGGCTGACTTTCTTTATCTGAGAAGGAACACAGGCAAAAATGCTTACATCCTATTCACAATACTTTATTTAAAGCCATGTTGATAAGAGAGTGGGAGAATTTATTTTATCAAATAAAACCCATTCAATGCATTTGATGCTGGCTCTCCTCACTCTCCAAACAAGCCTAGGATCAGTCCTTCTGAATAGAAGGAAAGAATTAATTTCACACAGTATTAGCTGGCTGCAGAGCACAGACACTAATTTTTTCAATATTTTGAAAGAAAAATCTTTAAAGGTTATAAAACCACAGACAAATACAACAGCTGTTGTACTAAGAGTCAGTTCTAAGAGCATCAGGATTTCACTTCCTCTCCTTAATTTAAGGTTCCTTTTTATTGTCTCCCATAAAAGTATTTGTGTTTTCAAAATGCAACAAATGGCTTTTTCTTCTCAGTCAGACCTTTTGTGAGGATCCCGTCTTCTACCTGTCAGCTTGATGCCACAAGCCTATGCTCAGGCTTCTCTCCAGCCTAATTTCAAGACTGTGTTCTCATAGATTGGGCTAAGCCATATTACTCTTTTGCTCTGAATTCTCCTCATCCTCTGCATCCCACCAGACCCAGGTCCCCAGCACATTGTTTTGTCGTGTGGCTCACCTCGTCTTCCCTTCACTGAGCCCACAATCTGAGCTGAGCATCAGGGGAGTCCGAATTGCACTTTCTGTCAAGCATCCACAAAAGCTGGTGCTTTTCACCAGAAGTGCTGAGGGGGAACTCAACTCAAATCAGAAGATCATTCAGACTGGAAGGACCTCAGGAGGTGTCTAACCCAACCTCCTCCTGAAGCAGTGTCAGCTCTGAGACCAGACCAGGTTGCTCAGAGCTTTGCCATGCCTTGAAACCCTGCAGGAATTGAGATTGCACAGCCTCACTAGGCAACCTGTTCTAACAGCTGACTCATCTCACAGGGATAAAGGTTTTCCTTATATTCAGTCTGAACTTTTCTTGTTTCAGCTTGTGCCTGTTGCTTCTCATCCTTCTGCCACGCCTCACCGTGAAGAACTTGGTTCCATCTTCTTGATAACCTCCCCAAGAAGTAGGAAAGCTGCTGCCAGGTCCCCCCAAACCCATCTCTTCTCCAGGCTGAACCAGCCCACCTCCCTCAGCCTCTCTGCAAGGGTTAAGTGTTCCAGTCCCCGACCATCCTGGAGGCTTTCTGCTGAACTTGTTCCAGTTTATATCAGTCGTGTAGTGAGGCCCCAAAGCTGAACCACAGATGTGGTCTAGTGAGTGCCAAGAAAAGGAGATAACAGCTGAGGCAGAGAACATCTCTAGTACTTGCTTTGTTATTAAATTATAGTATGCAAGAGGGATGGGATTGGTGAGATCCCAAATGAAATGGCTGAGTGTTACACTGTGCAATCCTAAATAAGGCAGAAACAGCTTTAGTCATAGTAAATATATTCCATAAGAATATTTAGTAATACAACACTGAAAAAAAACCCCCGGAGAATTACAAGAAGTAAACTTTTTTTCCTTCCTAAATGGGTCAATTTTGAGAATTCCACTGTTACGTGTCTCTTCTGAAAAATCTTCTCTTCTTATATCCTAAAACTTTGCCCAAGAATTTACAGCTTCTAGTCTTGTCTTACAGCTTCTAGTCTTGTCTTCTAAGGAAGTCTTGGCTTGTCTGCCAGAGGAGAAATTGGAGAGAAAGATTAAGTAAATACACTGCTAAATAAATTTAAAATTTATTTCTGACAATCACTAATTCTTCAGGAGATTAGAATAATGACGGAGCAGCTGCTGTTAAAAAGTTAATATTTGCTAGGTCTTACTGCATGAGGGTGCTTAAGCCATCTTTCTTAACATAAATGGGAGCATCTGAAAAAATGAAATTATGTTATCTCAGGCAGCATCCTCTGTTTCCTGAGGAAAAAGTGAATGTGATAGAAACCTGTGAATTTTAGAATTATGTATATTTTGATTTTTTTTTTTCAATTCTTAGATTTTTTTGGGTTACCACCAACCTGTTCTCCATGTTATTTTTTTGACAGCACCTTCATTCACTTCTCATCCCTTCCAGTTTAATGTAGGACTTAAAAACTTCACATGCTCAGGGAAATTGCAATGGAACAGCAGAACACTGTTGTTGTTGAGAAAAGACCTACTGATATGTTCCTGTTACACCAACAGAAGTGTATTTTCCCAACGATATAATTGGACAGTTTATTCCTCATGTACCAGTTTCCCAGGGGAAACAGAGGGGAGCTCAACACATCGATGTCTCCTGACACTACTGAGACACTAAATACCCATTTATGTGCTTTGACATTTAGTTCTTAGAAAACGTGGTAATTTGTTAGATTCATCAGTGATTTGGCTTGAGACACATCACCTCTGGACAGCTACCTGGAACTCAGTCAACTCCCCGTTATCCCTGAGTGAATTATTCATCTGCAAATAGACCATGGGGTCAGTACAGAGATCTCCAGCTTGCTTTCATGTAGCCCATGATAAACCCAAGAGCTTACAGGCTCATTGGGGCAGTGCCTTTCATTTTGTTACGCTGATTCCTCACCTGGCCCAGGCAGAACCTTCTGCGCTCTCACAAAAGCAGATGGGATGGGGGGGTCTCAGACTCATATCCACAGCACTAATGGATGTGCTGTATTTTTACTTCCTTGGCTAGGAGTACCAACTGTGTTTCATACATGAGTCCCTGTCCATACTGACCATGAGGTTTCCTCCTAAGACAAGCAGCAGATAAACTCTATAGCACAGCCCAAGCACGAAGCGATGATGACAGCTGCAGGAGGGCAAATTCTGGAGGATTTCTACTAGAAGTATAAATTCTACCCTAAGGCTTCTTGTTTTTTCACATGTCCAGCTTTTAAACCCCATTAATAAAAGCCAAAAATTTACAGAGTTCAAATAATTATTTTTCCATGAATGAAATCGAAGTTGCTAAGGGATTTGGAATAGGAGGAAAAGCATTCAGAATATGATTTCTGTATCATAGCTGGGTGTATAAAATTTAAATGTATGGGGATGCTAGGAAAATCTGGGCAGAATCATTAGATTCACTATTAGTAACAGGAAAATGCTAATAGGAAGCATTATGATACTCTTTTTCAGACAAGTACCACTTTTGGTTAATCAGAGCTAAAGTTTTTTTATACTTCAAAAACTAAAAGTCCTGCTGTAGAATGATGTACTCCTCATTAATCTCTTCTAGCAAGTATCTTCACCCTTAAATGTACTTTGGATTTTCATCTGGACTTCACCAATTCCAGTGCCTAGCAAAAGGATCCCATTGTCTTTGCTAAATTAAGAGTATCATGTGCCACCAAGCTTCTCCCAGTACAAGTGGAGACTGCAGAGCTCTGAAAACAAATACATAAATCCACACAAAAGCCTAACTAGAATAAAGAATGCTGAAAGCAACATATGTGCTAAGGTTTTTTCATTAACACTGAAATGAAAATAGAGACAGACTTGTGGTAAACACTTGAAAGTTTGTTATGCAACAGATTTTATCCTCTGAAACAAGTTTAATTTTATTTCAATACTATTCTGAAAGTTACATTTTTTAATCATAATTATGTTGAGAATGCAAAAAGCATCAAAATCTCCTTCACTCAAGTGTTCATTCCTGACAGTGATTCCAGCCAAGTTGGAAAGATACCAAAACCACAAGTCCTGGAACCAAGAAGAATCTCACATAATGCCAAGAAAATGCCAAGCACTAAGAGCCAAACAAGCTCATCCCACTGAAATCAACACAAGTCCTGCCACTGAAGCCACAGCTGCAGCCAGGGTCTGGCCATAAATTTTTCTTCAACACCACCTCTGAGTCAAGCTCTATTGCTATAAAATTGCACAGTTCCCACTTAAGCCAAGCAGAAAACCTGGACCCAAAAATGAACCTTCTGTTTAGCACAAGCCCTAGTGGTGGCACAGTGCTCAGAAGGCATTCTGCCTTTGGTATATGTTATTTCACTCTTCCAATGCATTAGTCCTGCAGATAACTTATTCTGTGAATATCAATGAATTTCTGTTTAATTTGTAAAGCTGTATAGGATCTTTTTGGTAGATAATTTAATGCTTGCCAACTTCCATTAATTTTTAACTAGGCTTTCTAGCCTGGAAGACATACTGAAACATTCTCATTTCAGATCAGGTGGGTCTATCTTTTGATTAAAGAGCCAATTTTTTTCTTTCATTGTGATATGGATGATTAAATTTCTCTGCTAATTATCTGTATCACCTCAGAACACCCTGTGCCTGACATAAAATATTTCAACAAAATAAGACTACTTTTAGTTGCATTACTCCTTTTCTTAATGATGAGAGGTTGATATAAGCCTGTCAATTCACTTTGAGTTCTTCTCCACCTTGAGGGCAAAGATAATGTTTCTTGCTGTTGGATGATGTTCCTACAACACCACCAGATATTTTTTCTCTACTTTGCAGTGGAATTTCAGTGGAATTTTAGTACATTAGGTGGCCAAACACTGCTATATAGGCATTATAACACACAGTTTATTCTTCTTAGGTGTATTTAACAAGTTAATTTTTTAATTATTTGAGGCCAGGTACCTAAGTCTCCGTACTTTTGAAGAAATTGATATCATGCCTACAAGTAATCCGTGTTGTCTGTTGGTGTGAACCAATTGCTAGGATGGTGTTTTAGAGTTCTTCAAAGTCAATGATTTAGTTAACCTGTTGTGACAATCACTTAATTTTCATTACTTAAGTTGATGAAAGTGTGGCCTCTCTAGAGAAGGGCCTACACTTTATCACATTTATAAAATGTTGGAGCAAAGAGGGCCCTGACATCTATCCAATAATATGAAATATTACAATAGAATTGTTGTTTTTCCAGTGTTAGTAAGATGGGTACAGACCAAGAGTTTATCTCTGAATGCCTAATATATTTAGGAAGAATAGTCAAGAATCTAATTACTTTTGTCAATTTCCAGCTCTAAATCAAGGTATATAGAATGCAAATGATAATTTACATCAACATTTTGCCTTCAGTTAAAGACAGTGCTGCCTAATATGGAATCAAACGAACTTTGGAAAAGTTATTATTAATTTTTCTAGGTGCTAGTTCAGGTTGCCAGCCTTGGGGTAGAAGAACTAAAGTTTAAACCTGCCTTGGACTTTATTTTGGGGAAGCTATATTTTACCTGGAACCATAAATTAGTACATCTTCTCAGTATCTTTCTAATGCACCCTATTGTGTCTAGTTTAGACACAGTCATTTAAAGGTGGGGAAGCAGCTAAGTAAGGAAAATGGTGTTCACTGCAACAAATGCCTGGAAAGCAGCAAAGAAAAAGCTACAGAAGTCCCATCAAAAAGATTAAGGGTTATGCCATCCTTCACTTATAAAGACACATAGATATAGATGGGCTTTCAGGAAATTCAATTATTATTGGGAGGTGAGTGGAATCTCTGTAGACTCTCAGTTAACTTAGGCAGACCCAGCGTGTCCAAGTAGATGAATAAAAACATTGTTTTGCTCCAATACAGGGATGCAGAGAGCAGCTTACTGAGATAATCTATTGAAATGTATGAGAAAAAACACCCCTGGCTAAAAACTTTGGGATCCCTCCCTCTCTCTCTCCATGTAGTGACTGTTCAGGCAGCTCACTTGGCTCCTGAGTGACCACCTTGCATAGAAGGAGAACCAAAACTTGAGCCATGCATTTGAAGAAAAACACTTTGTGCCTGGAGTCTGGGGAGGAAATAGCATCTGCTATGTCCTGATCACCGGGTTGCCATTACAGCTCCTTCGCTGTGGTACAGGGCAGAATAATTTCAGTCTTTTGGGTGCCACCACCTCCAGCAAGCACATTTCCTGGCTGATCCTAAAGTCAAGGGATTTCAAAGATGTGTTTCCCAGAGCAGCACTGAGCGAGGGGTCCTGGCCAAGGCTGCTGGCAGGAGGAGGCTTTGAGCTGCAGGCTTGGCGGACGAGCAAAGGCCATGGCCATGATGAAATGCAGGATGCTTGTCTGGAATTCAGTGTGGAGCCTCTCTGTGATTTCAGTGGGCTTTCATTATCTATTTTGTTTTCTATTTCAGTCTTAGTTGTTCTCTTTCTTTTTTTCTCTGAGCGAGGAATACAGTTCAGTGGTTGGTTTGGCAAGAGGCTACGTACATATAATTTTTTGCATAACAAAATATAATTAGAAAATGTAAATATAACTTAACTCTATTACTGCGCTGAACAATAAAATGACCACAACACAGGCTACTCTGGATCTCTGATAATTCGTCATCCAAATTACACACCACATCTCCATTACACTGCCCTTTTCCACAAAATTCATCTTGCCTTGTTGCAGTTGAAAAACAAAACCAATTTATTAAATGCCAATACAAATGAAACTATGAAGTTCAGTGTCTGGAATACAAAAAGAGGAAACATTTTGAGGATTACCATCTTCTCTTACAGATAAGAATATACTTTTATGCTGAAATTTTTAAAGGAAAGATTATTCCTCATGAGTGATTTTGTTTTGAAATGCAGCTGTTTTACATTGTGGGAGTTCATAAGATATTAACTCTTTCTGTAGGATAAATCCTTGGTTAACTGATCTTCACTTTCAACTACTGGATTTTTTTACCAGGTGTATTGTGCACATCATGGGTGTATTTTGCACATCATGGATATGGACAAAGTGACTTGAACAAGGAATGTTAACCAAAAACAACAAGGGCATGAAAAGCCAAAACATGTTTACAAGACAGCAAAAACTTTTCCCTACACAAGCAAGAAGAAAAAGTGAAAGTTTCTGTGGAAATTCTGGCCATGAAAACTTTTATTTACCAAAACCAGCAAATTGTGTCTAAAAACTGTTTAGTTTTAAAATATTTGATTAAGAATTTATTAAGCCATTATTTTCCACTGAAGCTGAGACCTGTAAGCCCCCACAACTGGTGCACCAACGGAAGTTGTACAGACTGCTGAAAAAAATCTGGCTACCATTTCTCACAAACTAAGTTAAAATATTTTCAAAAATAAAGATTTTTTTGTAGCTAAAACCTTCATATTTTATATAAGAAAACTTATTGACTTTTGGGATAGCTATCTGCAAGATGTTTTAAGAATTGATCCTATCTCAATTGTCATTTATAGAGTTAAAAAAACTAAAAAGCATTGTACAAGTAGAATCACTGATTCCAAGGATGAATTAGTGGCAAATTCAAAATGCAAAACAACACGTTTTGACTGATCCATGCTGTCAAAGGACACAGAGAGCAGGTGCAGAACAAAATGGGAAGAGTCGGAATAACATTACCACAGTGGGTCTGAAATGGAAATACGTGGAACAAAAGGAATTAAGGCCAGTGGAACACTTGGAGGCCTAAAGCAAGATCTAAGTGGAATTTAGACCTTTGGGTCTACAGATGAAATCATAAGAATTTCAGGTCAACCCTCACCTCACTCTGGTACCTTTCCAGCTCCATTGGCATTGGGGTTTGTGACCTGCACAGTTGTCCTGGGTTCACACAGACCTGGGCTCCCCCAAGCCAGTGCCCTGGGTTTGAGCAGCCACGGTGCTCCACAGCTCATCTGCGCTTGGGCTGCCTGCAAGCCAACATCCAGCACCCACTCCACAGCTTTGGGGCAAGGTGTCCTCTCCTCAGCCCTGCCCACAAGGAAAGAGATGGGTTCCCAAATCCTCCAGGGCCAAGAGCTCTAAGACATATGCAGATACCATGAAAAGTTGATGAGGAGAGCTTGGAAGCAGTTTTTATGCAGAAAATGACATTATTTTCCCAAAACTTTACTGAAGCACAAAATTTATATTCCTGCGTCTGCTGCTGTAGTCAGAAGTGGATTGAGATCCTAACCTTAGGCAGCCACTGACTCTCTTTTGTCTCCCATTCAGTTCCACACAAATCCTTGCTACCTTCTTGAAATTCAAGTGTTCCGTGTTTTTATAGAATACAAAGAAAATAATTTCTGAAATCACATGCTGCATGAGATTGGCCATTACAGTTTTTATGCCTCGCTTCCTCTTGAAATAATTACTTTTTTTTTAAATTAAATTAAATTAAATTAAATTAAATTTAATTTAATTTAATTTAATTTAATTTAATAAAAACTAGGCACTTTTTGGTAAAAGAGATGCAACTTTTCCCTAGCCAGCTGTAACATGCAGTCTGTTAAAGCGGTTGCTCTGGTACTATTTACCCCTTTGTAAGAGAATTTGAAATCAAAGGTGCTTATGAGACAGAAGCTCGGAATATGCCTTGTGGTGCTCTCTTTTCTTTTCTGATGTTCCTCAGGCTGCTCTTGCCTGTGCAATAAGTACTCCATCTATTCTGGTTTCAGCTGAGTCTGACTTCTGTGTGAATTTATGCGTCTGTGAAGTGAATAAATTAGATGTGAGCTGGGATGAAGGAACGTGAGAGAAATTATTTTCTTTCCCTTATAACTCCCACAGATTAGTTCTAGGTCCATAGCTATTGTTTTTAAAATTAAAAATGGAAGACTACCAGTTGAGTTAACACAATACCTCTGTAATACTTACAGAATGGAATTCAAAGCCTGGCTCCTGCACAGGTAAAATGGATATAGGTGTTTCTTATTCTTTCATGTGCATTACAGAAAAATGGCTTGGTCTGAGCTCTGTATGAGAGATGCTGCACAACCCCCTGGCCATGTCTGTGCAATGTGCACATGATCCAGGCCCCCTTCTCTTCTTTCTCTCTCCATCCACTCCCAAACACTTTTAAATGGCTTGTCTTTGAAGAAAACCAATCTACCTTTCATATTGGCTTTCATTTTCCCAGTTATTTTCCATGGATTATCTCCATGTGCTCTATCAAAAGCATGTTTTCATTAAAGTAGCCTATGGTCTACAGTGGTCTAGAGCTCAATTCTCAGGCCTGAGCTAACAAAAAAGCCATTTGTGCAGTTTTTTACCATCTGTGTTATAATGAAGTGGAAATCTGTGTGTTGTCCCACAGATTGCACAGCTCCAGCCTGTAAATGTAAAAGGAACTAAAATGCAGTGACATTTTTATGAATAGAGAAGCAATTAAGTAATGGACGTAAGTTTGTAAATCTTATTAATTACAGAGAATTGATGCAGCACAAAAGAAAGATGGTTCAATGAAGATTTGTCATGTCTTCTGGTATTGCTCTGTGGTCTCAGGCAAGACATGGGCTAGTTCTTGAAATGTCTGTAAAAGACTAACTGACTTCCACAGGGCTGAGTGCCAGGGAGCAGCAAAAGCATGGCTGCTCCTCAAGGGAGAAGGAGCCAGGAGACACAGGGCACCACCCCACAGACCTGATCAGGGCCATGGTGATAAGAGATCCATCAAGGTGTGATGGTGGGTCAGATCCAGCTCTAGTCAGTGAACTCCAGCAGGAGACCAACCCGAGACAAGCTACCATCAAGAAAGATTTGGGGGTGCATCCAGGGAGGGCAGTCAGTGCCAGGACAGCAGAAGGCTGGACTGGGCTCAGGGACACCTGGAATATAGTTCAGGCTTGGACACCTGAGCACAAGCTTAAACAGAGCTGCTGGACGTGAGCAGAGAGTGTGGACACAGGTCCAAGATGAGGCTGGTCAGGGCAATTCTTGCCCATTAGTCTGCTCACATCACTGGAGTTAAGTGCCAATAACCTCTGAGGACTCAGATCTTAGCTTCTCTGTGCACCAGTCCATGGAAAAACTAGGACACTGCTAGCTCTATTCCAGGCTTATCATTAGGAAACAGGTTGTGATGTTCAGGATTTGTCCTAGGAATACCACTTAGAAGCCAAAAGTCATTACAGTCAAGGAAAGAGCTTTGCCAGCAATATTACAGCTGTTCAGGTCTTAACCTCCACACTCTGTTCTTGAATGTTCACGAATGAAATGGAAAGAAATTACATCAAATGACAGTTTTCAGGCCTGCTTGCTCCCAGGAGCCCCCATCCAGCTCCTCCAGGCACTGGGCAGGGTCAAGTGTGTTGCTTTCCACACCCAGCCTTGCTCATGCTTTCAAAGCAGGGCTGTAGCTTCTTCCCTGTGGAGGAGTTCTATGCCACCCAAAGAGTCCTGAAATCTCAAATTTCAGGATACGTAGGATTCAGGATGGGACATCCATGCAGTTCTACTTCAGCACAGAAGGACTAGCTGGGAATGATTAAACACCCCTCAACTCCACATCACAGGAACTCCTTACTGAGCAGAGCTGTTCTCTGTGCAATTACACCTCCTGACGCGAGGAGCGTGCACCAGTTTCTGCCTTCAGACACATTTCTGGTGCAACCAGAATTTGCCCAGCCTAGGACAGCACAGCACCAAGTTCCCACAAAGACTGAGAGAGAGGCTGGGACCTACAAGACATGGGACAAATGCCAAGATTTGACTTCTCCTAAGGACATTCTGAAATCAAATGAGGTAGTCTTTCCTAGACTTCAAGAGAACCCTCCATGGTCAGAGCAATCAGTGGCCTATCCACTGGTACAGTAGTCCTCCTTTTCTGACTGTGCACCATTCAAATATCCAATTTTTTTTTAATAATTTCTTCCCAATCTCAAGCAGCTGGTTCTCCTCTGCCTGTTTTGGAGGTGCTGCCCCTGAAATGAACTGTAGAGCCACGGGCACAGTAATTTATCATACTCCTTTCACCACTGATCATTTGTTGCCTACCCCATTTTTCCCAGGGACTTACTTTAACTCCAAAATTGATGGTGAAATAAATAGACAAATAAATCAGCCAGACAGAAATATCTCCCTTTCTATTACCTGATGCTCTAAGATATGCTGGTTTCCTCCTCATCTCCAAATTTAGTTTTGACTGTGGAGCAGCTCAGATAATATTCAATCTCCATGCCCCTTTCAGGTTATCTGTATATAAAACCAGCATGAAAACAGCAACCTGCTGGCTCTGGAAAACTATAGTGCTATTGGAAAAAGCTTTTTGAGTTTCAGGGGTTTTCACCACAACCTTCTAGCACACCGGGGTGCAGATACACAACTTCATAGCAAAAAGCCTGAGCCTTGTCAGCACAAAAACTCAGCAGCTTTCTGGTTCACACTGCTGCCAGGGGATCCAGGGAAGAGTAAAGGAGAGCTGTAACAGGAGACCTAAAAATGCCAGCAGCTGCTCCTAACATGCTTTTGGCACTGCCACAGGGATGGACAATAGTGCCCCACTGTGCTGTCTGGTCTTTTTTCAGTACAGACAAAATCTGAACACAGAGACAGAACAAAGATCTGCTGAGCAGTGTCCAGTCAGACGCTGATTTACTTTTTGGAATTAATATATTTTTGACAGAGCACTTCTGGTTATAAACAGAGCCTGGCAGACCTAAAAATTATGAGCAAGGACAGAAATTTGAAGTGGTTTGGTGCGGCCAAGAAACCTTCATTACCAGTGCACCCAACAGAGGAAAACAACAACTGAGAAATTACATTAAAAATGAGACAAACCTTCAGCTAGCACAAGTCAACAAAATTTTGTTCAGGTCTGATCACACTGATTTACATTAGAGAAGCATCTGATCTCATATACCTTATGATTCATCACAGCAGATTCAACTTTCCTGGGTATGACCTCATAACTCTGGGATCACTCTTACAGAGCTGATGTCAAATGCAGTCTGTCACAGATGTATATGTTTGTAACTATTGTTTAAAGCACAAACCAAATGAGCCTTGAAACACCAGTACCTCCTTAGAATTAGGATGCAGCATCGCTTCATGCCTTGACTGCAAGTAGCTGCAACCACACTAAAAGTGCTCAGTAAATATGTGGCAGGGAGCCTGACTGGCAGAGAAAGAGCAGGAGCTGAAGCCCCTCAGGGGCTGTTTCCTGGCTGTGATTGCAGCTTGCTGGAGACCCCAGGGCTTGCTAGAAACAAGCTGTCAGAGGGAAAAGAGCAGATCTGTTTGTGCAGATGGCTCCTGTCAATCAGTTGTTCGTTTATTCCTGATGTTCAGAATTACTCCCACTGCAGAAACTTTTCAACCAAAGAAAAAGGCACCAAAACAACCCTGTTCAAAAGTAGCCCTGGGTAGAGACATTTTTTAAAAGAACAACTCTTAACAAAATAATTCAGGGAGCAGTTCACACAGCAAAGATGACTGACTGGAAAGATGACACAAGAGTTGAGGATGAGGTGAGTATGTGTTATATCACATAAAGGGAAACTTCCTTGGGAATAACCAGAGCATAACATATCTGGCCAGTAATAAAGCCAGCGATGTAATTTTGCAATCCAGTAGAGGGCAAACTTAGCCTATATATTCTCAAAGTGTTCCTAAGACACTGCATGGCAGATGTTCAGACATGTTTATCTTTCATTTGATAACCTAAAAAGATATGTAGCAACCTACAGCACCAGAACTTATAAGATGAAGCTGCTTCAATCATACCTATAATTCAGTGGCTTTTCAGACAAATCAATGTTTATTACAAAATCAACAAACTGATAAGGAACAACACACACTTTGAATATTTTCCATTAACGTGCTGTTTTATGCCATTAATTCAAATATTTGATTAATCAGTACTTACACACCTATTTTCTTGAGTTTGCCCACATACATAACAGATAAATGAAGAATTCACCTCCCTGCTCTTAATAATACATATCAGGACACCTGTTTCAAGCAGTTTTTTTTAAGTTAGCTGCTGTCTAAAAGAGAAGCATCTGCTTCTAATGTGGGGTTGTGGGCTATGTGAAGGAACATGAGCATTTTTGGAGAACATTCTCTTGAAGAACCTCCTGCCCCTAGTACAAAATCATGCTGCTGTTATTGGCCATGCACTGTGTCCACAGCCTTCCCAGCAATACCTTACCTGGTCCTGGCCAGATGAGTTGAACGGTCCATTTTTGTTTCTGAAAGTCTGTTTCACACGTGTGCCTGCTCCCTACTCCTCTCACAGAACTCATGGCTCACAGCCAGCAGCTGGAGGTGCAAGGAGTTCAAACCCAGCTCCAACGACTCTCTAAAGGATGAACAAATGAGCAAAACTAGTGCCCAGTAGTGGTGCCTATTCCTGTTGGAAACCCTCAGAGACTGATGAACAACACCTCTTTCCCATGCTGCCACAACAAGCTTAACCTCAGAGGAGAAGATGTGGGGATGTCATCACTCACAGTGACTGAAGGAAGGAGGGGGCCTGCTCACACAAATGAGATATGGGGGCCAAATGCCTTTTTTTGTTAACGGTGACTTTTTTTTGGTGGTAAAGCCAAAGGCACCAGAGCTGCACTGCTGAGGTACCATCCATAGTGAGAGGGACTCTTCAGGGTGGCTCAGGTGGACGTACTCCCAAACAGTCTCACAACTCGAGACACTTGAGTTTTACTTGAAAAGCTGCCACTGGCCTGATGGGTAAATCTTGAGTAAAAGGGCTTTTCTGTTACTGAAATAAGGCAAACTGGCAGCCTATATGAAGTGCTTAGATGAAAAGCACTGAATTCATGCCTGAATTTTCGGAAATGCCACTGTTACTATGAGCAGTCTTGCTCTTGCAGTCTCCCTCTTGCAGAAAGCTGAGCAACCTGGCTCAGACCAGCCAACCATTTATGCTTTTACTTTGACCTACAGTGACTATCCCCACATTTAAATTTCAGCACTTTATTAAACAGACCCCTGGACTGGTGCCAGTGTGCTCAGTAGGACCCAGATTTCTGTTGGCTCTTCAGAAACCATCAATGATGTCCTCTCTTGGGAGTGTCTCATCTTCTCTAGGGCCTTTAGGGAGCTCATGATGGGATGCACATGTGTGTAAAGCACACACATAAACGTGCACAAACACACCTTTTATGCTCAAGCAAATCCCAGTTAGGGGATGGAATGTCCATCTGAAATCAGCTCATTTCCTCAAGAACAAACCCAACACAACCCATTTCAGTTGTGATGCTTTCAGCAAATCCATCTCATGGTCTGCCCAGCTGCTGCCCTTCCTAATCTAAATGAGCCGTGTGTCATTAATTAACCTTTCACATCATTGATCTTCTTGGGGACACCAACCTGCCTGTCTGAACCTGCCATCCAATCCATCAGCACCTTAAACTGACATCACTAAGAGTCAATTTCTTCACTAACTCTCCCTTCCCCAGAGTTAGCAGCAGCTGCCTTGCCTCATGTTTTCCACAAAACAGATGCTTTCCTCTGAAGATGGCTAACAGAGACATCAAAAATCAGAAAGGGAACACAAAGGAAAAAAAAACAGACAAAGAATGTAACCATCACAAGTACCTAAATCTTTTTCCATAGGAGGAAAAGGCTGCTGCAGGGCTCAGAATCAGACCAGTTTTCTTTTCTGCCCTTTCAGTGTGAAGTCTTGCTGAAAAGAAATGTCTAATGAGAAAGTTAACCTCCTAGACACAGAAATGGCCCAGTATCTACCCATCTGCTCTCCAGAAAAATGTATATAATGGAGTCAAAACTTCATCCCAGAAGAAATGCTGCAGCAGAGCAGGACCTACACAATCCCTTCCTCACGGGTGAGTTTTCTAAGAACAAAGGACCTCAAAACCTCATACTTTTTACATTTTACATGCAAAATTAAAAAGAAGTAAAGCTAGAGTCTTACTTCACTGTGTGTAGGTAGATTACAAAAGATGTGGCTCTACGAAAGGACAATAAGGCAGTGGTAAAAGCAGGTCACAGGTGGCATCAAAAAAGGAAAGTACCAAAGAAAGGTCCTGTGCAAGCAGAGCAGCAGACACCTTCAGATAAAGGTCCTCATGGGTCTGCTGAGAGCTGTGCCATTCCTGAGGCACAGGGCTGAACCAGATCAGTTAATAACAGAGGCAACATTGGTCACGAGCAAAAGTCCTCATAGCCAGAAACTGCACCACATCCACTACAGCCAACAGTACATTTCTCATGAAGAAAATTGTAACATGAACTCCTAGAGAGGCTAATGATTAAATACTGCTGGGCTTTATGCACATCAAAAAGAATATTTGTGGTTTCATATATTCACTAAAGAGAAAAAAAAAAAAATTAAATGGGGTTTACACAACTTAACATATTTTCTCATGAAGCAGTTCAGTCTTTCTTTGTTTTAAATTGAGTCTGCTTAATCCTCCCTGTGCATCAAAGTCTTCTTGACAACCATCTCAACAACCCTTTTCTATTTTTCTGTATTAATTTTACATGCATTAACAATTTCTGTTGTTATAAACACTATGGTCAAGGAAGGTGATACTGAGGAACTGGAGCCTCATTTCAATATTAGACTGAGTTGGCAAAGATCCCAATTTGGAGCACTTCTCAGTGGCTCACATGGAAGCCCTCCACAGGGATCACCAGACACATAAATCCCCGCTGAGTCCTCTGTCAATCTCTACCCACAGATATAAACTTGGCCCACCACTGGTGAAGAGTCTCCACATCAGGTACCACATACAAAAGAACATCCATCTGCCCATTCTCATCTCCTCTGCTGTACTGGTTCACTGCTGAACCCCAAACCAGTTTCTTCAAGGGATGTCTGCTTTCATTCTGACACTGGGTGAGGTGAACTGGTCATCACAGCACCAACTTCTCAAGAAGGAAGTACCACACTAGAAATTAAATACAACTTGAGAATGGAAGAGGGAATGATGGGGGTCTCTCCTGCAGGAGCTAAGACACACAGCCCAAATACCCCACTTTTACAGTGACTTTTCAAAATTGACTTTTCCAGAATTAAGGGGCTCAGTATATTTCACTGTCAAAGATCTTAACATTTTAATAGATTTATTTCATTTATGTTCTTCAGAGACACACATGACAGGCTGATGCTTTCCAAGAAGGCAAGCACCAGATGAATAAGACAGCTATTATAGTGAACTCTGGCCATGAATTTAATTCTCCTGTTTGACACAGGCACACTTGCTGAACAGTCTGTGCCAGAGATGCATGTTTAAGCAGGGCACTAAATCAATATTTACCATAATTTTGAAAGACGTCTGAGCACAGCCTGGGAACGAAGGCAACACTTGATGAATAACCATCAGCGGAACAGGGGGCTCTAAAACTTTCAAGATAATAAACTGCTCACAGGGCACTGGATGTCAAAGACAGCTAAATCCATATTATAAGCAGCCAGACCTGGGTAATGCTGTTTCAGCCTTCCTTGCTGTGTTCTCAACCACAAAACTTGTGTACCACAATAATTCACTTTTCATCATTAAATGAACTGTCTGATAGCCTGTGACTCATCCGGGCTCTGTCAGCCTGCCTTCCCCCAGCCTTTGCACCCTCACTTCTTAGAGACACCCTTTGAACCATCCTTTCCAAAACGCCCTGCAGTTCTCCACAGAGGGCATCACCTCAAGAAAGGCACATCTCTAACTGCCAAGCCAGTTTTTGGTACTCAGTGACGGGTGCCAAAGGCTGTCTGAGCAGAACTGATGTGCATTGCTGGTAATAAAAATCAAAATCTGGGAAAGTTTATTCCCCCCAAGCATAAGAAATACAAAGAAGGGGCTCACTCCAATTTTACTAATGGAAGTAGGAAAATCTGAATCTGAAAAAAAAAATAAAATTACCATTTAATTTCTCACTAATATAAAACTCTAAAGGGAAATTAAAAGTCCATCATGTTACAGGAAAGTTTCAAGTCGAAAGCATTTTAATTAAGTATTAATTATAAATAGATACATGATGAACAGAAATATAAAGTGTTTTGACTAAGACAGCTGAAACAAAATGAATCAAAACTGTAAAGTAAAACTGAAAGATTTTCTATATTTAAATGAAAGGAACCTGACACAATTTATTTACATTCATTCTCCATTTAAACTTGTATCAAAACTGAAACCAATTTGTTCCTGCAAAATGTGCCTACTTTAATTAAGCTGTGTTTCCTGATGGTTGTTAAACTTGAAATGTTTTTGATCGTCTCTAATTGAGAGGTCTCTAAAAGTCTAGCAACTGCTCAAAACAGAGAGTATTTTAGATGGGAAAGAAAGATGTGACTAGATGTCTGTGGGCATGTGAAATGGCCATCTGATGATGACATGCGTCAGGAATATGAAGGAAGAAAGGGATAACACATTTTTTCAGAAATGTTTGTGAAATATTTTATATTCCTTCTCATTAACTCCTACACACTAAATGATTTCCCAAACCTGAAGCATCAGGTTTTAGGCCTCTGCTAGAGTCTTACTTTACCAGCGAGGCCCATAAATGTCACATTTCTTAGTATAAAGAGATGAGCATGTGGAGAGTTTGTGTAACTGAATTAATAAATCTGTGTTAACACCTTTTCTGCATCTCCCAAAGCACCTCAGCTATGTGCATCTTTTAGGCTCTGACTCTTCAAAGGCTTTCACAGTTGCTTAACCTGAAGCAGATGAATGTATATTTCTAAATGTTACATTCATTTTTAAAAGATATATATTTTTTGAAGTGAAATAGATGCCCAAATCTCTGCAGCACTGAAGCATCAGAATACAAACTCCCTGAAACTATCTTCATACATATCTCACACATTGCTGCCAGCATCTTTGGTTCTTGCTCTAAATCAAACACAACGTGAGTTACAATAATAAATAATGAAGTTTTCAGGATGTGCTTTTGGGAGCATGTGAAAGCATGAAAGAGAACTGTATCTTTTGTTTGACAAAAGATGAAGCCAGCCTTCAGGCCCGGATTTACTCAAGGGTCCAAAGTGATCTCCATGCCCTGTATAAGCTGTTGCTGGAGTGCCACATGTCCCAAGGCACGTGGCACATCCTTTTCACAGCTTCTCAACCCTTTTGGAGCAAGGGCAGTGCTCTGGTCACCAACCTCTTCACTGGGACAGGGGGACCTCAGGTGTAGTGACCCCGTGCGCTGCAGAACTATGAAGCAGCTTCTTCCCTGGCAAACCACTGCATGTGGAGTAGGGGCAGAAAGGGGAAACGTCCTTTCAAAATCTACTGAAGAGATGTGGCCACAACATCCCCCACTCCCTCCTCTGAGTCTACGTGATGTCTTGGGTTTTGACTTTTATATTTTTCAAAACCTGTACTGCTTAGTGTGTAACTCTGAGGTTTCTTGTAGCCTGTTCATTTCTGCTCTCTGTGCCAGGCAGACATAACAAAGCCTCTCCAGGCCTGCTCTCCAAGGACACTCAGACCGTCCTAGGCCCAAAATGTGTAAACCAAAGACTTTAAAGGTGGGGCAAGCTTGGGGATATTACATCATTAACTGAAGCTTTAATTGGAGAATTAACCCTGATATGCAAATGAACCAAACTTATAAAAGTGCGTCCATCTTGGGATCCATCTTGGCAATAGCCTCTGGCTCCCCAGGGTGTGCCTTTGAAGGCCTTTCAAATAAATACCTTACCTTATTCCCTTATTCTGTCTAGTCTCTGTTTCTAGGAGGCCTCTTAAGGCATCATACCTCTGACCCTAAAAAAAGAACAACGGCCTAAAAATGTGCTTGGGAGGAGAAAATATCAACCACGAGTGTCAAGAACCCCCATAGATGGAGACAGCGGAGGAAAACAATGTGTACACTTTCTAGAGCATGAAATGGGTTTACTTTTGCATTTGAAACAAGCTCAGAATTATATAAATGCTACCAAAAATCAGGAATGCTGCCACCTCATCTACTGCACGTACAATTTCCCATTTTTAATGTAGATGATTTCTTCTCTATTGAATCTTGGATAAAGGTGACTGCTCTTATTTTCAATTATTTGTATTTGTCACCATACACACTGAGGTGAAACAAATCCAATTAAGATCAGGTTCTGAGGACAGTGATGATCACACCAACACTGAACCTGTGCTAGAAGAAAAGGGAAGCCTGTCTTGTTCAGCCTAGTGAAACAAAAGCTCAGAGGGGATGTGAATGCTGTCTATAAATACATCAAGGAATACAATAAGAGAGGAAACAGCTATTTAAGCTAAAGGACAACACTGGCACAAGAACAAATGGATATAAACTGGCCATGAATAAATTGAGGCTGAAAATTAGAAGAACATTTCAAAGCAACAGAGAAGTGAGGCCCTTGAACAATTTCCCTGTGGGAGTAATGGTAGTAAATGACCTAATTTGTTCTAAGATGGATCAGCTAATTAGTTTATGAAAGGGTTTATCTGACAGAGGCTGACTATGCCAAGGGGCTAAGGCCCCACATTTCTAAGTAATTTAAGGTATTAATCCAGTTCCTTATCGAATGGCATCTCATGATGGCTTCTAAATCCAAATTTATTCTTTTTCCTGAGCGATTCCATTATGCAGTGACACTGACATGCACATTACCTTCTAAACACCAAAAAAAAACCACCCCTGCTTGCAGGAGTCCTGGTTTGTTTGCTTTTTTTCAGACATGCACCACAGAGCTCATTAAGCACAAGCAAAGTGGTGTTCAGATGTTTAGGGCACAAGGGGTGGAGCTGGAAGCCAAGGATCTTGCACCATCCTTGTGAAAATGCTTTTAAGGGAAGCAAACCACGACATTTCCCTGCAACTCTTAATCTTAACATTTCCATCTTGCTTCATATTTTACACACCAAGCATTGATCAGTTTTAAGCAATGTTGTGAACTAAGGTAGTTCATAAATTTCTGAGTGAAGGAGATGGAGATAAGTGGCCCTCAGGAGGACAGGGGCTGTTCTTGATTACTTGTTTCTGTCTGTTCATCATTTCCAGCTACCTGAGAAGTCAGGTCTCCTCCTGCCTCTCATTTTGGTGACATTTTTTCTTGGTACCCAGTCAAACCCCTTGGCTGTACTGGCCCTTGCCTTGGTAAGTGCTGATGTCTTTGTGAAGATGTACAGAGAAGAATACAGCTACAACTATTCCCTAAACTTCCCATCCTGCACACTAATGGAGTTTCTTTATGTGGGGGGTTGGTTTGGTCTTTGGTGTTTGGTTTTTTGGGATTTTTTATTTTTATTTTATGGAATGGAAACCCACTTTGGTCACTTGAAGGACTACTTTACCAAAACATGATTCTGGTGAGCTGAAATTTCTCATTGCCCAAACCACTTCCAATGCAACGAATTTTATGAGGTAGGCAGGTTTGGTGAGAAATCTTGAAGACGAAGATGATGCTCTTTTGTGTGCTCTTAAATGCCCAGCACATTCCTTCCCTCAGGGTTCAGCCTCTCACTGTTTTCAGGGTTTGAGGGAAGGAGGTTGGGGTTTTTTGGGCAGGGGGGGAGGAGAGGGGTGTTTTTTGGGGGGGGTTTTGGGGTTTTTTTTAGCTGGCTTTTGTTTGATTTGGTATTTCTTTGTTTGGCTTTTGTCAAGATAAATCCCTTTCAGACAGAATTGAAAATTCATCTTTTGTGAATTAAGGTACTAGCAAAAAAATCAACAGATGAGGTGTTTAGGGCAGAAGAAAATTGCACTTCATAAACAGAGTTATTCTAGGGCGAGGATAGTCTGTTGTCTAAATGTCACCCTGGTACTCTGGGTTTTGCAAAGTGAAATTGTACAATGTAAAACTGCCTGCAAAGTTGTCCTTTCAGTTTGAAGTTTTTAAATAGTGGGGTTTTTTTTGGGGTTGTGGGGTTTTTATTCATGTGAACCACTCGACAGTGACTTCGATATTTCCAGTTAAATTATGAAATAGATGGAATAGGTGTATCCTTAAAAGATATATGTAAAGGATATAAACTTTCTTGCAGCAAGTTGCCTACATATAATGTCCAACTAACTAAACAGGTGACCACCAGGTTTTAAAACACCACTGAACATCCTGCATAGATCATTTGGAGTATGACCCCATCAGGATCTCAGCTCAGGACACTTTGTGCCTACTGAGCTTTAAGTAGGAGGACAGCCTAGGGACAAAGACTGAAGAACAGGACATCAAAACTCATTCCCATTTCCTTCTGCACCTCTTCAGGCCTTACAGTCAGGGGAAATCCTGCCAACCTTTCCGGGGGAGCTCAATTTCCCACATCCAGTTAGTGCATCAACCACAACACTGTCTTCTGCACCAACCCAATGTGATACACAGAATACATGGTCCAGAACAGCTTGTTTTGTTACCAGTTTGCACAGTTACGTCTATGTAAAAAGATAAAACAACCCACTGAACATCTCCTGTCCAGAGGCCAAGCAGTAGAACTCCAGCCATCTAGCTGTAGTCCCTTTCTCCTCCAAAACAGGGAGCATATGCTGGCAGCCCGCTGGGAACGTTCTTTAGCCTCTGCTACAGCTGGAGCTGCGCCCAAACACTTCTGAGGGCACCAACAGAGGAAAACTGTGCCAGCAGCTCTGTAAACAGACTGGCACCATGGACAACCACAGGCAGCTGCCAGGCCCTGCCCTGGCCCTGGGCAGTTCACTGCATGGAAACACTCAATACATCAGGCATTTCAGAGGGAAGTGAGACCCCTGTAGTGCTACAGAAGTTGGCTTTTGTACCAGAACAAAGGAGACTAACAATGATATCATAGCAATTTCTTTTTTTTTTTTTAGAGAATTCCTCAGAAGACACTATGGGAAAATGCTGGGTTTAATCCAAAGCCCTCTAACAGCAACAGAAAGACATTTACAGGAGCTTCAGTGGCTTGTGTTAGGTTGGGAGAGAAAGTAATATCATGGATTAGAAACTGTGTAAAAATAAAACAGTAAGAATACATGGCACTTTTCAACATATTGAGGATAGAAAGAAGTTTTCACCAAGATTTTGGTTTATAGATTTTGGGGGTAACATTCTAAGAAGTGGCAGCACCTGCAAGCAAGAGAAATAGCTGTAGTCAGGATAGGAAGCAATGAAAAAAAAAAAAGTATTTATACATTCACAAGGCAAGTGAGGGGATGATTAGATCAAAGCTAGTAGTTTGTTAAATGACCAGTATGTAGGGAGGCCAAGTTTGACATAATTATGCAACTTTGCTTATTTGGATTTGGGTGCCAAGCTAATGCAGCAAGTAAAGATAAGCACATATAAAATGCATTAACCATAAAGGACAGATCATCAATTACTGTAAATTGGTCCTAAAGCCAGTGGACCTAAATTAATTTAGGTTACTTTGGCTACAGCATTGTGACAGCAGCGATGTCAAAAAATCTGAAAGCAATCATGGATGATTTTGTAGCATGAAAGGGCACTCATAAAACAGGATTGCTCCACAGGGACAAGAATTACCGATAGACTATTTATGAAAAACCATACAATGTTGCTATATTTAACCTTCCGAAAAAATTAGTGAGGTAACACTGTGTGTAAAAGGTTCTGCAAATAGATGAAGTTCCTGAATCTTCATGGGTATGGACTATATGCTATTGGAATATAAAAATACTGATAGAGTTCTACTCCTCCAGGCAAGTTAACCTGAGGACACAGCTTTTGAGGTGGATGAGTGAGCTAAAGAGACCAAGTTTTCTGAACAGAGCAGCCAACTACTTCAAGTGTATGCACACAAATTGATCAAATAGTGAAAAAAAATAAGTATAAGGAACAAATTATTCATTCTGTAGGTAAATGCATTCTGAAACAGCTATGTTTAGATAATGCAAAAGCATAAGCTGTTTCTCCAGTTATTTTCCAGTAACACAGTGACTGGTGCATGAAATGAATGAAACTGAGCTGTTACAGGAGCCAACACCTGATTTACAAGTTCAACAATACTGGGAGATGAAGATAACAATGCTGGAGATGGAAATTCAGATAAGAACAGGCAAAAACATCAGAAACCAATTACAGAAGTTTTAAGGTCAAAACCAAAGAAATTAAAAGTCCTTTTTGATCCAAGTGATGATTCAGCCTTTGATGTTTTGTTTTGGTGGATGACAGTCAGATAATTCCCTGATATTATTCTGCTTATTCACTGAAAAAACCTTCACACAATCCCTTTTTTTTTTTTTTCTCAAACACCATCTGAAAGTAATGTCCTGAAATAGAAATCAAAGGAAGAGTTTTCTGCTAACAATACTGAATCACCCTTTTTTGGCAAAAACCTATATGAAAGAATCTTTTGTTTTCATAAGGACCATGCTGTATTCTCTTCCCCTACTCTATGCCTGCTTCTGGACACTGGGAAGGCACTGAACCAGCAACTATGCTCAGACTCCTGCATCTGCATTCAGTCTATTTGCCTGACTGCTTCTACCTTTTCATCCCTCACTAAATCAGGATCCCATTTTGGCCAGCTTGGCTGCAAGGCAGGAAGCACATGCACCATCTGCCATGTGTTGTGTCGCTGCCACAGTGCAAACTCCTTTTCTAAGGGAGGTCCTCCACCAGCAGCACAGCAGTATAGAGGCATCCAAAGCAAAGACAAAGGACCAGAAGGGTATGAGAAAAGTTTTAGGGTTGAATGGCAAGGTTCACTAAGTTAGAAACATAAAATTGTTTTGGTTGGAAGAGGCCTTTAAGGTCATTGAGTCAAACTAATACACAACACTGCCAAGCCCACCACTAAACCATGTCCCTCAGTGCCACACCTATAATGCTTTTAAATTCCTCCAGGGCTGGTGCCTCTACCACTCAATCACCACAGGCTCAACATCCACAACTCCCTCAGCTTTCTTCCAAAGGTCATAAACTCCTTTTTTTACCTGAGTTCCTGCCAAAGCCCTCTGTTCAACCAGGCCATCTTCCCTGCTGGCTTGTCCTACAGCACATGGGAATTTCCTTCTTGAAGAACCTCCAGCCTTCCTGGACCCCTTTGCCCTTCAGGACTGCCTCCCAAGGGACCCTCTCAGCTCTGCCACTTAACAGGCCAAAGCCTGATCTCTAGAAGTCCGAGATAGGTGTTCTGCTGAGCCCACTCCTTACACTTCTACGAATAAAAAGCTCTATCATGATCGCTGTACCAAACAGGGGCTACAACCATCACATCACCTTCTCTTTTCACAATCAGCAGGTCCAACAGGGGCCTCCCCCAGCTGACTCACTCACCTGTTTCATCAGGAAGTTATCTTCCACACACTCCAGGAACCTCCTGTTTCCTCTCTGCTGTATTGGAATTCCAGCTGACATCTGGTAAGTTGAAGTCCCCCAGAAGAACAAGAACCAGCGATAGCAAGACTTCTCCCAGATGCTTACAGAATATTTCATCTGCCTCCTTATCCTGGTTGCCAATAAACACTGAACCTGATTGTCACCATCATTACGCTCTAGACAAGTTACTCAAGCCTAGCCAGTGTCCCTGCAAAAATGAACCTGGCTGGAATAAAATCCACAGAAAGCAGCACAAACTACAGCCGCAATAAATTCCACAAGTGTAACATTGTGATGATTAAGATTAAATATGAACGTCAATGTAAGCATTTCTCTCATTTCCTCTGACAACCCAACATCCCTCAGGCATCAATGTTGGACACTGTCAATGGAGAGAAATGAGCATTTCCAGCAGTTTTCATCTAAATGTCTCAGCTAGTGAAAAGCAGTCCTTGAGAGGCGTCTCTTTCTTCCTGAATATTGTCCCTTCAGTGACTAGCTCACCCACAGAAATTAACTCTCACAGCCCTCCGTTAGGAGAAATTAAGTATACCCCAAACAAGTGAAGAAATTGGAAAAAAAAAGGAGCTTGTAGTGTTTCATATATTAACAGTGGGCACTTCCACTAGCTTCATGAGAAGTTAACCTTTGTTTTGAGGTCCACTAGTTCCACTTATATATTTTAGTATTTCGTAGTTTCACACAATATTGGAGTATGGCTTAAAATATTGGCATCAAGAGCAAAATTCTTAATGGACTCTGTGGCCTTTTACCCACTTTTCTATTCGCTGACAAAATGCCATTTGATGCAGGAATTATCTTTTTTTTTTTTTTAATGGCATAGATTTCCTCTTCTTTTTTTTGCAGTTATGGGGTGGATTGCTGAGGGAGCTGTTTGAAAAAACTGCCAAGACTTCTGAATGTAGGACATGGCCTTGTTATGTCTTCCTTGAGATACTCAGGGTCCCACAGACTATTCATATGATACTGTAAAAATAATACCAAAGGATAATTTCTCCTATAATGTCAAAGTTTTCAGTGATCAAGGCTACCAAGAGAGCATGATTAATTATCTTAATTACCTTTGCACAAATCGTCTGTGTTCTTTTCTTCCTCCTGTGCATACTGATGCATCCTTGCCATCATAAACAGACTAAAAAGGCAAGGGTTGCTGTACTTTGCGTGGAAATTACTTTTCCCCCACAGTATTTACCTGCAGCTGTTGTCACATCAATCTTTCTTCAAAGTTTCAGTGTTGCCTTCTGTGCATTTTTTTTCAGGCTGATGCAGTTTTGTGACACCCACTATTTACTCTGTCTCTAGCAATTTTATGCATCTCATTCGGGTCTCTTCACATTCAGTTCTTTCACTCTTAATAGGAATGAATTTTCCTTCAGCTGTCATTTTAATACATACACTGTCACATCACAGAGCTTACTCATACTCGTAATGCCAGTGATTTCTGCCTTCCCCTATATTTTTACCTGTTTTTTCCTTCCTCCACAAAACACCCTGTTTCAATGAAATAAAGGAATTAATAGAAAGTGTGAAACCACTGGGCTTCTTTGGAGACAGCAAAAGGGGGCAGAAGATGCCCAGTTCCACGGGAAAACATGCTGATTCCCAATTATGTTAACCATGTTCAGTGCATTAAATATAGCCCCATGCCAGTATTTTACAGATCTGCTGTGCACAATAGACAGTAATGGCTCTATAGAAGCTCTTAGGGCCTTTTATGAGAACTCTCAATATGAGAGAGTCTTTTATTCTTTTTGACAAGTGGATCCTTTAAACCACTCTAGTAAAGGAAAGAATGGAATAAGGCAAAGCTAAAATTTTCGCTTTTGCTCAGCATGTCCAGATCAATGCTAATTAAGACAAACTATAAAAGAGACTTCTAGGGATTTTGAGTCTAAATGTAATTACGTGTAATATAACTATTAGATCAGAAAGCTTGATATTGAGTTTTAATGAATCCCTATTTTTCTCAGACTGAGACACCTGGAGTCATACACAGAGCTATCTGAAAAGTGCTCACAACAACCCAAATTTAGACCAAACTCACCTGATTTTGGGTCTTGTTATGACAGCCAATCTATTAGAGAGTTGCATAATCCCTTTGCTGCTCTATATAGGCAGTCGGTGCAATGAACAGAGCACAGAGGTGATGTGATTTCAGTAATCCATGTAGCTGAGGAGGCTTACAGCTCCATTCTGTGCTAGACGATTTTTTTTTTTTTTTTTGGTCTGGGCATAAAAGTGTAATTCTTTTCAAGGTCAGATAAAGTATTTTGCAATAGTAGAAATGGGAAGTACTGAAAGCATTTAGTGTACAACCAAACCATCAGGCCTGCACTGTTTCTGGAAAAGATGGCACATAGCTCCCCAGGGATGGGAAAGTGTGCATTTTTTTACTTTTCTTTGGTGTGTGTCAGAGATTGCTGTGTGTCATTCAGAGCTGGTGAAATGTTTAGGAAGGGAAATGCAGAATTGCAGGCTGTTGAAGTATGCCATGAGCAGAACGCCACATTCTATCAAAGAGCCTCCAGCAGATTTTACCTTTCTGCCTCTCTGTTTGTGGGAAGAGGATATATGTTAGTAGGAGACTTGATAAAGTTGGAAAATCTGTCAGGTTTTTGGACACACAATAACCTTCTCCAGGTCTGGCACAGAAACACATATTTTCAAAAACAAATGCAAGCTAAGAACAGCTCTTCAGAATTTAACTAATTAACTAATTTTTTTCAATCAGACTATCTTAGAGAAAAGGCAGCGTGCACCTATGAAGCTGAAGGGGAGGGTTTGCAGAGATCAGGGTGGTTTCTCCTATGGCAAACGGAGAGGAAGACAGTTAATTCATCAGTGGTGAAACTTAAAAGAGTTCTCAAGGAAAACAGAAAGTTTCCTACAGATATAACTTTTACCAAGCTGGTACCTGGGTTCAGCTCACTCCCAAACTGCAGGGACAGAGATTAGAGGTGATATCAGGACCGTCACTGGAGCAGGGCAGCCTCCTCATGGGACAACTGAGTTGAGTTATGCAGGGGGAGGGTGAGACTACGGCACTGTGGAAATCCAGAGAGGGCCGGGGGACTCAAAGAAAAGCATTGATCATCACAAAACGCTTTCCTGGAGTGCTGCCACCATCCTTTGGCAGGATGGCAGAACAGCACCGGCAGCTCTGCTGAGCACGGCAGAAGGTCCAGGACTGGGAATAGGAATACTTTAAAGAGAAGTAACCAGGCAGCACCCATCACTGCTCCTTCCAGTGTCCCTTCCCAGCTCGAGGTCAGACTGGCAAATTTATGAAGTCACTGTGGCCAAATTCAAGTTTTGTTCAGTATATGTTTCAAACTCCTCAGTTCCAGTCACAGCTCTCACAAACACTTCAACTGTAATGAGACCATCGAAATTATAAAGATGAAAATGAAAAGCTTATGCTACCATAGCAGTTTAAAAATTTTCAGGACTTTTATCTGCCTGTGACAGTTACACCTGAAGGCTACGGCTGGTACACACAGGGGGTGGGATTTTCAAATGTACCATTGATGTGACCTGGCTCTCGCCAAAGGCAAACTCATTTCAGTTAACTAATAATCACTGCCCTGCAAATATGTCATCTTGAGTTATCATCCTTCCACTGTACCAAGAAATAGCATGAGTTAAAAAGCCCTGGGGGCTCCTGGACCTTGAGACACATGCAATTTCCCCAGAGATTAATACAACAACTAAATGCTTTACAAATCTGTACTTTTTTTCCCTGCTGATAGAAGAAAAGGGCAGCAAAAATGGCTGAGTGGGTGAAAGATGGAAAAGCATCTTTTCACCTGAACACCTGATGTTCTTCTTCATCTTGGTTTTTAATCTCTCTAATCCGAGCAATGAATTTCAGGGTCAATAGTAGGAAACAACAAAGATAGTGGGATAAATATTCCTTCAGGAGTCCACTGGTATTGAAGCAATACTAGATCTTACTCTGCACTGATGCTGAAACTGTGTGGGCTGAATGAATCCAGCCATCAGCCAGCAGGAAGAAGTCAAGTGTGAGCTCCTACAGTACACAGAAATATCCACTGGAAAGGGTATCTCTCCAAGGAAATGATCTACAAATTAAAGCTGTGAGTTTTGCAGCACCACTCACTCTGTTAGCTTCTCTCTCTGTCTCTTAAAGACTGTGCTACTGCTATTTACTTCAGATTCACAGCATCTGATCTTTCTATAATACAGTTTCAAAGCTTATTCTGTTCAGAAGCACAGGAAACATTTCCAAATCAATTTTCAATGCATCTGAGATTCCTTCTGTAAGTCTTTGAGCTGGGATGCAAGGCCTCACGGCTGGGGTGGAATTGGCAGAATCTTTCACATGCCCATCTTTCACAAATACTTTCTCTGTTAATGCATTTTATATTAAGTAGCAGTAATTAGCATTAAGCCAGGAAATGCCCAAAGTTTTTGTACAGGTTTCTTTTTCTTTCCTTTTTATAGAAATCAAAGAATTATCCCCATAATCATATTGCTTGAACCGAGATGATGAGAGAAAATGTCCTGGGGCACTATCTGAGGTGCCAAGGTGACAGGAGAAAATATGTTCCCATGAACAATAAAGGTAATGGTTGTTCTTTTGACTTTAGTGTTACATAGGTTCAATTTTCATTGAAATTCAGCTAAAATTACTGCAAAACTTCTCTTGTTCCTGAAAATGTAAATGCCAAATATATAAACTCAGATCAGCACTATGAAAAGGAAATTACTCATTTCCAAAGACATGGGATCAGTCTGCATTGACCTTTTATAGCCCTCACGTCACATGCACAGGTGGTGCTACAGTTCAGAAACTATTCGCTTTCTCATGCAGCGTAGACATTTCTCAGTGTTTTCCTACTACAGTTTTAACATTACATTTTACATGTTGACTTCCCTGTTTTCTTGCATCATGGATCTGAATCCATCCAAAGAACTTGCAAAAGTAAATACAGTCTGAAACATGCAGAATAAGAGTATTCCTAAGTCCTGTGCTAAATTTACCAAGGAATTTTTTTTTACTGTTCTTCAAAAACAAAAGGCAAGGGACATACCCTACAAATGGTGTTGTAAAGGGATAAATCCTAGTCCTTGAGAGACCCCCTAGAAGAAAAAAACTTTTCAAGGCCTTGCATGTGAGGGATGCAGGTTCCTAGACTGTAAACTGTGCTAAAACACCCAGTTGTACCCATATGCTAAATTCTCCACTGCTTTTCAAATTAAATATGCATTTTCAAGAGGACTTGATCTCCTATTTGCTTGCAACCTTTCCAATTTTTTTGTTTGCTTGCTTTAAGAACTACAGAAACCCTTAGGTTTGAAAAAACCTCAAAGATTATCAAGTTCAACTGTTAACTGAGAACTGCCAGGTCCACCACAAAACCACTTCCCTCAGTGCCACACCTACATGTCTTTTAAATACCACGAGGGATGGTGACTCCACCTCTTCCCCGGCGAGCCTGTCCCAGTGTTGGGCAACACTTTCAGTGAAGTTTTTCCAGCTATCCTATCTAAACCTATCCTGGTACAACGTGAGGTCATTTCCCCTTGCCCTGTTCCTTGTTACTTGGGGGAAGAGACCATCCTTCTTTCAGGGAGTCGTAGAGAGTGATAAGGTTCCCCCTGAGCCTCTTTTTCTTCAGGCTAAACACCCCCAGCCCTGACCACTCCCCACCAGACTTGTGCTCCAGACCCTTCACAGCTTTGTTGTCCTTCTCTGGACACGCTTTGTCAGGATGGAGCCTTAAAGTTTGAGTCTGTGAGAATTAACTATGGCACAGAAAGGTCAGGACTGGGAGAAATGCCTTTGGAGCAATCCACATGAGGAAAGAGCTCATCAGCACCATCAGCTGCATCTCAACATCCAGTGGGTCCTCCCTGTGGCTGTCCCCACCTGCCTCCACACTGGCTATGGAGTGAGTGATAGCTGGGCTCTAGAAATAGAAACTGAAATAAAGAAATGAAATTAGAATTGGTCCCCTACAGATGGCTCTGTCACTATAAAAGCCACCTGCTCTCAAATTAACACTTGTTTATATATAAATTTAGAACACCATAATAAATTAGCACCCACTCAACAGAAATGAGCTCTTCTGAATGGTGCTTTTCTTCCCAGTGGATAACAGGAGGGGGAAAATGCTTTTTCCCTTGAAGGCATTCAGAGCAGAAATGCAGTAGCAGCACAAACAGTGGAAGTGTTGTGGATGGAGTAAACACTTCCCATGTGCCAGCATTCACTCTGCACAGAAGACTTGGATAGGGTTGGTAATTCTGCAAATACCAACTTGGAGTAGACACAGAGTACCTATATCTATACCCCAAATCTAAAAAATGTGCAGTCAGGTATTAAATCAATAAAGTGGCCAAGCTTAACGTTCATGCAAAAATGAAGAAAATAATAGGTCTAGAGAAAAGAAAAGAAAAAAAAAAGTAATAATAATAAAAGAAAAAAACATGATAAAAATGAGAAGTTTTAGCACAGAGACCAGGAAAGTGATTTGGAGCTGTTTAAGAGATTAAGGGCTTTCACTGTGAGGAAAAAAATCCCAAATCTGTTAGCTCAATGTGCAGCTGAAATGAAGGTGGCAAACAAAATGTGTGGTTGCTAGGAGGATATAACATAAATCAAAAGCACTACTGTAATTGCTACACACTGTAAGAAAGTGATAAGGCCTCTCTGGGTATATTATACCTAGTCTTTGTTATCATATCGAGGAAAGCTCCCATGCGTTTTCAAAGAATGCAGTGCAGAGCAAAACAAAGTGAACAGCCAGCCTGCAAAATTTAAATTATTAACTACAGATAGAGTTTGGAAGAGAAACTGACAAACAGCAAAAGACAGAGGCTGACAGATGTGAGTCTGAACACGGAGTATTATTTACCAAAAAAAAATTCTGTTTAGGTCTGTCAGCCCCAAAGTTTGGTTATTAAATTCTTGCCCCTTTCTGAAATCAATGAACTGCACAAACACCTCTTAACCATCCCTGTGTCCACCATCTTCCTGAGGTTAGAACAGAAGCCATTTCAAAGTCCTGAATGTGTCCTGGTCAAAAGTAACCCACCTTTGTAGCTAGTCCCAGCCCATCAGTAAAGATCCCAAGTGAGATCTCCTGTTATACAGATTCAGAAGTGAGTGTTGGACCTTGATCCTTCCATCAGAGGCCTCCTGAAATACCTCGGACAAAGAATTTCATGCCATGGTTTCCAATTGCAGAAAGGTGAAAGGACTTTCCTGCCTTCCTGGAGTAACATGACAAAGAATGCATTAAACAGCAATGGAATAACTTCAATAAAACATTACTTCTCTAGACATATTGGCAGATTCCCTCTCTCCTGCACCCCAGACACACTCTGATAGGTTTTAGAAATATTGGATGCAAAATATGGGATGGATGCTTCATGCAGAAGTCATGGGACACAGCTCTTAGTTTTCTCATGTGTACAAAAAGATAAAGAATTATCCAGAGTCATCCCACCTGAATTTTGGTTCTTGACTCAGGGCATGCAGTTGAGAATGCAGATACCTCTAACTACAGTCTATGTCCCAGAATGGTTTCCCTTGAGGAGTTCAGCTATGGCCTTTCCAAAAGAGATCAAACTACAGCCCTCCTGCCAAGGCAGTTTCAGTCCAGCACCATAACCACTCCACTCCATCATCAGTGCCTTGTTCCAGCTGGCCAGACTCTGCCCTGGCCTGTTGGTTCTCACCAACTTCCTTTTTCACCGTGCTTCAGGTGACTCCAAAGACTCCAAAGGTTGTGTGCCTTCATTTGTAACTCTTGTATCCTCATTGCCCACCTATTTGTTGATGCATTGACTTTGTGTCTAAGTTTGTTAAGTATACATTTATCCACATAAACTGCAGCAATGCAGTCATAAATCACAAGCTATAAATCAAAAATTGCATTACCTTATTTCTTATTATGTTAGAAATCGAAACTGCGGTGAAGTCACTAGTCTAGCTTCCATTAGGAATGACATGAGTGTTCTGCAACATTTTTCAGCACAAGAAACACATTTTGTGTGGCCAATGACTGGCATTGTTTAGGCCAAGGCTGAAAGCTCTGAGACAGAGGCTTGTGAAGAATGTTTCATATATCACATGGGGAGAATTGCTTTTGGGCACGTCCATCAAAAATCACCAACTATAAAGGGAGCCTGGAGGGGACCAGACTTCCCACTTAAATTTGTCAGCAAGGTTGGATGAACCCAAGCACACAACTCCCTGTGGCAAAGAGAACCAGGTTGGTGCATCAAGATTAAAATGCTGCTGCTGTTAACCTAGCTACCTGTTGGAAGTGGGAGAGGATTCTACCGTATGGATGTGGTTGAGAAGGTTACTGCCAAAAATCATGCAAATGATAAAAAAGATTCAAGAAATAGGGCAGGAACAGGACTTAGGACCTGATAAAGTGCTAGCCAAACTCCAACCAAGCTCAAGGAAAATGAAAAAAAACTGTAAAATTCTGGATAAATTCCCTTGTAGTTGGCAAAAATATCACCACAAAATAAAACAAAATCCCACAAGCAACTTTACCTAGGATATTCTTTATCAAAATGTCAGAGAGTTCGCATTTCCCTTTTAATTTAAAAATAAATAAGGAGTAAATATCTGTGTGTGTGTGTAAAGTATGATTATTATAAAAGTAATACAATATTTCCATCAACAATGGGCTCTGACCCATTGTGCAATATGCTATGTAAAGAACAGAAAGAGCCTGTCCACCAGAAGTCTCAAATTTCAGAGAGAAGGCAGCACAGAGACATGGACAGACAGACAGGAGAGAAACAGGGACAGGAATGAAGGATGGTAAGGAGCAAAAAGAGACATAATTTGAAGGATGATAAAGGATAATAGTGAAACAATTTCATGAATGCTTACATGGGGCTCCTCTCATGCAAAGGAAGAAAGTAAGTCCTTGTTTGAAGATATATGTGAGTAAATGGCTCCCACTTGTACAATCACATCTTGTGATGATGGCTCAAACTGTTCATTAGCTGTTTTCATTGCTGTTTCTCTTTTAATTCTTGCACACGCAACACTACTATTGCAAGGCACTGAAGGATGCTAAGTCTGGACCCAGATATAATTTTCTTCTGCCCAACTTCTTCTACTGAAACTGCTTTCATTCCACTGCCACTTGTGCTGTCACTGGAGTCATTAGTGGGTGTTGGCTCAGCCTCCTTTGGGTCACCCCAAGCCTCACAGACCTGGGGCTTCAAACAGGGGTCGTTTGCCCAAGGAATCCCACCCCTCACAGCAACTCATGAAATATTACAAATTACCTGCTCACCCTAAAATAAGCAAAACCTGCTGAAACCTACACATTTCCCTTTAATCTGCTGGTCTTGAGGGCATGAGTGGCAGGCTGTGTTCCAAAAGGTCCATTACCCTGCCATGGCACAGCCAATCCTCACAGTAATAGCTGCTCCTCACCCAGAAAAGGAACCAACCTTTCCTTGCAGCAAGAATGCCCACAAGTACAAAGGAAGATGTAGACCCCTGATGCTTCACCATGACATTGTGGTGGAAGGCAGCATGGTCTAGATGGCAGTTTCTTTGCTAGCAATTTCTCTGCTGGGCTGCTTTCCACAAGTCTTAAGCAGGGTGTCATATCTTCTTTTGTTTGTTAGTTACTCATAGCTCAATGTTAAAATAACATTATATCACTGTCTGGAAGAGCAGAAAGAAACTAAAAGAGGGGAAAATATTGGCTCCCTGGGCAATGGAACTACTGAAGTCTTGTCTTCTGTGGCTCATGGTGAAATTCTCTGATATCTAATAAGGTATCAGCTCCTGCTGATGCTTCCTCCTTGGCTAGAGCATTCCTATTTCTCCTTTGTACAGTGTCTCCAGTGAGTAAATCCATACTGCAGGCTTTAATATGATGGAGGCATAAAAAGAGTCTCTCTTCTTTGTGAAGCCATTGATTTTCATGAAGCTTGTCAGACCTTTCATCACATCTAGCTGATACCGGTCGGTTGAATCAAAAAGCTACTGGAGAGAAGCAGAAGCAATTGTGCACTCACACACACTTTGTGGTCACACAACAGCTCATTATCCCAGAAAACCAGACTAGAGATCTTCCTCTCTGTACAAGTGGTGGTGACAACAGGCCATTGAGAAACCACTTCCAACAGAATGAAATTATTCACACTGTATCACAGAGGCAAGTTCTCAGCACGTACTCTCTGCTAACTATGCTCAGTCGAAGCAGAATCCACCAGCTCCAGGCTCTGAATTAACATGCAGACCAGCAATACAAAAACCCAGTCTTTTCTGCAGTTTCTATTCATCAGTTCAAGCAGGGATGAATGTACTTTATTTTTCTCCCCAGATGGTTGGAAGCTGCAAAGTAATTTAGCAGCCTATGTTCTTCTGAAAAATTATCTTGCTTTTTCTTTCCTGGGTGACTTCTGCATCCCCTGCTGACTAACTTAATGGTACTGAGAGTTATGGAATGATATTGTTTTTATTATGTGCCTTTTTAAATTGCATTTTGTCACACAGTCTATCCATTCATGGGTCTTTAAAGAAGAAGCTTTGCCCAATGCCTCCAACATCTAAATAACAGAATGGTTACCTTGAAAAGACACGAAAAATAATGGAAAATAAGCCAAGGTGCCTTTGGGACAAGAGTGCTCATTTTCAGTCCTTTCATTTTGCCATTCTCTAAAGAGGCCATGAAACTGCTTACTGACTTGTGAGAGTCAGTAAAACACTCCAGGAGAAGTTTTCCTCTGGATTTTAGTCCTAGCTTGGAGCCATACAGAGAAATCGGGAAATGGCATGATTTTAAGGAGGGTAGTTCTCTTCACTAAGGCCTCATATATGCTGACATCTTCCTGCCCCTTGTGCACCCAGGAGCACTGGACATGGCTCTGAGAGTGGTGCCCTGAGAGATAAAAAGGGAAAGGGCCACATGTCTCTGTTAAAAAACTAACCAGAGCCAAGGGCCATTTGTGGGCACTGGTACTGAGGCCTGTACAAAGTTAAATTGTTAACACAGTCACGGGCACGATTTTGGCCCTTGACAACCAGTGCTCCTCCAAACAACTCCTGGGTGCATTGGGAGTTAACACAGGTGCTGGCCCATTGCCAAAAAGCAGTTGTCATCCTTTCTGGGGAGGCTCCAAGGTTCAGCAATGGAGATGCAGGCAGCATGTGCCAGATGGCTTCAGTGCCTGAGAACTGTCCCAGGCACATTTAATCTGCTGCAGTCAGGACAGCCCATCAGTCTCAGTGAACAGAAATGTGCAGGCTGTTCTGCACGGGGACATCACGTACCCTTCTCCTGCTGCCTCCCCAGCAGGACCAGGCATTGCAGGAGAGACCCCACAGAGGGGAAGCAGTGGCAGAGAAGGGAGCATGATGCTTGGGGATACCAGGGACAATTCATTCAGTCCCACTAACACTCAGTCCAAAGGCTGTTGCTGGCAGCTTACAGGGTTACAGCAATTGGAAGAGTGCTCTCACATGGGGAGTGCAGGCAGGAATGGAACAAGTTATGCTGCAGTGGCACAGGACTTACAGCCAGCTGCTGGCACCCAGATCACGAGCCACAACAGATAATTCAGTCTCCTGTTGACAGAGAACTAACAGAATTGGTCTAGAAGGGATCAGAACTCATTTAAGGTGATGGCCATCGCCTTGCCTAGCATGCTGGAGACTTGAAGCAGGGCCCTGCCATCCTGGTTCATGTCAAACCCCTCAGCTGCACCACGTAGCAGCATCCATGTTTCTCCAGAGTACAGAAGAAATCTGTTCTGCACACTCAGATGGACTTTTTCCTCTGCAGTTCATGATCAGCTGGAAAAAATCCCCTCCTGGCACAGAACCTCCTACCACAAGAAGCAGTCAGGTGTATAAGACCTCCCCTAACAAGCTGTTTCAGGGTACCAAGCACAAGCACATCTCCTAAAACAGGCCTGAATGTTCCAAGCTGCATCTCCCTGCCATTTCTTAGTCCAACAGCAGCAGCTAAAGGGACCTGGGTCTTTCCAGCAATCCCCTGGCAAGAGCTCTCAGGATCAAAATCCCCCCAAGGAAAGTCAGGTGGGGCTCTGCCTGCACCCTTCCAGACAGGAGCTGCTGAGCAGAGCCAGTGCTCTCTAAGCAGTGGGAACTGAGGATCTGCGAGCCTTCCCCCCACCTTCTGCCACTAACCTGCCAAGAGATTGTGAGCAAAACACTTTGCATCTCTCATTCCACGTTTCACACATTATCTGTTGTTTATTTTGGGTCATGATGAACAGTAGGGATGTGTAGCACACATCTCAAATACAAGGCTACCGTGATTCAAACACAAAGCAATTCTCTGCCTTGGTATCTCCTCAAAAGATACTGCATTTTTGCCTCTTTCTCTCCAGTATCACATTTTCCTTTGGTCCATCTCTATTCCCGTTCATTTGCCTTAACCACAGAGGCCAGTATGAGATGAGGTTTGGGAAATGTGCTGGCATTATTTAAAGATTTATCCCTGCTGCAACAAATCCTTTCATGCTTCTGGTTGCTAATTACAAGCAAATACTTTGATAGCTACGGAAATCACATAACCGCCCTGCCACCTTTCAAACACGGTGTCAAACTATGTATAAATGCACATCTTAATCCAGTTTGATCACAGCCTGAAATGAATAAGCTAAGAATAGGTTCTTGCAGCTTAACACATGAAAGTTGAAAACACTTGCTTACTATTTGGGACCCATTTCTATTTGAATTAATGAGCATGGTGCTATAAATATCTGATTTCCATGAATTTCAAATAATGTGGGAGCACATCTGGGATGTCAGTGTTGGGGAAGAAGCATCTTTGCTTCTTTACTGTAGCAAATCAGTGACATTTCCATTTTAACTCAAGGCCCCAGCAGCTTTTTCCTGCCAACACTTGACACTCTCTGGAGAATTTTTAGCCAGTGACCACTTCTTCTGGGAGAAACAATACAGAACCTGGCAAAACCTCACAAACCCTAACCTGCTTAATTAACTGTGATAGAAATAGTATTCACATGAACAAGTGAAAAGAACAAAATTGAGAAAAAAAAAATCTTCACTGCTGTTAGAAAAGACATTCATTGTAAGCAAGTATAATTCTCTCTGTATTAGGATGCTTGTCTCTTATCTGTAGTATATTATCTTTCTGCATGTTACTATGAATGTGCTGCCTTCTACAGTGTTTTTTCTTTATCTGACAGCACATTCAGCTCCCTGATAGCAGGCTTTGCATTTTGAGTTAGAATATGCCTCTGCCACACACCTACAGCTTACCATCACAGGCAAGAAATATGTTTTGGTTTTTTCTTGAATCTTGTTTTGTGTAATACTTTGTTTGCTCCAAACAGATGTGCATGGCTACATACATGCTAAAACTGTTACCAGAAATGAAGATCAGGAATGTTCAGGAGTTCTGCACAGACCAAGAGCTGAGACTGGGGATGGATGGATGGATGGATGGATGGATGGATGGATGGATGGATGGATGGATGGAGGGATGGGTGGATGGAGGGATGG
>VXAD01007415.1:124545-269375 GCA_013399195.1 Dicrurus megarhynchus
AGGGATGGATGGATGGATGGATGGAGGGATGGATGGGGGGATGGATGGATGGATGGATGGATGGATGGGGGGATGGATGGATGGATGGATGGATGGGGGATGGATGGATGGATGGATGGATGGGGGATGGATGGATGGATGGATGGATGTTAAGTCTCAAAACAGCAGTTCCTGTTGTTGCTGTGGATATTTTTTTCCTTTCAATGCACAAGCCTCATTCCTCAGTCAAAGTAGTTTTAGGATCCTTATGGTATTTAATAAGATCTGCCAGAGGTTTTCCACTGGAACAGATTTCCGCCAGGAAAAGCCTGATTGAGAAAACCACCTCTGTTTATGCAATCATACCAATTTTGAAAAAAAATTTGGAGGGAAGATAAATTCTGACTTTTTATCAGCTTCAGTCTCAGCAGTTCAGACTCAGACACAAAAACCGTGCAGAATTGAAACCTCATCCTTTATAGATTTTTACGTATCCTGGCTCCTCATGTAACAAATTTGAATGAGCGAAAAAAGAGCTGTATCCACTGAGACCATTAATCATTTCTGCATTCTGTGGTATGAGACTTGAAATGTTTCTCTCTCAATGTTGCAAGGATAAAAAACCCCTCTCGATGTTACTACTGCATTAAATTTCTGAGCATGGCAGGGCATGGGCGGCTTCCACACATGCCAGTGTGCTTAGAGCAAGGGAAATGCTGCAAGAAAAACTTTGAGACTGGTCAGTGCTCTGCCTGCAAATACTTGAAGCAAAACTGTGCCAGCTTAGCCAACACTGAGTCACAGGCTGAGGCTCTGCATTATTCCTGAGACACAGAACCCCTGTTCTTTCACTGGACACATTAAAGTGTGGGCAGCCTCTGGTACAAGTACAAATGCTGCAATGCCTGGCTTCTTCCTGCAGCTTTCAAACAGGCACTGAAATTTTTCTACTCTGAATGACACCTACCTAAACCCATGAATAAAACATGCTCAAAACTAGTTCCTGCAAAAGGTGACTGAACCCCCAGCCTTTAGCCCACAAATTCCATCTATAGAAACAAAGAGAACAGGTTTGGTTCAGAGAAGTAGCTCTGGAGATCACCAGGTCTGGACCTGTCAGCAATCCACACTTAATACAGTGTAGAATGATAGGAAGGAAGGAAGGCAGGGAGAAAGGGAGGAAAGGAGGAATGGAGGAAGGGAGAAAGAGAGAGAGAAAGAAAGAGAGAGAGAGGAGAGGAGAGGAGAGGAGAGGANGGAAAGGAAAGGAAAGGAAAGGAAAGGAAAGGAAAGGAAAGGAAAGGAAAGGAAAGGAAAGGAAAGGAAAGGAAAGGAAAGGAAAGGAAAGGAAAGGAAAGGAAAGGAAAGGAAAGGAAAGGAAAGGAAAGGAAAGGAAAGGAAAGGAAAGGAAAGGAAAGGAAAGGAAAGGAAAGGAAAGGAAAGGAAAGGAAAGGAAAGGAAAGGAAAGGAAAGGAAAGGAAAGGAAAGGAAAGGAAAGGAAAGGAAAGGAAAGGAAAGGAAAGGAAAGGAAAGGAAAGGAAAGGAAAGGAAAGGAAAGGAAAGGAAAGGAAAGGAAAGGAAAGGAAAGGAAAGGAAAGGAAAGGAAAGGAAAGGAAAGGAAAGGAAAGGAAAGGAAAGGAAAGGAAAGGAAAGGAAAGGAAAGGAAAGGAAAGGAAAGGAAAGGAAAGGAAAGGAAAGGAAAGGAAAGGAAAGGAAAGGAAAGGAAAGGAAAGGAAAGGAAAGGAAAGGAAAGGAAAAAGACAGCAGTTAATGGATGCAAATATTGGCTGTTCAACTTGCCTAAGAGAGGCCAAGATCTGAGTTGAAAAACTGAAGAGAATAAAAAAAGGATAGCTTGATGTTGGTTCTCATCTTGAAAACGTGCAAACCCACCACAAGCGCTAAACAGATCAGCACAAACTGAAATGAAAATACGACACAGCCTACAAATCAAGGGACAGGCAAAAATGGAATAGTCAGGACCAACAATGTTTATTTTCCCTAGAGAAAAAAAAATCAGGTAACTTCTCCATAACACAACAAAAATTATAGAAGTTAAAGAAGAGAAAGGCACAGATTTCAGTATGCTACTTATAATTACATCTGGGGCTCATTACAAAGTAATTAATATGCTGCTGCCAAAAGATAAAACCAAATTGCACAGAATTGCAGTCCTGATTTTCAGCCAAGCTTAAGACCTGTTCAGAGCAGGTAGAGAGAAGGAGCCTTTGAAGCAGCACAAAAGCTGGACTGAGTGATGAATAATGCATGCCACTGGCACATGAGGATCTCTTGGCTTGATCCCCTGGAAAATGGGATGTCCATCACTGGGGTGCTGTGAAAGGCAAAGAGCTGAGGGATCTTGTTCAGTTGGAAGTGTGTGGACACGCCCTGGCTGGCACCCTGTGCCACGAGGGCTTTGTAATGTTCAGCATTCACCCAGAGAGTAAAAGAGCCCTGCTGAAAAGTGCCGCACTGGCTGCAAAAATACAGTGCTGGAACTCCTCTTTTCCCTCGAGGTTTGACTCAAATGTGACCCCACAGGGGAGAAAAAGGAATTGCTTTCTGCTGGGAAAAACTCTGCATGTCAGAGTTTGGTACCCTGTGTTCCAGCCCAGCTCGGACATCTCAGCATCATGACAGTGTTGGTCAGCTGGCCCATCACTGCTGATCTCTGCCTGCTGTAGTGCTTTTTTGGGATGCTGGGAGCTAATGCCTGCTTGAACAGCCTTACAGCCACCTCTGTTCCCTATGCTTCCCTCAATTTCCCTTATGATATTTAGCTATACCCAAAGGCCAAAGGTCAAAATATGCTTTAGTTGCTCATGTAACCCTCACATTTTCTTCTGAAACTTTGCTGTCAAGCACAGGCCTTGACTAGAACCTTAAACTGGCAGCCAGCTGTTGCTGGCTATCAGTCCATGAGTGAAACCCATGCTCAAGTGAAGATGATGCACACCAGCAGTACAGCACTGCAGCCTCCTTGTTCTGGATCAATAAAACATGCTCTTCATTCCTAAACAGTGTGATTTTCTCAGTCTGATCTCTTTCTCATCTTTATTTGATGGAAGAGGCAGCTTTATAGAAGCACTGTGCCTGGTTAGACAGCAAAACTCTTTAATGGTTTATATCACTCCTCTAAAAATGTAAAATTCACTTCAGGTCACAGCAAGGCAGAAGGATACAAGTCAGCTTACACAAAATTAAGCATGCATGTATTCCAAAAACGTCCACTGCCCTTTTTCCTTCATGTCATGAAGGAAGTGGGAAAGCAGGGAAATTACAAAGAGAAAAAAATGCCAAAATCTCATGATCAAAGCATTTTAAGGAGCAGCAGAGCAATCAAGTGATTAGCACAGCATGTGTGAGTCCAAATGAACAAAAACTGGGGTTTGAGTGAGGAGACCTCAGACCTTGAGAGAGGCATCTCTGCTTCCCCACCCATAAGCAGTGCTGGGGAATGGAGATCCTCTGTGCAAAGGTACCAAGCAGCATTCAGCAAAATATCATAGCTTAAAACACTCAGGTCACTGCACAGCCTCCTGCTCCTGCTCCCTGCATGCAGAAAACATGGGAAGAAAGTAAAGAAGGGAGATTCTCAGGGAATTCTCTTGAGGGCTTTGTAAATTGAAGCTAATTAACTGTCACAGAGGAGTTTTGCTCCCAGCCAAGTGAAGGATTTGTGTGTTTATGCATATTATGGGCATGTCATGCAGAAAGCTATCAGACCTGACCAGATGAAGCAGGAGATCCCAAAAACCCCCTTTGCAGGCTCATGACCTTACAAATAATAAACAGTTAGGAGTATCCTGTATTTATCCCTCAGAAGTTCAGGTTTAGGCACTTCCCAGTGCCTAAAGGGAGCCTACAGAAAACTTGTAGAGGAACATTTTGCAAGGGCATGTAGTGATAGGATAAGCTGCAATGGCTTTAAACAGAAAGAGGGCAGATTCAGGTTAGATATTTGAAAGAAACTCTCTTTACTGTGAGTGTGGTGAGGCAGTGTCACAGGTTGCCCAGAGAGGTGGCAGATGGAAAAAAAGAGACCCTACAAAGAGCTCCCACCTCCCATGTAGTGGAAGACAATTGTGCAGACACTACCAAATGTCATGTTTAACTCCAAAAGTGAAAAACATCTCTGTAAATCCAGTCCCTGCTGTCCCTGTTTCTCAGTTCCACTGTCTGTAAAACTGGAGTTACAATAATCTAACGTAATTCAATCCAATCTACAGCAATCAGTAGTTATCTGTAGCAAATCTCAACAGAGGCTTTGAGGAGCTAAAACATTACAGCAGTGGAGCCCACAGCCATATCCTAGCTGATGACTGTTTCTTCTTCACTCCTTACCTCCTCCTTTTTGAGGATAATGCATCTAAAACACAGTTCACTAAGTTCTGGTAGAGTTTTGAAAATTACCTTCTAAGGTATGCATGTTTTCCCTTAGGACTTGATGTTTTCCCCACAGATTTTTACAAATTTTTCTGTCACTTGGCCATAAAGTTATTTCTAAATGGAAAAATATACCTTCTTTAAAAAGCACAACTAAATTTAAAAAACCCTCTAAATGTAACAAACCAGAGCCATCCACCAGAAAAAAAGACTAAACCAACTATATTTCCCCCCAAATAACCTTTCCAACATTTGCCTCTCTCAGAGGTCTAAATATTTTAGATCTTCTTTCCTAAATATTGAAGAACCAGGGTAGAACTAAATGCTGGAATTTAACAGTGTTAAGACTTGGTATAACAAGAGCTGTTGGCAGTTCTGACACAGCCTAGTTTTTCTTTACCATCAGCCACGTGCTGAATTCAGCCCACTGAACTTATGACAAGAGGACGAAGGGAAATTGTCATCCTGGTGGCATTTAACCCATCTTAAGGGAGTGGAGAATGAGCCTTGGCTTTGGACACCAGAGTAAATACCTCATCTTTAGTTCTTGGAGCAGTAAGGGGAGGGCAATCTGCTGTGCAAAAAAAAATGTATGGTAGCAACAGAATGCAGTGTATTTTTCAACACAAGATCTCATTATTGATTAAATTTATTTAGAGCAAAAGTTTTTAAAATAAGGCATGGCCTGAGTTACAAGGGACTAGCTAATATTTGACAGGGTTCCCAAAGGAACCAGGAGTCAGGGACACCTACATTGATATCATGCTCACAATTACAGGCAAAGCATGATTTAACCTTGCCTGCTTTATCCACACCTGCCTTCTGCTCCACACAGAGATTCATAAATCTTCCGTGCACTGATATCAGCATTTTTGCCATCCTTATTTGCCTATTTCAAAAGAACTGGTATCTTCAAATTCACGTCAGCATCCTTTTTCTGTTGGTCCAGACAGCAGGCTGCCTCTACAAGGATTCATCAAGATTGAAATGCAGACATCAGTCTAAGTCTGCTGCCACAATTACCCTGACCAGAATAAACAAAGCTTTTCCAAAACCTGAATTTTAGGAAAAGAGACCCGTTCTTTTTTTCCCCAAGCTCTCACTGCTGTGCCTTGTATTTTTATAGATAAATCACTCTCAGGTTTGCTGATTACACTCTGGTATTCAGCCATCCATCTGGACACACAAGAAACATCCTGGCTCTTGGGAAATGGCAGGCAAGCATTTAATACCATAATTCTTCCCACTTTTCTTACCCACACTGACAACTAGTAGCACAGTAGACGTGGCTGATGCTACAAGAGGGATGCAATTTGAGATTAGGATGTCTACATTCAGGTGTTTATATGAGCACCAGGGGTCTAAACTCCTATTAGAGTCAATGGGGATCTAGTCAAAGGAAATCGATGGAATATAAGCAGCAAGTTAGGGAGCAGCCAGCCCACAGCAACCTTGCAGTGAGTTTCATCTCTCCCTAGACACTACTATGTCCCACTGACTATAATGGGAGTTTAGGTATTGCCTGTCCAATTCCACTGACTAAATGAAGATATCTAGCATCATTTGAGATGTCCTAGCATCTCCAAGACATACTGTTGGTGCTGGCAGACACAACACAAGACCTGTGGTAAGTTCATGTCCCTGTGGAACACAGCTGGAAGGATATGTGGCACGTCTCACACAGCACTACTGCAGAAAAATCCTGCCACTAAAATTACATGTGAGCAGAAATAAATGTCTAAATATCAGTGCTGTAATCCTAAACTGAGTCCTATACTTCAAGGATCACCTGACACTGGTTTTCCAATTAGTGCAGAGAGAGTTTCAGTCTTTCTGAGGACTCATTCAAGTCAACGCCCTTGCAGCACTTAGGCATTTCTTCACCTCTGCAGCAGCACTGGCTATAACGTTTACTTTTCTTTTTTTTGTTGTTTTATCAAATGAAATTGGAAATCTTGAAAGATCCATGAAATCTCATGCTTAGGAATGCTGTTATAGTGGTGCTCAGGAGTGCTGTTTCAGCACACACAGACACAGAGGCAAAATGTGAAGATTTGTTCATATTTACACATCAGAAAGGAGGTGTCCCTCCAGTGATGCTCCAGTATACCCTTCTCACTCATCAAAAAATATTTCTTTTTTGGCAAACGCTATCACCTGAACTCCAGTATTTGGGTGCATCTCAGATAAATACAGTCAGCCTTCATATGAATCCTGTTACAGCCTTAGTTAAATTGCTAAGTCTGGAAACAACAATGGTAGGACCACAGTGAAATTTGCTCCCTTTCTCCTAAGTCTTTTTAATTTCTATTTCCAAAGCATGAGAGTATAAAAGTGACAACTTCCATTGAATAAAATATTAATTTTTTTTCTGAATTATATCCATATCAAAATCCAAATCTAACAAATTCTAACAAGGAAATAAGAAAGGATCTTTCAAAAAAGAATAAGTAATTTGTGGTAATGTCTCTACAAACTATAATTTAAAGTGCAATAGGCCTCGTTTTTGTACAATCACTAAAACTTTAAGCACCAGGAACTATCGCTCTTCATTACTGATTCTTCAATAAACTTTATGTTTTACACTGAAAGCTTCAGAGGCAATTCTTCCATCAGCACACAGATTTAGGGATGTTGCTTCTGCTGGCATTACTGGAAGTTAGACATGGATATCCTTCTTGTGCTTAAAGAAAATAAGGACAATCTCCCTCTCTTTCGGTTAGTCCGTATCAGCTGCCAATCAGAATTTCTCTGGTGAAAAATATGTGCTGTAAAATATAATGAAGCTACAGCAGGAAAGTATGTGAGGAAGGCTAACTGTTGGAGGTCACTTACAATATTCTGCTGTCAAAGATAGTTTTAGCATTTTTATCATAATGCTGTGATGGTGAACAGCATCGATCACTTTCCATTAAAATCATAAAAAAGCACTGAAGTTTTCTAAAAAAAAAAAGAGTAAAAGAGAAAAAAACCCAACAACAAATTACTGCCATAACTAAAGAGTTTGAGGGTTCATAAACAAATTCTTTCCTCCCTCCTTCCTTGGCTAATACCTTCATCACTTCCACTGTGATCATGCATGGCTAGAAATTCTAGATGCAGCTTCTGAGTGGCAGCTTGAACTACCTTCATAAGAGCCACCACTGCCTTTTCAGGAAATTAAAGATATCTGTGTTTCAGTCCAAATCAGCCCTTCAGTGCCCCCGAGCTGGTCAAACCAGCAAGGCAATTTATTTTTTGTTCTACAAATGCCCTTTACAGGCAAAAATACACACAGATTAGCAACAACAGCAACAACAACAAAAATACAAGCAAATTTCCCTTATCGCTTAATGTAAGGGAAAACCAGCTGGTTTTATTTACTGAAAGTAAATTAACTTCTTTGTAAAGTGGGGTATTCAGTGCCCTCCCCTGCCATAAACAAAACCCACCCAAAAACAGTAGGAGCAGAGCAGGCATAGGAAGGAAGCAGGAATGACCCAAAACGAGGGAGTGAAAGATACAGACAGGGCAGTGATATGCTCTGCAATACTGCTTCAGCCTTAGGGAATTCCAACAGTATCGAGATAACTCAAGTGATTAAATTCAGAACAAGTCAGAAAATGTGAAGGTACAGAGCATGCAGAGATCAGGACCTGGGAAATTGAAGGATAGTCCTGACCTGCTGGAGGAGGGAGTTCTAACAGTAAAGAGTGGCTAAAGCTGGAGTAAGAGACTGAAAAACTTCAGTGGCCTCTGCTGGCAGATGAATGGTGCAACGGGTGGTCAGACAAGAGGACTGGCAGTGAGGCAACGCAGCGCGTCAAGGGAAATGTGTTTCACTGCCTGCTCCCAGCGGGCTCCAGGTGCAGCCCTGAGCGGTGTAAGAGAAGCCCCGTGACAATCAGCGAGCTCACACACAGAAATCGCTGCTAAGCACCGAGAATATAAAGGGAAGAATAAAGTTCTAAGCTTGAGGGATGACCACAAAGCAATGAACAAATTTAAAATCTGCGTTCTTTGATGTAGGAAGAAGTATTCTGCTATCTGGCTGGAGAGCCTCTTGTTCAATCGAATTGCAATATGCAACTAGCATTCCTACAGAGTGCTGCAATAGAAACAGCACTGATGTTAGTCCCTGCTGCTGGACCTTTCCTGGACTTGTAACCTGTGAGAAACTCTCTGATCCTCCACTTAGGAGAACAGTTAAAGCAGTGGCAAAAGCTCTGTGTGAGGTCATTATCTAGCAAAATTGGACTTGAATAAAAAACTGCACTAAAAATCTGAAAACACTAGGATGGCTGGGATGCTAAAGGAAAGTCCAAGAAAAGTCAAAAGCCTAGAAGTGTAAACCAATAATAAAAAAAAAGAAATTGTATGGTGTATCTGCTGCCCTGAGTAGCAGTAAATTACCAGCAGCACACATCTGTCTGCCATAATTTCAGCCTCTTCCTAGCATTCCAATTTGCCATCTGCAAATAAGAAAATGAGCTGGTTTTAAAATGTTGATGTCCTGCTCCTTTTCAATTTGCCAGCAGAGCTGAGAGGAGTCCAGTGCCCACCACTTTTGTTAGCCCCCAAGCTTCTCCCTGGGGCTCTCACCACGGACAAGCCCTGACTTTGCTGCAGCATATTTTATTCTGCCTAGTTGAAGACATGACACCTAGGAGGGCTGTACATGCTCTCTTTTTAAATTACCAAAGGTGTTATAATTTTAAGAGCCTTCCTTTCAAATGAGCTGAAAAATTGATGTGGTCCCTGCTTACCCTCCATGTGTTCCATGCCTGCAACCAACTCTGTCTTTTGGGTACCCTTCCCTCCAAGGCTGTCTTTTGGAGCAAGGTTTGGATGACACGGAACAGGGACTGTGCAACCTACTATATTTCTGTCCCTCCTCTACCTTTTTTCCTTCATTCCAAGGAATGAACGGCACTAAAATTTGTTAAATTCTCAGACTTTAAGCGCAGTAATATAAGGCCAGCAATAAAGATGGAAACCCCACTTAGTGGGTTACCAAGTTATCCTCCTCCACCAAAGAGCTCACAGACCATGCAAGGGAAGTGCTCGTCCTTACTTTCAACAATAAAAAACTAAAGCATGGGCAGAACCTTTGTCCCAGTCTCACTGAGGTGCCACTACTGCTGACTGCTGTGAGATCCCCAAGATCATGCTTACACTGGGAGGTTAAAAGCAGCTTAGAGAAGTTTTCTTGATGGCAGCAGTGTCTGACCTTCAAAATCAGCCACAACCTACAACAACGTGACAATGTAAAGCCTAAACCACTCTAAACCACTGGAACTACACAGTCCCAGTGTAACTCAGGGCTTAATCCAGGGATCAGGACATTCCCCTCAAGTGTTTTAGCCAAACTTTATTTATGTAAGTGCCATGAAATGCAAACCATCCTTGGCTATACCTAGATAAATACGTGGTAAATCAGTGTTACCTGCTAATCAAACTATTTCATTGATAAGAAAAATTTTTAAAAATTAAAAATCCCAGCATGTCAATCTGCTTATTTTAAAACCAGCATCCTTGCTGGTTTTAAAACCATTATATCCTTGTATAATGCAAAGATCATAAACATCAAACTCTTCAGACCAGGTATGGGCAAACTGCATGAAAATAAAGAAAAGCACTAAATAAATAAATGAATGAAAATAAATCACTTTCCTAGGTTTACTTAACAATGCCAATATAGAAATAAGCCAAATCCATTCTACTGAGCAAGAAATTGAGTCTGAAGATAATCCCTTTTCTTTTTTTTTTTTTTCTGTAGCCTAGAGGTTCTTTGTACTCCCACTGAAATTGTGGCCTCAAGTAATCCATACCGCATTCACAGCATGATATTATATCTATTTTATTGGGAAACACAATAATCAAAATGCTAAAATAAATCTTCTTCCTATTATTTGATTTAAGCATTGAAGTATTGAAGTGGCTAAGCTAATTTATTTTGATTATCAGTCCATTAGTCTTGGTATTATAAATTAACCCCACAATTTTGACAGAGCTTCCAGCTACCTAATGTCTGAAAATCTGATTTTGTTTAAGCACATATCATGCTAAGATTTATTTTGGAAATTTCAATTAATCAGTTTTGGTCAATAAAAAGTTAATATAAAGTGGTTTGCTGTTAAGTGACATTGGCAGTCACACATTTGCTCTGTCCTACACCAGTTAAAAAGCCATTGCAGATTCCCAGTTATAGAGCTCAGAGCTCTGGCTGCATTTTTAAAGCACCAACTGTTAGTTAATTTTGTTAGCATAAACACCCAATAAAATTTTATGGTGTGTTCAGCTCTCATTAAATTTCATTAAAGATGAAAAACAGCGGCAGAGCAGCACCGGCAAATAAATAGGGATGGTTCTGTCGCCACTGATGCCCAGAACTCATTCAGATTCAGGGCTTCCTGTGCCTGAGGACACTGCAGGGATACGGAGCACAAAATCCCAAACACTGCTGGAAACCCCTTGAGCTCCACACAGCCCTTCCAGAATGCTCCAGGCAAATATTTAACGGGGGAGGAACGGTCTTTCTCCAGCCCCTTAAAATAACAGCTGTTGTAGGCAAAGCACACCCTTGCTGGTGCATATTTGCTCAGGGCTATAAAAATCACGGCTCCTTTTGCTCCCCATCACCCAAAATATCCTCAACAGGATGCTCCATCAACACCAGGGCTAGAGGAGCCTGCTGTTCCTCAGGTTGCATCCTGTGGTTGGATTCCCTCCATTCACGGAAAGCACGACCCCTGCCAGAGGTTTTTTGATCACTCAGGACACTTACAGCATCAGCCTGGTCATCTCCCTTTATCTTCCCATCCTTCAAGGGGGCGTTTGAGCCTTCCACTGAAATTTCTGGTCCTGACCCACCATCATTCTTCTTGCCAAATTTCCTGTTAAGTAGACCTTTATAAGACAGCTGACACTCAGACAGTCCCAGGAAGCACTCAAGGGAACATGGCTGGAATTAACTGCCAAAAGCCATCAGGTTTACAGGTAGAATTATAGAGAAAGCAGATTTCACTGTCTGAAATAATAACAAGATCAAATCAAGAAGTTCCCACAACTCTTACTCCTAAAATCCTTAAGGCTGGGTTTCTTAAGGCCCTAGAATTTTCTAAAATCATCTTTCCGTTTACATCAACAGAAGCAGAACTTCTCTCACTAAATTCAGCACCTGTACCAGACAGTGTCCACTAAAACTTACAGTTTACAAGAAAGTCAGAGAATGTAATAAAAACCAATTTCAAACACTTTCCCTTAAGTTCCTTGGCACGTCTTCTTGATTTAGAGTTCACCACTTGAAGTTTTGATGGGTTTTGCCTCTGCAGCTCTGTGAAAGTTCCTCCCAAAGGACATAGAAGATAGAGGATCTACACAAACTGGTACAGGGGAAAGAGCTAAATCAACACTACACAGTTCCACTTCATGTGCAAAATGAAACCTTGTTCCTTAAGGAGCCAAACTAATACCTGGCTCCCTAATGGACAGAGGACATAAGTCTACAGTTTTCTCTCCCTTCCCTTCTTTGCCCACAGATTTTTCCTGCTGACACCTACCCTGGGCAAGGGATAACATGCTTCACAGAGAGGGATATGCTGGTGGGATATGGGGAGCACATGCTGATGAGCCTGCTGGCTCTTAAATGGACAATGATTAGCATTGCCTTTTTTTCTATGGCAGAAAAGCTCAACTTCAGTCTATAATCTCTACCTAGTCTGAAATTTTCACAGAATTTGAGATTGTTATTATTCTCTTACGCTTGGTAGGTTTGGTGGTTTACTCCTGGCACTTCACTGCCCGCAAAACCAGAGTAATTCTCCCATTCTCTCAGCTTTTTGCTCCTTATTGTCAGCTTAAACCATAAACACACTGAAGGCCAAGCCATTTCTGTCTGTGTGGGGTCACAACACCCAGCAGGATGGGGCACCGATCTTGTCTGTGCCTCTCATGCAATGCTATATCAGACTACTCTGAAAGGCTGATGTTTTGAGATGGAAGTGTAATTTCTCAGGCACTGCCCTCTGAGTAAGGCTGGATTTTGGAGGTAGCTGACTGATGATGTTTTAACGCCCTGACAGCTACATCAAGTCCTACTTTAGTACTTATTAGGTGTGGAAGTCAACCTTGCATTCCCACTAGAGCATTACAATTGGGCATCTCAAAAATACACTGCTTAGCTGTCTCCATACAGGGTAACTTACCACTCACAGTAAAATACAACGTGCAAGTAAAGCTGAACTTGTTTCTGCTTCAGCAGTAATGCAGAGGAGCCAGCACAGCTTCCTTATCTTAATTTTCTGCATCCAAGAGTCCTAGAAATGCTGTGCCTCTACTGCTTCCATAACTTTGGAGGTATTGAATCTCTCTGCAATTAAACCAACATAAATAAGCAGTAATTCAATCGAAATCAGTGGAATTCAGATGAGGGGAATAGTTCATGTAAAAGAGAAGATAATTAGATTTACCCAGTATAGATGCAATAATCTCTTATTAATCGTTTAAGAGATAAACTATAAAAACAAACTCCCTCATAATCTGTTAAAAAGACATTATGGACCTCTTGCCCACAGCTGTCGAAAGTTGCACTGTCCCTTTAGTCCAGGGCAGCCAGAACACCCTACATCAGCAGTTTGTTTTTCTCCTAGGTTAAATTTGTTCTTTTCAAAACATGGAGAGAGAGCAACCAGGGGTACAATCATAACTGCATTTTCAGTTCAGCTTAATTGAATGTACTTTACTTTAACAAACACTTTTCATTACTGCATTGAGTTGTTTTCATATCCACATTCTTACATACCAATACTGCTAATTAGGACAATTGTTTCTCCTTTAAAAGGAAAGAAAAAAAATAATCTGTCCTAATGGTTAGCTGTTATCCTTGAGCATTCATTATTGCTGATTAAAAGTGAGGTTACAGTTATTCAGGTGGATGTCCTAACTTTGTTTCGGCAAGCTTTTTTCAATGCTTACGTAAATAACACTGAGAGAGGAAAATTGGTTTTTTAGTATGTTCTACAGCCCAAAATGTGTGTTGTGCGTTGACACCAACAAAATCCATGATGGAAACAAGCCCCATTTTCTCAGGTTTAATTCAGCTTTCTTTCGTTTTACCATACAGCCTGAGGGATTCCATCACTGCTGTTGAGGCAGGAAAACACTTGTCTCCCACCCACACATGAGGACTGGAATCAGGAAGAGGCTAAAGCCTAGCTCCACAAAATAAAGATATAAATGTCTAATAAACACATAATCAACACTCAAAAAACATAATCATTTTGGGTATTCATCAGTGGTGCCATAAGCTGCATATGAGGATGGAAAAGGAGCTCGACTGACATCTCATAGGACAACGGGGATCGGATTAGGGAGACCTGATCCAGAAGACATGCACTGACAATGTCCAAGATTGAGCTCCACAGAAAACAGCTAAAACAGCTGCAATTGTTCAAAAATACAGTCAGAGAGAAGTCAGAAGAGACTGAATAGCAGCAGGGTTGTGCCAAACAATATGTCCTAATGTGCTGCTGAGGTCACTGTACAGAGCTGGGGGTTTAGACGGTACCCTCCAAACTGTGCATGTCAACCAATGGTTTGGCTAAAGGCATTTTCACCTAAAATAATCAGACAGTGCATCCCCCTGTCCCCAGCAGACACTGTGAGTTTCTGTCTTACCCACTCCAAAAAACAGCTCTGAACTCTGCTCTGACCCTTCTCCAAAAGGAGAGAAGGGAGGGCTCTGTGGAGCAGCCTGTCTCCTGATGGGTACAACTATCCCTAAAAGAATGGAAGCTGGTGGGTCTCTGAATCCTCATTGACTCTTAGAAGGACACCAGATCCACAAATTCTGCTCCGTGGGACACTTCCTTTCTCACTGGGTGAGGACAGGGACAGTCCTCAGATGAAGGACCCCAAGTATAGTTGTTTCTAAAGAAAGAAATTACCCCAAATGATTTCTGTAGATTTTCCTCCCTGAAGACAGATGAATTTGGGAGCCCAAACAAGAAACAAAGTGCCTTCTCACAGTGTCTTCCTTGGTATTAATTTAAGAAAAGAAGCTAAATTCAAGACACAATTTCTGTGTCATGTATTGGCTGGTGTGGGGCTTTGGGCTGCTGAATAAAAGCCAAAAGCCAGGAGCTGCAACATGCACTGTTGAAAAGCCTGAGTCCCCATATGGACTCAACCCTCATTAACTGCTTCAAGAAATCTGTCAAAATGTGACAGCTTGGAACTGACCCCCGCAATCTTCTGGCGGGATCTGAGTGACTTTGTAGTAAAGTGCCCTTCCTTAACCAGAGTCAAAGCCTGCTCCCAGCCCACACAAAAGAGGTGGGTGGGTTTTGTACAGACTCGGGCTGCTCACCACCCCAGCCACCCCAACACATCAGAAATCTTCCTGTGACATAGCTTTTCATTACAGCATTGGGGTGAATCCTCTTGCCTTCCTCCCACAAATTGTCTTAGGAAAGGCAAAGGGATTAGTCACAGGCAGGAAAAAAGAGCATTAGAAGCTGTATGTACACAAATTATTTCTCAAAAATAGTTCTCTCTAGACAATAAACCAGTCTTTCAATAGCACTCAAAAGTGGCTTAGAGCTTCTAGCTCTTGGTTAGAAACAGCTAAAAAACATTACATAGAAATGTTAAAAATATATACACCTTTTAGTGGGCATGCATTACTAGAGTTTGGAATTACAATCAAGCCCATCTACTTAAGGGCTTTAATCGTATCCCTCCTTTAAAATGCTACCTCCCTTGCTCACCACAACTGAGCAAAGCTGTAAATCTTGCAAAAGAAATGTGAAGTCTAAGTGCCCATTGCCTAGCAAGAGGGAAACTCAGAAGAAGCCAGGAAGAAGAGTGACCTTACCTCAGTGAGTTGGCATTTGAGTTGACACATCATAACAACTTTTTGGGGGGAGGAAAAAAACCCTAACAGGTTGTTTATTTGGCTGTGAAAATGAAGTGTTTGATTTATGATTAATTATTTGCTCAACACAATCCCCCTTGGGAAGACCCCAGCCCTCACCCACAGCTGCCTCTTTGCCTCCATAAACTTTCAGTTCTTCTGGAAGTTCCTTCTGTGCTCTTTCCTTTCTCTCATTCTGTCCCAATCTTTGCACAGCCTGTGATGGGCAAAGGACAGATGCGGTTGTAGCAACAGCCATGTGCTGACTGAGGTGCTGGGACAGGGTGGGACAGATTTCTCCCTGCTTCTTCCTCTACTCAGGTATTAAATAATCCTTCTCTATTAAACAATTGATTTCCATGATACTTGTAGCAAGCCAACACAACATTACTCTTATTCTGTCAATTTTGGTTAAAATTGGCTGCGAGTTCAAAAGTCAGGAGATTAGAAAAGTCAGACAAAAATCCTGTTTGTGGTTCTGTGTTTTGTTTTTCACTGAAGTTTTGTTTGTTTGTTTTTTTGTTGTTCAGAAAAAAACTCCAAACAAATGAAACACAGATATTAAACATCTCACCAGCATTTTTAATTTCTATGCTTTAGAAGTCAGGGTCACAAAAAACTTGGCTATTCTGCCTCTTGTCTACTCCATCAGAGACCTCTTACCAATCAGTTACTTGATTTTTCAGCCCCATTTGATAAACTCTCATTTCTGAACTCTGCAAGGTTTCTTTGAAACTAAATCAGTCATGCATGGAGTTTTCTGTGTTTTAATTAAATCCTGAAATCATCAATCATTTCAATCTTATGACTTGAAAAAATGTATTTATTTCCAGTGGAAAAAATATCCACATCCTACAGCATTTGAAAAAGAGACGAAAATGCCTTCAAGGCAAACAAAAATGTATCAATTATCATGTGCTAAGAATATAGACATTTGAGTCCCATCTCTTTCTTCTGCATTAAAGTATTAGGTCAGCAGCTTGATACAATAAATTATTACTGATATGCAGTAACCTTAGCTGTTCGACCCAAAACTCAAAGAAAACCAGAAAGTGCAAAGGAAGGAGGCCCAACACTGAAATTACAGGCAAGATCCAGAGGACCTTTAATTTTAGGCCCTTGAATTATGCAAACAGCTTAGGTACGGGTTCAACTTCAAATATATGATTAGTCATGGAGCTAGGTAAATAATTTCAGCAGACTCATCTCATCTGTTTACTTCCACAGCCCTCATCATGTTGCATCTTTTAATACTCACATAGCCTTATGACTAGTGGGTTTAATCCTAAAAACACTGTATGAGAAAAGATGAAACTGTATTAACTTCACAGAAGGGGAGGTACGAAGTAAATCTGTGTGCCTAAGAGTTTGTAGAGTCAGGTCTGCACTAACTAGACATGAAGTATACAACCAAGTGAGCAGCAGCAGCACCAGCATCTCAAACACCACCACAACACCAAGTCTAGAGGATAGAACAGGATGGCAGTATTAAGAGGTAAAATAAAAACAAAAAAGTTAGCACAGCACCACTTCCAGTGAAAGGTAAATTTTGCATTTCTTTAAGGTGCATCCCATTAGGTATTATAGAATCATATCTCTCTACCAAATACTAGCCCCAAAAAGCACTTGAAATCTTGGGGAGGGTGGTGTGTCCACCATAACAGAGGAACATAAACACCGAGAGAAACACTTCAAAGAGTTGCAGAACACCAACAGAATTGTCTGTAAGAGGACACATGCATCTGCCTTTAGAGCACTGATACTCTGCAACATAAAGTAGTTGTGCAGATGCAAGGGCTATGTTCATCACTGCATAAAAACGTTAATGCAAATTTGACCTGGATCAGGTGCGAGCACCCAGTTACATTTCTATTACAACTCAGCAGAGTGCACAATAACGTGTTTAATCTCAGCTATTTATTTTTAATGCTGGCCATGCAAACACACCGCGGCAAGAACTAAAAGCAGTAGATAAAGCTGTACCTGATCCCACGTTCCACTCCACCACAAACCCTTACCTTCGAAGCATTTTATCCTGTTTGAAGCAGGTGCACGAGTTCCGACCGTTCCAGCACTTGATGCTGGGAGGCCACAGCACCCTGAGCGCCCGGTCCAACACCCGCCCGGGTAGCAGCCCGAAGGGGTCACCCCTCCGCGGAGGGACGGAGAGCCATCCACAGCCATCCGTGCCCCAGCACCCTGCGGGGAGGCGGCTCCACGCCCCGGGCGGCGGCGGGAGCCGGGGAGAGATGCTGAACTTCGCCAAGTGATGGGCTAGAGGGGAGCGCAGAGGCTGCTTCCCGGGGCCGGGGGGACACGCTCTCAGCTGTAGGTTTGGGGACCGGGAGCCGAGGAGGGGGGACCAGGCATCTCCGCCGCCACGCACCCCAGCGAGCCCCGCTCCCCGCGGTGCGGAACCCCGGCCGCTCTTACCTTGGAGCCCTTGCCGGAGCAGCGGACGTGGTTGCTCACCCCGGCCGTCTGGTTCATGCTGGGGCCGGCGGGAGGGCTGGAAAGTTGGGCTTCGGGCACGGCTCCCCGAGGAGCGGCGGAGGGGGGATGGCAGCGGGCAGGGCAGGACGGGCTCTGCCCGCACCGGGATTCTCACCCCGCACCGCGACTCTGCCCCCGTCCGCCGGGGTCTGCTCGCTGGCGGCGCTCCCGGCTCCAAAACAAAACGCGAAGCACCCCCCCGGCCCCGGCACCGCTTTCCTCCCCCGCCCTCCAAAGCAGAGGCGAGGCGAGCCCGGCTCTGCCCGCCCCCCGCCCTCCGAGGCCGCCGCGGCAGCGGGGAGGGCTCGCCCGGCTGCGCTCGGCTCCTCTCCGCGCCCCGCGGGACGCTCCCCACCCCGGGGGTCCCGGGCCCGGCCTCGCCCTCGGCACCGCTCACTCCTTCGGCATCATTTTATTTAATCCTCCATCCCGGCGTGGGCAGTGGGAAATCGCGTTAAAGATGCCACGGGTTCACACAGAGCCGGGGTTTGACCCACTGGTGCTCCGGGTAGTGAGTCCAGATCTTTACAGCGAAAGAAATGCTGGGCAGATGTTTCCTTACCACCAAGCTGAAGGATTGGGGTCTTACTTTTTTGAGCAATTCCTTTTCCAGATGTCCTAGGGTTCAGGGTTTACGTTCTGGCTTTTTTGTTGTTTTTAATTTTGGTGAAATAAGAGCTGCACAAGCAACTCTGCTTTGTTGGTAAAAATTTGGTGCTTTAAGTTCGTGGGGTTTTTTTAAACAAACAAACAAACAAACAAACAAACATAAAATATCCATGTCATGTCATTATTGGGATATTTTTCCTGTCCCTGGTCCACCCCTCCACTTCAGCCCATGAGGTCAGAAACCACGTCCTCTTTTATTGCAACAAAAATTTGGTGAAATTCAGTTCTCAGATTAGCAAAAGAAAAAACCAACCAAACAAAACCCCAAAACACCATATATTTGAGTAAGAAGATCTGGATAGCCAAGGCTAAAAGGATCCACACTTCATCTTATCAAATCACAGTTTCTTTTGGTTTTGGATTAATCTATCCAGATAGATTGTCTCAAGTATTTTCATGTTCCTACAGCATACTTTAGTACCTTTAAATAAATAAAACCTGCATGTTACAGAAAAACAGAAATAGTTGCTTGTCCTGCCCCAGAGCCCATGCTGCTTTGGAGAAGCCCAGCTCCTTCATTTCTGAAGGGTAAATAGCCCACCTTTAACTGGCTGCATCTTCTAGCCCTGTGGCTAAAATAGATGTGAGGAGCCCGCCATGGAGGCTGACAGCAGAATAAAGTGTAGTTAAAAGGCACACTTGGTTAGAAGCACTTGGTTTCAGCTCTGAGGCAGGAGAGAGGACCCAATGCTGCTGTGTGTTATCAAACATCCCTCCCTGTCAGCAGGGCACTCTGGTTTTGAGATGAGTGGCCATCTAAGGACTTGTTTTATCAGGGAAACAAGTCCCTCCAGGCACAAACCACCTTGTCAGGGTCAGTCCTGCCACCTCAGGCAGCTCTCCTGTTGACCACACTCTGCTCCTTAATCGTGCAGTGTCTGCTCCTCTTTAGTTCAGAGTGCTGCCAGTGAGCCCCTCTCAGAGACAAGTGTCCCACCAATCTCCGTGGGCAGTGGGTGCTGGCACCCTGGCTGATCTACCAAGCATGCTCAGCACCAAACACCACATCAGCACTATTCCCTGCTACAGCCCTACAATGGCTTTTACTTTTTGTGCTCATTAAGATTTGAAGTTTCCTGCTCTGACTGCTCCGTTCAAGTGGTTTGGTTTCCATACCTTCCCAAGCAGAATGTCTGCTAATAAAGGCAATTATAGACTTTGAGTTGCATAGCTGATGGGCCCTGGCATCATTATACTCTCTCAGTATGGTTTGTTAAATGGAGACATGCAGAAGTCCCTGGAATTATTTGCAGTTGTACAAGTGAGAAGAAGAAATTTGGGGAAAAAAAGAGATAGGCAAGCAAAACTGCCCAATGAGATTTCAAATCCGTGGCAGACCCTTCTGGCAACTGTTTGGAGCAGGTGAAGAATCTGTACTCTTTTCTCTCTTTCTTGCACAACAAATTCTTTGCATTTCACAGACTGATCATGGGAGTGTTGTGCCACTGGGTTTATCGGTTCTGTTCTGAAGTAAAGCAGAAGACACCACTCCACTGCCCTTTCTGAGGAGAATCCCCCTCTCCATTCATTAACCAGTCAGTTAGAGCAGGCAGGGAGTCTGTTTTCATTATAGGGCACATTTTGTCTTATTCCCTGGCAAGAGAGACACAAGGAAAGTCTCCTCTCTCTCGCATTTTTCCACTTAATGCCTGCCCCGCTCATGGACATCTCCATTCTCCACTAAGACCAAAACAAACCTCATGGCACTGGACCTCCCTTCTCTGTAGCAAAGAGCAGTTTCCAACTGAGATATCAGGGAGAGTTCATGGAAAAAGGCTTTTGCTTTCAAAAATGCAAGCAAGCATGCTGATGTTTACTAGCCTTTGAAAGGAAATACTGAATGCATGGTGGTAGTGCAGCCTTTGAAATCTGGGAGAAATTGATTCAATATCAAACTCTACTAAGAGAAACTCTGCTCTCTCTACATGATCCTGGGGAAAACAAAACAAAACAAAACAAAAAACAAAACAAAAGAAAAAACAAAATAAAACAACCCACCCACCATTCTTCTTTGCCCTTCAGTGCTCCTGCACTGAGGGAGATCCCACCTCTGCCCATCTACTTCCAACATCCCTAAAGCAGGACATATCTGTGCAACCCTATGGTGTCCACCATCATTTTGGCCCTTGTTTCAGTGAAGGCCCCCGATTTCTGCAGAAAACCAACAGTGAAATCATTAGTCTGTTGTTTTTAAGCTGGAGTGGCTTCTATATCTAGACAAGAACAGACAATGCCACAAACAGTGCAGTTTTCCAGTGGCTGTGAGAAAAGTGAGTGATTTACAGATTAGTATTCGTAGACTGTTTAGTGAAGTGTGAAGGAACAACAATATACTGTCATATAAGCTGTAGCATATAAACATCCCTTGGCATTTTACACTTTGAAAAGGATTATACATAAGCTTGGCTGAGAAGAGTATTAAAAAGGAATCTCAGTCATACTTTTTGGGAACATTTAGTAATCTGTCTTTGGAGCTGAGCTAAAGCTATGCAAAATGAATGCAAGGAAATCCATGCAGTCATGACATAAGACTTAAAAACAAAACAAAACTTTAAAGCCAAAGTTATGTCACAAAATTTAATAATGTGTGGAGGACTTCTTGAGTTCTTCAAGTTCTTACTTTGCAGATGAACTCTGTAAAGCTGAGTGAAAATCAAAACTGAAATCCATAGTTTTACATATTTATTCTGACTCCAAAAGCTGAGTCTTTTGAAGAAATATCCAGTGTCACAAAACTCAAAGGAAAAACGCAGGACTGCCAAGACTGTTAAATTAATCTAGTTCCAAGTTCCAGGTTAGATTTAGATAAGGACCTTTGAAATATTTCATAATGCTTTAAGTTCTTCCCAGGAGCCTGTTTTGATCTAAATTTGAGCTGTCTGGGGCATGGTAACACTGCTCTGTGAACTGCAGGGGTTTTGAGGTTTTCTCAATAACATGGCAAAGACACAAGACCACTGATTTCCTTCTCCAGTATATTCAGTAGGAAGCTAACTGAGGTTAGTCCAACACCTCATCACTCAGTAATTTTTGACATCACTTGTGATGTAACCAGAAAAGCACATCTGTTTTGTACAGGTCAAAGCCACAGTACAGGGACACAGAAACCCAAACGTGAGCTGGCACTTGTACAGAGTTCAAAGTACTGCAGAAACCATCAAGGTTCACCTTGCCCTCTACCCCAGGAGGGAATTGTGGTTAAAAGCCTGGTTTAAGGAAAACAGAAAGATGAGCAGTCAACAAGCAGTGAGGGCAGAGAAATTGAGAGCACAGGAGACAAGGAGGATGTGAAAATTGAGACCACGGAGTGCTAAAGAACACAATTCCAAAAATCAATGCAATGATGGATCAGGAACGAATGCAAAAAGCACAGCACGGGAAGGCTATAATTAGATGGTTTAGTCATAGCCAGGAGCCTGACTGAGCTTTTTGAATCCACTCAAGTGGACACAGTTAATGCAGAGTTTGGTTTGATTGTTAGAGTTCTTCTCATGACAGCAACACAGAGGTGGTTCACAGGATCTTTTAGTCTCCATTACAGCAATTTAGGTAAAAAACCACCAGCACACACAGGGGTCTCTCACACTATGGAAAAGTGCAGACAAGAGCATTTCCTACTGCAGTTGTGCTTCTGGGACTGGTGTGGACTCAGCAAAACTCTGGAAAGCAGGAACAACCCCAGCAGCACTTGGAGCTGTTCTGCCCACACTGTGTCCTGTGGCTCTGCAGTGAAACTGCAAAGAGACAATCTCCACTGTAACTTTCCTTTCATTGTTACCACAGTGGAGGTTAATCAAAGATAAGGCAATGATGGGGAAAATGCCAGTGTAGAGTAACTCTGATGGAAACATTAAACCTCCCCAGAACAGAGACATCTCTATAGACTTCCAGATTTGTCAACAGGCAGGGAAAAAGAGGTGTTTTGAGTGCCCCAAAACCTTGACCATGAAGAGAAGTCTTTGCTCAGCAGACCCTATCACGACATATCCATGCTGACTGTAACAGGGAGAATACCCAAGCTGCTGCTGCCAGCACAGAGCCCAGCTTGGCCCAATATCCTCTCCTCAAGAAGGATGAATTTCAGTTCTGTGCATTCAAAGCCAGTTCATGACATCTTTGCAGCCCCCTGCAGCCTGCAGGCCTGACTGGTGGCAAAACCAACCCTGAAAGAGGTTGACCCAGTGAGAATCTCAGAAGGGTGTGAGAGCCAAAAAACTCCACCCTTTTCTTGTCTTGTTTCTCTTACTGTACTCACAGCAGCTCTCATCTCAATTTCCAAATGTTCTTTTACCCGCTCTGTTGTTCACCCAAGATGTGATGGCAAAAGAGAGCTTAAAAAGCAAACAAGAATTAACCCTACAGTGCTGAACTCCTCTGCTCTCCCACAATACTCCTCCTGCCTTTCCCTGCCTGCCTATCTCATCCCACTGCCATCATTCAGCAGGATGTGGTTTCTCAAACACTCGAGCAGAAGCATGGAATCCAGGCTTTGCTTTTGGCTCAGCTGCTGATCCACTGAGTCCTTTCAGCTGCCTGGATCATCCACATTTTCTTCCAGCTGCAGGTCAGCCAAGCAGCTGCTCTCACACCCTTGGGGCACAGATAACCTGCTGGATTTGGTAAAGGAATTTAGTGGAAGCAAAACACCCAAGTTAGTTGGAAAACAGCCAACCTCACTTTCATATTTTGTAGGTCCTACAGGCTCTAAATTCACTGAGTACCAGAAAGCCCCAGCTGAGGCATCCCTTGAAAGTTTTGAACTTGTCCAGTGGAAAAATCAGGGCTTACAAGACCAGAGAACTTACGTCCAGGGTGAACACCCACAGTTTTGGTTCTAAGAGCTTTTCCCTTTTCAGTATTTCTGGGGTTTGTGCCTGCTTCTGGAATTGCATTTTATTTTATGCTATGCAGCTGCTGGATAAGCAGTTCTTTGGCCACATGCATGAACACTCCCAGGTGAATGCTGTAACTATTAGGAATGTTTTAAGCATGGCATTATTAAGTAATAATTTACTCATTCCATTTAGTCTATGAGGTCTCCTTATCGAGGAATGTTATTCATCAGCACCACTCTAGCTCTCACTCTAATTTATTTATACTTAATGGCCTTTCAAAGACATCTCTCCACATTACTTTCAGGCACCAGAATATATATGGGATATTAAATCACATCATGATACATGACATCTTACAAAAATATTGCATAATTTATATAGATTATAAACATAAGAAAAATCATCCAATAAACCCTGCCATCAAATATTCTTCAGGCTAGATTAAGGCTACATGAGCCCTTTTAATTTAATAAATCAAAGAGAAATAATTTTATTCAAATCTCACCTTTGCAGAGGGAGCAAGCTGTGTGAAGCAGTTGAAAGATTTGTATATCTGCACTGAAAATGAAGGGCATCTATCTAGCTAAAGCTCTAGTGCTATTTACATGGATGAGAGGGGTTTTGGCAGTGATGCTAAAATCCTGCTGACCACGAGGCAGTGCAACATTTTAGCCATGCCTGAGCTGGGTGACGTGTTCAAAGAGCATTGCTGAGCCTTGCACTGGTCACCACTTGCATGTTTTGAAGTTTAAGGTCACTTCTGACAGCTGCCAAACAATGCACAAAGTCCATACTAACTTTAAAAAAAAAAGTTTACTAGATACTAGTTTCTCTTTAGAGCAAACTGAAGGGAATTTTTGTTTTGGAATACCTTTGAAAAAGAAAAACAAAAATTGAAAAGCATTAAATTAAAAAAAATTAAAATTTCAAGATCCACAATATCTTATTAAAATAAATGAAGTGCAGGTGCAATGACTGTCACAGAGTTGCTCACAGGAGCAGTAATCCAAGTCCCTTTCCCTGGACATCTCAGCTGCTCTTCACCTGTCCTGTTGCAGAACTGTTGTCTTTTGGAGAAGCACCAGAAACCCAGCATTGGCTCTGCAGCTCCTCAGTGGATCCTGGACATCAGAGAAGCATAAGGAGACTTGGAGTTACCAAATAAGAATTTTTATATGGCACAACAATATTTAAAATCAAAACTTTAAAACTTTTCAACAAAAAAAAATTAAATTCTTCCCCCACCACTTAAGAAAACCATTGGGTTTTATTCTTTGAGGAGGTGAGGAAATCCACCCTGCCCTTACTGGGATGAAAACACAGTATTTTTCAACAGTCCATTTTGATGGAAAATTCCCAAGAAGCCTTAGTGTTCATTTTAGTTCTGTGTGAACTACTTTTTAGCATGAAGGATGCGCAACAGAGACACACGGTATCCCCGAGGCAACTAAAGCATTTGCTTAGATGGAAAAGGAATAGCAAAAAGATGTTTTGAGCCAAGATTCTTGAAACCAGATCAGTTCTTCTGAATGCTTCAGTTACTGGACAACCAGCCCAAAAGACCTTCCTCATTTTCACAAACTGCTGAGCTGTGAGCTCTCACTCCCTAAAATCAGGTGCTTTTAAGAAGACTGGCATTAGGCTCCTGAAGAGTTCATGTAGCAGCTTCTGAGTCCTGAATTGCATTTTTAGTTGTTTATTTGGTCAGCTTGGAGAGGAAATCCAGGTAAAGGATGAGAAATGTATGACCCATCATCTTGAGCAGGTCCCTCCAGTGTGCAGTGCTCGATGACACAGCCCCCAGCAGGTAATCAGCCTCCCACACCTCGAAGGGACTTTGCCCTCCCTTTACGCTCCTATTCTTGACAAGGAAGAGAAAGTTAAAAAAGCTAAGTGATTCAAAAACCTTTTCAATATCAAACTCTAAGACGACACAATTTCCTGCAAAATATTCTCTTCTAACTACATCAATACAATGTATTTAATGGATGGATGTTTGCCCATTTGTTAGGGACAATTACAAACCCCCTGTTAACTCTGTGTGAAGACTGCCTGTTGTCTTCCAAGACCTACTGTTCAAACCTGCATCTCTTACAGGCCAAAAATAAAAGGAGTTTTATGTTGAAATAAACTCCAGTATTTGAAAACCACAGTTGGGTGTACAGCAACACAAATAAGCTGATGAAGGTGACATTAAACAGTAAGAGCTGCACAGAAGCAATCAAACTGTGTTCTCTTTTTGTAGTATCTCTCTAGTAATGGTGGGTTGGTCTGGGAGGTTTGATACACCTGTGGATGATAAGAGGCAAGCCGGGGTGGAACATCCATTATCCCTCATTTCAACACTGTGGAACAACCCAAATCATTGGCTGAAGCCTTGGGCTGGGACCCCACATTGGAGTCCTGTCCCCATCATGGCCATCACAAGCTCTGAAGAAGTCAAAGAGCCTAAAACTGCATTTCTAGAGAACTCTATAGCACGCACACGAAGCAGCACGGCACCGAAATTCTCAAACTGTCACATAAGGCTTGGAGTGATTGCCCAGGAATCCACCTCATCTTCCATCTACCACCTCTCAGGCATTTCACCTTGTTTACAAAAAACATCCCAAACACAGCAAGTACTCAGAGACACGTGTCAAAAGAGATAACTGAAATGAGACAGACCTCCCTAATACCAATGTTCTGCTCTTGCAAAAGAAGCTCATCTGCTCAGAGGTTGCATTGACCGATGCAGCCTGATGGACAGAAAAATCAGGAGTAAATGAGATACGTTAATTTTGTACATAAGGATAAAGATTTATCATGTTTCCTTTACCCCTTTAGCAGCAGAGCACCAGAGGGCAGGGTTTAGCCCTGAATACTCAGTTTGGGGCAAGTTTTGTTTACCACCTGCACCTGGACAAAGCAGTCAGCAGAGCAGGATTGGTGGCTCTGCAGCACAAGAAGATGGGACCTGGGAACCTCTAACATAGGACTGCAGCTCCTGCTCTGTATTGTGAGGCCAAATTTCACCTCAAAGGTGAACTCTGAAAGGCAGTTGAAGATGGCAATTTCACATCAGCCACAAAATTGTTGCATTCTATGGTTCATTTCTCACAAAACCTTCTGCAGCTTGAGAGCTTCAGGGCTGGCCTCAGAAGAGTTCAAGAACAGGTTTTGGCAACGAGATTTAGCTTTTTATATGCTGAACAAAACACCCTTGTGTGTCTTATAGATCACAGTTTTGTACTGAAGCCTGATTTTAGCAGCATATCAGTTACAGCCCGAATTTAGATTAAATGGGGCTCTGAACAGGTTCTCCTTCATCTCATCCTCAGAGCGTTTTGTTCAGACTCACCTCAGTTTGTTTTCCTGGACCCTCTGCTCTTCAGCTGCAATCCCATCTCACCCCAGCGCCTCCTACCCGTGAGCAGAGAGTTACAACGGGTCAGAAAGTTACAACAGGTTAGAAAGTTAGTTACAACAGGTCATCCAACCCAACCAGCTTCAGGGAAGGGCCTGATGGCTGGGTCAGGTGTGTGAGCCCCCTAAAAACTGAAATTGCAATCAAACCTCAGACGGTGCCTTAAGTCAGCCCTTCCATCAATAGAGTAAGGCAGCATTTTCAGGCTCCCCAAATTAAGTCTGGGTTGATAGTGCCTCTAAAGCCTCCTCCTGCCGAGGGATATCAGACATGTACAAAATCTATTATATCTGAAAGCACCCTGATAGTACAAATCCTGAAAATACACATTATAACATATTGTATTTAAAAGGACATTCCAGCCTCTACATCTGCAATGGTTTATCTGGGGCTTACATTTTGCTTGTTTTAGGGTTTTGGGGTGTTTTTCGGTTTTTAAGGCAGGCTATTTTATCTCCCCAGGGGTGTTTACTGTGGCTTTGCATGGGAACAAATTTTAGTTGCCAGGGAAGACAAAATGGCATATCCCACAGCAAATACATTCAGGAGAATTAATAGACAGCAGGAGAAAATGTTTGAGATGACAGATTCTCCCTGCATCAAGGGCAGCAAATGAAGCAATCATTGCTGTAGCAGTTACCAGAAAAACTAATCATGCGTTGCTGTGCAGGTGTAAGTGCCTTTTCTTATTATTTATTTTTCCCTCCTGCATGCTGTTTCTGGTGTCTTTATCAAACCATTTACAGAAATAAGTTTTTCTATAAAAACTTCTAAATAAAAGTGAAAATCACATAGGAGCTTAGAGAAAACTTGACAAGAAGGTGCTTGTTAGGTAAATGAATCAATATTTAACAGCCAGCTACTTTGAAACACAGACTGTGTCTGGGCTCTCCCTCCACCTCCATATAAGAGATCGATGAGGAATAATTTGCACTATGGTGATTACACAGACAGATCCCAGGCAGCAGCCGAACATCACGCAGTCACTTGCTCACTCCCCCAGCAGTGTGATGGGAGAGAGAATTGGAAGAGTTACAGTGAGAAAACTTTGGAGTTGAGATAAATACAGTTTAATAAAACAGGAAAAGAAGGGATAATAATAACAATTAAAATAATAATAGTGGAAGTAGCATTAGTAGTAGTAGTAGTAGTAGTATTAGTAGCAGTAGCAGTAGTAGTAAAAGTGTTAGAATATACAAAACAAGGGAGATCACTCACCAGTTGCCATCACAGGCAGAACAGACTTACCCTGGGGAAATTAACTGGTTACCAATCAAAGAGAATAGGATAATGAAAAACCAAAAGTAAATCTTAAAACACCTGCCCTCCACACTTCCCTTTTTCCTGGGCTTAACTTTGGTCCCAAATTCTCTTTTTCCTCCTCCCCAGTAGCAGAAGGGCACAGGGAAAGAGGGTTACGGTCAGTTCAACACACAAGGTCTCTGGTCCCCTCTACCAAACCCTTGCCATGCAAATCCACTGCAGTTACCAACATTTTTACAAAACACAGCACTCTACCAGCACTAGGAGGAAAATTAACTCTATCCCAGCAAAAACCAGAACAGTGCCCACCCCTTATTCTATACTTTTACCTCATGCCCAAGTCCAACATTTTCCAGTTCATCCCAACTAATCACGATTACCTTTTCTGTGTTTCAGTATACACACACAGTTTGATTGCTGCAGGCTGAAGCCAGTTCTGGTTCCATCACCACTGTATTTGTCTGGTTCTATCACCGAAATTCATTCTTGATTTTTTTTGGGTGATTTTACTGTAATGCTGTTGATATAGCAAATAGTCAACCCAAAACACAATATTATACCTGCTGCAAGAAAGAAAACTAACTCTTTCCTAGCTGAAATCAGGACAGATGCTTTATAGGAATGCTAAAGAATTCATCAATAAAATGAAAAAGCTTGCAATACAAGCAGGCACTAATTCTAACTAATACTGAGGGAATGTTGTCCAGACTTTTAAACCAAAAAACAATGTAGCTGTTGTACTTAAAGTTGTAAAACCTCATAGGGGTTGTGGTCTGTGTTAATTACAGTCTGTCTAGGGAAGGGAGGGGGAAGTTAAGTTGGTCCTTTTAGTGATGAGTTATTTAAAATACAAAAACCCCAAAACAATCGATTGAAGCATTACAGTTAAGCCCAACACATCAACCTGGCACTGCACATGGGAGGTTCCATAACAACACACACACAGTCTTAATCTGACAAATAAATTAAGCCACTGGGGTGCTCTTGCTCACCTACTCCATTCAACAGGACTGATTGGGGGGTATGTTATTAAGATATTACAAATATAAACCCTGTATTTTCTTCATTAAAAGTTAGGCAGAAACAGCACCCAGCACTGGCAATCTCTGCAAGCACAGGTTTATTTGTTGCAAAAGAACTAGATTCCAGTTGTTGTTTCAAAGTCATTGGGTCTGGTCTTAGGTTCTTCTCAGGAAAACTTCTGTTAAGGACATCTCAGGGTGAGTCTATGGGATGGTAAAGGTAGAGGAGGGATCAGGATTTCTATGCCTTGTCCAGAACAGATGGGACCTGGCAGTACCCAGATGCTAAGAGTGCTCAGCTGAATCAGCAGAGTGCCCAGCTCACCTGAGTTATGTGCACAAAGAGTATTTAGAGTGACTCAGCACATAAATTTCTTTACTGTCACAATCAGCAACACAACTGCTCTTACTTTTTGTTCTAAAGTATTGACTGCAATAAATGAAATCACCCATTTGACACTGAGAGCCACACCAAGTTCTTGGAAACAGAGATCCTAAACTAAGCATTAGAAATTGCCAAAATAATGCCACCATGAAAAATAAACATGCTGAAACAAAAAAAAAAAAGTGATGCTCACTGAAAAAAAAACCCACAAACCATGAATCTACATCCAGATTATGCTTTTTTCTTTAGCTTGTTTGTAATTAATTTTTTTTTTTTATTTCTTTCATGCCACGCATCAAAACCAAGATAGAAAACTTATTAGTGGAAAAAGAATATTAGGATTTCAGGTGAGAGACACCACAAAAATTAAGGAAATGGAAACTGGGCTCTTAGGAAGGGAGTCTTCTGGTTTCCAGAATAGGGCAAGGCTCAGCTGAAGCATTTTCTCCTGCTGGTATGTTTGTAACAGTTGTCCTTGACTTGGCTTCTCCAATACAATTTGGCTTCATGCTGCATCCCTTTTGTCTATAAGGAATTGCTTCAGTCTTGATCCTTCTTCTCCCAGGCCAGCTATTTACATGAATCTCATAATAACCCTGAGACTCTTAATTCTCCATCCAATCTGCTTAAAAATGTCCAGTTCCTGCAGAAAGTTTTCGAGATAAACAGATCAATGTACACTCATTAACAGAGACATTCACAGCACAATCATGTCTGTCTATATCTATATTTATATTTTTATCTACATACTTAGCAAACTGAGTTGAAGGACCAACCACATGTCTGTCAATACCTATTTAATTTCTTCTGAAGCTGCTAATTCTGGATGGAAGATGATGATATAGATTTATTGTGAATCTACAAGTGGGTGATCCTAATTTCAGCCTATTAGGTTGTTACTGAGGTACTTGTTCTCTGCATGACAAAGTCCAACCCATTTTGATCTCCAGAGACTAATCAAAGCTTTTATTCTTACTGAGTTATACCTTTGTAGCTGTGGAGTGGTTTAGAAAATGTGAACTGCAGTTTTTCTTTGGCTAGTTTTCAAGTTTCATACTGAAACTATTTTTAATTTAGATTTTAAACCTAAGCAGTTTTTAGCTGTCATCTGTGACAGCTTGAGTGCAATGTCCAGCATTTCTGTGAACTCAGTGAGCTTGATTAAATAGGGAAGAATCTGTTGACTAAACAGGAAGTTCTTTATGCCGTAAAGGTTATCAGGATACAGAAAAAGAAAGCTAAACATATGAAGCAACCTGATTTTAGGTCAACTCAGGTAGTCAGAAATTATGACTTAATAGTGTCTCTGAATAGAAAAATAAATAGCAAAATAGCAGAGATTACAAGGATTCAATCTTTTATTTCAATCAGCAAAAATTGAAATTCAAAGGATTTTTCTTGCTGGGCCTGCACCCTTTGTGGAAGAAAAAAAACCCAACCAACCGAAAAACCCAAACAGGTACAAATGTAGATTGTATAAATAAAATCACTGGCTTTTCATTCTCTTTCAGTTTGTAATACCATTTCAGTGGAGCGTCAAATAGGTTTGTTCTTTTTATGGGCTCTGGGAAGTGGGGGACTAGAATTTTCTCTGTTGTAATTCTGTTTTCTTCGTGATTTTGATTTGATTTTTCCTTTAGATTGATTTTCTCTGGCAAGGAGATTTCCCTGGAATCTGATTCTGCCCAACTGAGTCAATGTTCCAATTACCATGATATCTAACTATGCTTCTTGCGATTTTCTGTGTGTTTACACTCAAAAAGACTTTTTTCCCTAGTTACAGAGGGAGACAACTGAGACTAGATCCAAAGAAAGCCTCAACTCTCACTGATGTCCTTTTACTTCATCCCAGGGGTAAAAAATGAATATGTTTAATTTGAATGCTAAAAGTCCCCAAACATCCCAGTTCTCAGTGGAGGGGAGATTTAGGAGAACTGTGTGGAGAACATGAGGAAGGTTGTGTTTGTCCATGTGCCTCTCACACCCTGGGCTGATGGGCACCTTGCTGAGGCTGTCCTGCAGAAAACAATCATCAGCTGTATTCCTTCAAAACCTGGCCTGAGCATTTTCTCCATCTTTCAGAAATAATCAGCTTCTTAATCCAGTCCACCAAGACCTGCGGGTCCTGGGTTCAGCTTTCTTTTACTGTAGGTGTTATGGGTGCCTCTCTTACCCTGAAGCCAAAGGTGAATCTGGGATGTGTATGGGGTTCCCTTAGGGGAGGGAGGGCTAAGAACCAAGACAGTCACTCCCATTTTATCTTGTTGCAGCTTCTCCATAGCATTTGGATAAAGTTCCTCTAGATCCAACAGCATGGCTCAAGCAGCTGATTTAGGCACTCTCTGGCAGCAGTTGAGGAGAAGCAGGAGGCTGCTGGTTTGCCCACTACCCATAGAAAGTGAGCACTAAAGACTTTCATATGCTCGGAGGTGGTGTGGGTTCTTCACGGCTACTGAATTATCCCACACGGGGTGTGTGTGATGCAGTCTCCTTTGTAAGGCACTATTGATCTCTGCTGTATTTCTCAAGGAAAGAACAGGGCTCAGGAATTAATACTGAATGGAGGAAAGTGATGCATTAAGTGCTTGGACCATGGAGAGAGCTGGATTTAGGAAACACCTCTGCCTGCTGATCTCTTACCAGCTGGTGCAGACACCTTCCTACTTGGGTAGTGAAATTCCTTCTGAGGTATTGCATGGGACACAGAGATGATGCCAGGCCATTTAGCAGTGCAAGGGCCAAGTATTCAAATCCTTCATGGGCTATTAGACTGCTCCCACCTCTCCAGACACCCTCTCCAAAGGAAGAAATTGGACTTGGTCAGCACTGTCACTGCTTGACCTGTGGAAAGGAATCAGTGCAGGAGGCAACAAAAAGTTTCCAAAGGCAAATATATTGATGAAAGATACATCAATATTTGTTTAGCTCAATATCATCAATAATTAATACAGATATACAGAACCACATCAGGATAGGGCTGACTCCAGGAACTCACACAAATATATTAATGGTAACTTGTATAACTATGCTTGGCCATGAAAGTTAAGACTTCTTGCTGTCACCATGCAGCTCTGCTTCATTTAAATTATGTTCATGCCTGTTATATACTAGAATTCCAATTATTATAATATTATGTTACAGATTATTAATTTGTATGCTAAAAAAAGTAACAGGAAAGAAAGAGGGAACTGTGTTACACTGCAAATCTCTTTCCAGTCCTGTATGTTATGAGTTAGCATAAAACGCATTTTATTCCCAATTAAACTATGTCAGGGCCTTGTTGCAGTGCTTCATTACCCCTTCTCCACGAAGAGGCATGGCCCCATCAGTCTTGTGATGAGATGCCACCAAATAAGGTTTTCATGCCAAGAAGCAATCCAGAGAGAAGCTATTATCTGGTTTTCTACAAAAGCGGTTTCTAGTCTTATTGGCTTGCATTATGTAGCAGAAATTGAATTTATATTGCAGAAATTGAACTTAGGAGGGTACAGTGAAACGTGCATGCTACCCATTTTTCAGCCTAACTGTAGGATGCTAAACTTCCTTTAGAGAGAGAGCAGAGCTAATAGCCCAAGATCTTGAGGTGCACAGTCAGCATCTCAGCTGAAGACAGTGGAAGAAGTCATGCAGTTATGATAAAAAGGGTTATACAAAAGTCACGTTGAAATCTATTTCTCACCTAGATATGGTAGAAAAAGCCATCAGGCCAGAAAGGAGACCCACTATTCCTGCAGATAATTGCAAGTGCCTTCACGAGATATTTATTTACAAGAACAACTGTAGCCCTAGCATGTGTAAATCCTATCATTTATGAACGGAAGTTTACATGATTTGACTGCACAAGGGTGAACCTCCATGTGCATAAGCATGCCTTAGGGCCCGGCTTCAGAGTAGAGAAATCTGGTCCTGCGAGCTCTGCAGAATTGAAAATTTGTTATCCAGATCTTGCTTTGAAGTATTTTGACTGAAATTTTGCCCATGGGTTTACATGGGAATAAAACAAGGGCAAAATTTGTCCTCTTGGAATTATTATTATTACAAGGAATTACTGTGATAATTCATTCTGAGAATTTAGAAAATGTGGTGAAATTCCAATAGAGGATTCTGTAATGTCCATTTAACATCAGCAAGCATACAGACTTGAAGGCAACCTATAAAATAATGTACTGGGAGTAGATTCATTTGAGTTAGACAGAAAAATATTCAATCACAGGTGCTTAAACATGAGTATTCACTTTCGAGTTATTCCGAGAGGAAAAAAAGAAAGGCAAGGGAAGGGAATGGGCATGGGAAAGGGGAAGGGGAAAGAACATTTGAAGCCTTTTTGCCAATTTGGGATTGAGATTTGTTAGTAAAATAAACCAGATTTCATACTTAAAGATGAAACACACTCAGCAGCCTTGGGAAAGGAAACAAAACCCCCTCATGTCTCTTTCATTAGATTTTGCTGCTTTAACAGCACCTTTGGTTACACTGTGATTATATTGTTCAGTCTTGTGTTTTGATCTGTGATGTAAAACCATGTTCCATGAGAATGTCACGGTGTCCTGTGTTCTCTATATTTGTAGCCACTCACAGTCTATGCTCAGTGGAGTCCCTCAGTGTTTGTTGCAATAAATAGGAGGCCACTGCCCATAACGTCTCTGAGTGCTGAAATTCCTGCCTTCACCAGAAAAACATTTTGAAGGGTGTGTTTTCAGGCTCATAGGAAAGGGAATAAGAAAATGAACCGAGTTTTGGAAATTGCAGTTCTGGAGAAACCTCTCTGGCTTCTTTCAGAAACACCACCATTCCAGCATAATCCATGACCAGGCACCATGTAACAAGGAACAGCGAGGTGCACTTAGTTTTAACAGGTGTTTAAACCCCTATCTGTCAGCCACCATTAAGCTTGTGCTCAAAGGTTATGACAAAAGTTGATCCCTTCTTGGGAGCTGTGTATGAGCCCATCCTGAAGACTGTTTGAGGAAGAGTCAGCTCAAGACATCTCTCATCAAGCCACTGTGCTGGGAGGCAGCAGATAGAGAAGGGAAAGGAGTGCTGAAGACTCTCTAAAGTGGAAAGATTGTACCCTGTAGGAGTGAGGTCTTTTGGTGAACCCTGCTTGGCTGTGGTGATGTTGACAGACTGTTGTAGCCCTGGGGTTGCTAAGGGACCACAACTCTCCCTGAAGAACTGCAGGAGTAGAAAAGGAAAACTAGAGGGAAAGACACACACCCACTCCCAGACAGGCATCTAGAGATGGGAGAGAGGCACGTCTTACTTCAGAGTTCCTGAAGAAACTTGAAGGAGCCCCAGGTGAAGAAGGTTGTTCTTCAAAAGAACTGGCAGAACTAAGGAGCCAAAATGAAGGAATTCACTGGCTCAGATTTCTCTGGCATTGGTCACCATTCTTGATACTGCAGGTTAAACCTCCTCAGAAGGGCATGTGAAAAGCAGGCTCGCTGCTGTGCACAAGCTGAGCTGGAGAGTAGAATGGGGTATTGCAGGTGTAGAAGGGGCCACCTCAAGTTTCACTCTGAAATGAATGTATCATGAAGACACAGTCAGATTTGGGATCATGAAGGCTAAGGAGCACTGCAGTTTAACACTCTACTCCCAACATTACACTTCAACCCCTCCTCGGATGTGTGGATTTTCATTGCACACTGTCCTAGTCTTCCAAATCACCTTCCTAAGGGGCCACGGGCAGGAAATGTCCACCGAGGCACCAGCTTCTGTAGCTGCAGGGCTTCACAGTCAAAAGTAACACAACAGTAGTAAGTCAAAACACTCCATCACAGCGAACATGTCTCTCCCTAGGAAGTCCTCTGGATGATACTGGCCTTGAAGTTGACATTAGATTTACAGCTCAATTCCCTTGGGTAATGATGCTGATTACATCCATACTAAAAGAGCAAAGCAAGTTCATTTCCTTCCCCTCTGCAGTGAGACTTCACTCACGGCTGCCACAGGAAAGCCTATGACAGGTTCCTCAATTGCTTTAGACGTTTGGCAGCTGCAGAGCTCTTTGCAAAGGATAGAAATCTTCCACTGCTCCAGAGCAGCTGACAGCTGAAGAAAGATGATCAGCCAAATTCTTTGTTGTAGCCACTCCATATACTAAGATAAGTAGAGTGATTAAACTGATTTATAGTTCTTGGATACTCAACTGCTTTTCTCCCCATTATAGGATCTGCAGAACAGGTACTCAATTGCTTAATGAAATGAAACAACTCTCCTTCTATTGACAGCAATATTACTTAAATGTAAGCAGAGGGATCCCAAAATGTTGGTTTAAGGCACATTCACCTTTCACATGTGGCTTGAGTCAAAAATCCTGGGGCTCAGACTGAGTGAATTTGCTGGGACAGGTATTTAGCACGGGACTCGTCTGCCTAGCAGGAGGTAGCTACAGTGGAGTTATCTCCCTGTGAGTTACACTAAAGGCTCACTTTCTTGTCAATGCAGAACTCATCTGTCACTCAATGGACTCTAAAACATGATAATCTCATTGTAGAATAGACATCTAAAATATATCAGATGCATCATCTCTGAAAATGTGTAGTTCCCCACAATTTATCTAAATCTGCACTTGCAGCTAAGGTTACCTGAGAACCAAGAACACCAGGCACATATGAAACCCACTTAAATGATAAGCAAAATTCTCAGGTGCCTTATCCATGCTGTCAGGCAGAGACCTTGTCCTGCTCTAAGCTCTTGCATCAATTGCTGCGTTAACAACTCCCACACTTAAATCAGAGGGTCAGTGGTCACCAGGTGAGTCATTGCAAAGACAAAGGGCAGGGAATAAGGCTCTTCTGGCAGCTCTTACTATCTGTCACTAAAGTATTCATTCCCAAGGCCTTTTGAGAACCAGGGGTAAGGAGGCTGCTGGTAATTGTCAATGGCATTTGATTTAAAGCTGCAAAGCTCTTGGTTTCTTGGTGTTCTGTCAGGAATTTGACCACCAGCAAGGCTGGAAACAAGTGCTGCTGGCAAATACTCTTGACAGGGACCGCTCATAACCAGCACAGCTCAGCACAGCCTTTGAAGGAGCACACCTGAAGGAGATGGCTTGAGGCAATCCTAATCCAGTACATTTGCACTGCGTATAAATCTGATGACGATCCTAAAGAAACAAAAAGTTTTAGGGGTAGTTGAGACATTGCTGAAGGTGGTGCCATGAGCACTGACCAGGTCAGGACTCAGACGGAGGGCTGTGGTACAGGACCCCAGGTATCTTTGGAACATGAATGTACCAACATATCTACTATAACTGCATTATTTAGCTAATAGAATCTGAGAGGTTACTAGATTGAGTGATTTCAGTGATTCACACAGGATTATTCACTATTTTAAGTATATGTTTAAATATCTTGTCCTGTTGAGTGTTTATAACATATTCTGAGAAAAAAAAAGTGGTGTCTGAGGTTCTAATCTGCAGCATTTCACCTCAAATGCTTTGTCTCTCTTTATTTTAGGACAGCCAGACAGCTTTCTTTAGGAACAGCAATGCAGGCAACTATCACCATATGCTGTGTGGGTTCCCTCTTTCCGCTCCTCAAAGGAACTGACAGCCTTGCCAGAAAAGAAACAAAACAGTGTACTTCACACACACACAAAAAAAGGAGTATTGAAGGTTCTATTCAGGATCAGAATTAAAAAAAAATATATATATATATATAATCTTACATAGGAAAATTCAACAGAGAAACCTCAGAATTGTTCAAAACCTGGGACACTGGTGACCCACTTTCCTGCTTGGGTCAATGTACCATTCCCCCTTGGTTTCTTCTCTGACTGCAAAGGAGCTTGGACCGTTGGGATATTGGCTGCTCCAAACAGAGGTAAGTGTTTTATACCTTCTGTTTAAGAGTCAGCGTTTCTGTACTGGAAACATGGGTTTGACTAACTGTTTTCTAGTGATTATTTTTCCTGGTATTCTGGGAGGCTGACCATTTCCATTACAGCAGCTGACTTGTGCACTATTCCATTTCCTCTGAAAAAAAGCAGTCAGCTCCCCTTTACAGAATCTCAGATGATCACAAACTTCATCCCACCACCCTTATGCAAACATTTGCACCGTGATGTCAGTGGGAGTTGTGGGTGTGGAGAGCTGAACAGCTGTACCTGTCAGACATCTGTATTGCTAATGTGAGGATTGCTGTTCTGGGTTTCACCTCATGTCTGCTGCTTTTAACTACTTGTTCTGCTCTCCCAGAGGGTATAATTTGGTTAGTTACTGAGCTGACATCAAAGGTGGTGTTCTGCTGAGGTTTACAGTGCCAACACTTAACAGAATTCCTGGCCTCCTGAAAAATGCCTGTGTAAGATAAAGCACTGCTGAGGGCAGTTGGCTTGTGGCTACCTGGGCTGTGGGTTGTCCATGCCAGAACTTCAGAGCTGACTCGGCTCTAACTGTGCTCTTTGTAGTACATGGAGATACAGCTCTATTCTCTCCAGGCACAGAAATAAGGCCATTTGTTTTTGGGCTGTGCCAACTTGAATTAAAAACCTGGTCAGAATAAAAGTCACTCTATCTGTCTGGCAAGGGTGGTCCTCCTGAGAACTGGCTGGGCTGAGATCTGAACCACAAGAATCTCAAAATGTAAATTTGCAATGGACTTTTTGCCTACTTCATTTTTCTAAATAAATTTTGCTAGAGCCACTTCAGTGCAGTGAGGTGCATCACAAAGTGAAGTTCATTGCAAATACATTGTATTAATCAATTTTCTACTAAAAACATGCTCAGTATCAAATCTTCATCTGCATGCAAGCAGCACAGAAGTAAATTTTCCTTGTTGAGGAAATATCAAAATGTGTGCATCCACTTTTATGCTTGCAAGTCATACTGAAGGAACAATTTAAGTAGTCGCATTTAGTTTGGACAAAAGGCAAGGTCTAGGGAACACAGACATCTAATTTTCTTATGACAGTTACAGTTGGGCTGCCCGAGGTTTCTCATGCAATTTTGCCATTGAGAAGCTGCATTAGATTGTTTTTCCAGGCAGTTTTCCTACAGCTATGATGAAGTTGATTTATGACCCATCTACTTCTACATGTTATAGCAGCAATATTAGCAAGGCTTCTTCAGTACATATCCACTCTCACTTTCTTACTCAGAGGAAATGTATTTATTCCATACTCTTACACAGAGCTTGGTCTTTATTCACACTTTATTCCCCTTATCATGTATAGGTTAGAGGAGGAAGTTAAAGGAATATTTCTTAGGCACTGTCCCTCACATAGATCTTGAAGTAATATTGCAACTGCCCTTAAAGGTAAACAAAAAAAACAAAAAAACCAAAAAAAAAAGAGAAAAATTATTTTCTTCAGGAGCAAAAAAACCCTTCACTGGAGGATAACTGAAAGAAGGAGAAAGGATGCCATCCCTTCTCCTCACTCCTGTGAATTTGATGATGATGAAAGGGGAAGCAATAGAATTCTTCCTTTTCAGTCCCATGGGCAGTTCATTCTTGGTCTCTGAAATTAGGGACACCAGGCCAAGATGTCCCTTCTGTGTGGCTCATCCCTTCACTGGGTCTCACGGAGCGAGCAGCAGAGATGCAGCTCCACTGTGGCCAACTCAAAATATAATTAAAGAAGGCAATTGATGTGCTCTAAATGGAACTACATGTCACAGAAATGAAATGTCCATAATCTAAATTCTGAACCAGGCAGAGAAGTGCTGTGGGGAAGTTCTAAGCATAAAATATTTTATCTGAAATGAAGAAAGGAGTTCATTCACTTCACAGTGTGAGCAAAGCTTGTCACTGAAGAAATATTTTGTTATTTTTTTCCTGCACTGTGTGTTTGCTACCCTCACTTTTGAGAGCTCAGTGCTCTCTCTGTGGTACCTGAAGCATCCTGCATGGCATTAAGACGCATTAATTGGGAAACTGGTGAAAAAGAAATAGACAGTGACAGAAAAGAGAAGCAAAAAATAATTGCCAGTGGTTTGCACAGAGAACAGAGGGAGAAAATAATACAAGGAAACCTGCAGACAGACATATCTCAATAATTTCTTTCTGATTTGGTTGATGCCTGATAATTGACAGAGCTCCACTCTCAAGAGTAAGCAGGGAAAAGAGGAGAGAGAGAGAGAGTGAGATAAAATCAGATGGAGAGGGTTCAGTTGCCATTCATTTTTATAATTTTCATCTCCCAGCATTAAGCTTTTGTATCTTTGTTATTCCAGTGGTGATAGATGGAGAGGTAAGAACACAGAAACTTTAGTTTTATCACCACATACCCTTACAAAAGTCAGGCGAAATAGCAAGTTCCTCAATAAGACAGGATAGTGATGGAAGGGGCTGGGATACGTGGTTTCCAAGGACTCCTCCTTTGGGAAGAGGCAGGGTTTGCAGTGCTGGCTTGGCAAAGAGAGTGCCAGGAAGAGCAGCAGCTCTTCCCACCCTCCCTTGGATTAGCAGCACTGCACAGGTTTGCTGGTGTTTGTGGATCACTGGGGCTTGGGAAGCTGATCCCAGTGGGGTTCATGCCCCTCTGCCAGTGCTGGCAAACAGGGGGTTAAACTCCCAGGGGCCTGGGGACAGTGGGGTGGGGGCAGTGTGGGGACATTTGTACCCCTCTGCTGCCCATGAGGTGTTTCCACCAGTGGCTGAGCCAACCAGTGTTAGGCATCTTGGTTAATTGTTTTGAGAGCAGGGAAGGGTTAAATATGAGCTGAAACATCTCCTCGATTCAAACTCTAGTTGTGCTTGAGAAAAAAGGCTGCATGTAATCTGTAACGGGACATGGAAAAGTCCTGATTCAGCTACACATTTAAGCATACATATAATTTTCCAGCAAATGTATCATAAGCAGTTGTTTAGACAGTTCTGAATTAGGGCCAAGTTTCCCTCTTGATACTAGATTGTGATTTTTTTTTCTACTACAACCCAGTGGAAAGAAGCAAGACAACATTTTTGATAATGAATGTTAGAGAACCTGAGAACAGATCGTAATAATTTGGCTTTGATTTTCTCATAGGATTTAAAATGAAAAAAGAAAAAGAAAATGTGCTTTTTATCTCCTCTAAAGTTTATTGATTTCTGGGAGAAATGCCTTTTCCTTTCAGAAAATCGGAGGATGTTTTTTGACAAAGGGAGAATATTCAAAGGGTTATATATTAAAATCCTACATTACCAGGAAGCACCTTATTTCAGTGTGGCATCTTGGAAACAAAGTGAAGACAAACTCTTGGCAAAGTTGTGTTGACAATACCCCTGACTCTTAATGCAGAAGATAGCCCTAATGTTAGAGGATTTATGTTCTTTAGAAAGAGAACGAAATCATGCTGGAAGTCGACTCAAGTAATCTCAGTTCAAACTGGAATGAAATTCTTCTCTGATACGTTTTTCTTTAGAGAGCTTAATCTGAAGCCTCTGTTTAGGGTTGTGTCATTACCAGGTCAAACATGACTGCACTGAGAATATATTGTCCCTCCAAAGTAGTGCCCTGTTCCCTAAAAAGCAATATGCTGCTGAATATTAAAGTGAAAAGAGTAATCTTTCTAATTGCAAATAACTAATAATAAATTGCAGACACACAGTAACAATATATAATAATATATTAGAGTGAAGCATGCATCCCTACAGCCCTGTTCAGAGCAGCTACAAGAGCAGCTTGAGAAACTTGGAGGACTTTAAATGCTAAATAAAACATTTGATCCTCTATTTTGTCCTCTTTAGTGTCCTTCATTATTCCAATTTACAAACAGATGTTGTTGTTTAGCCCAGAAACTTATGTTTGATCATAACATTTATTTCAGAAAGCTGTGCTGGCTTTAAGGACAAATAAGCAGAAAATCTATCATTTCCTTTGGGAATTTTTTCCAGCAGTTACATCGTCATGCTAATAGAAAACGTCCTTTTTTCAAGTTTAGGTTTGTCTTCACTTCCAGACATTGGTTCTTGTTATCCTTTTCTAGGCTAAAGAGCCCTTTCAGACGCAGGACATTGCCTGTACATCAGTACTCCCACAACAGCAATCCAAGCGTTTTCTAATCTCTTCCATTAGCTGGATGGGTGAACCTAAGCATCCTGGTTTAGGACATTTTTCTCTAATGCTAAAATCATTTTGTACCTTTCACTTTGCAAATTAATGCAGTGTGAAATATGGATTAAGAGCTCTGAGGAACAAATTCAGTAGATGGGGAATTTGCTTTATGACTTGGTATCTATTATCATCTTTTTACTTTCTTTTCCTCTTCAGGAAATATTGTTCTAGTGGAGAAAAATAAATTTGTTCAAAACATTTAGGTATTTCCTAATGTGTCAGAGATCAGCTGTGCTGCAGCACAGGTACAGAGGCTCTGGTGTGTGTTGGACATATTGCATCTACTGCACCAGAAACAAGCTGTGCATCTGCCCAACATCAACTGCAGCTGAAGCCCCTGCTTCTGCATTTTGGCTGGGGCCCCCTCAGCCTTCTGCAATTCAGGAGATGTAGAGGTGTCTGCAATCTACATGGTCATGCTTGTGTGTCAACATGGCTCATCCCTTTGCAGGTCAGCTTATCAAAGTCATCCTTGCTACTGAAAAGAAGCCAAATTCACCATTTTCAGTCCTAGCTTTCTGGGAATTCAAGGTTTATTCCCTCAGCTTCTTTGCCGTGGGAAGACTTTTACTGAGCTGACTGAGAAGGAAGAGGCTGAAACTTGATGCTGCAAGTTTATTGCCTCCAAGTGCTTTAACCAGAAGAACTTTAGCAATGGTATCAGAGGAGAAACACACTGCTCCTGCATAGGTGCTTAAGGATTATGTACAGTTTAGGCTCCTGTATAGACTCTGAGTGAACAGCTAAATCAAAGTCTTTTGTCTCCAATATGTAACAAGACTACCAATAGTAGTCCATAGAGCCAAGAGTCCGTAGCAACTTTAAGAAGCAAATAATAAAGGTTGAAAGGATTGAGTTTCAAGCTAAGGGACTGTTGCATTTAAAATCCTTCTGGCTTCAAAGAAGGTTTAAGATAAGCACTTCATAACTGAGTTTATAGTCTTACTAATTCCTGCTGCTCCATTGTTACACAGGTTTTATATTCAGAGTCCTTAGCACAGCGTGGCCCTGCACCAGTGGAGACCTTTAGATGCAGCCCTTATACTACATTACAAAAGTTCATTTCACAAGTCCTGCTAAGGACCCCATGTTTATACAATGAGATCAAGCAGCAAAGTTTTCCTGTTGTTCCTTAATTTATCTGAGCTACTACCTACAGAGCTTCCACACCTTCCAAAGGCTAACTAAGCAAAGGTTATATTTTTCAGATGATAATTTACTTGTCATGAAGCACTTAACCTTTAATTTTAGTGCAGTGTGACTCTTTTAGGAGACATTCAGGAAGTTGTGGTTCAGCAGTGCTTAGCTGTACCCATCATTTCCAATACATGGATTTTGCAGTGCAAAGGAACAGTACTAAATGGACCAGAGAACTGGTGAAAGTTCTGAGATCACAGAATAGTATTATTTGCCTAGTTCTCCCAAAATCATCACTCCTGGAGATCTCAAGCCTAGACTTTCTATGAAGAAAAAAAAAAAAGAGAGAGAGAATGACTTGACTTAGTTGTGAAATGCTGGTGAGGCAGATGGAATTCAGCTGCTAGAGCAGGCTCTGTCAAACTGTGTAACCTGTTTCATTACCTTTTAGAGAAAAGAAACATATAATCCATGGATTAAGAGTTAAGATTGGAAACAAGGTTTGTAGATAAGGAAAGCTACAAATGTAAAACCAGCATAATTATTTCTTACACACCTTCATTTCCCTGATCTCCATTCAAGTTAAGAAGTTTAATTATTGGTTTGGTTAATCAGCTGAATGGCATTATGAGGAATCACAATGCATTAGGGAATCCATTCCTGCCTCGAGTCCTGAAGACAAAGCATCTGCTCCACAGGAGACAGGGTAACCCTCAACCTGCTGACCTTTATTTCTGCTCTCTGCTCCCCCATTTTAAAGACCTCTGGCATTCAAGCCACAGGATTTTCTCCCAAATGTTTCAGAAGTGCCTGCTGGATCTGTCTGAAGAACAAACTACCTTTTACCATCATTTAACTTTACCTGTTGTCCTGGGTAAACATAATCAAGTTGCAGATCCCACATATGTGTGAATCTTTCACCAATGTTATTTTTCATAGAGTAACACCTGTTTTCCTGGCCACATGTTGGGGGCCATGAGAGGAAAGGGATCCTTTTTGCTATTTCACTTGAGCAGAACTTCTACATGCTGCCCTTTCTGTACAAAAGGGCTAGGATGGAACAGAGATTTGAGCACAGGCTTCAAAGGCAGTGGGGTGGACCACTCAGCAATTTCATATTGATGAAAAGTTTCTCTCAGAGATCTTTAAATTCAGTTGAAAAATTAATAAATTCTGTTAAACTGTATATATAACTTGTCTAGATCATACAGTCCTTGTAAAGTCACCTAGAAAATTAGTGCTTTGAAAATTAGCTAATCAATTCCCTCTCTGAGAACTCAATCCTCAATCTACCTACAGCTCTTTACTCCCTTAGCTTTTATTTCATCTGAAAAGGTAAAAAACTGGCATGCAGCTCAGAGAATACCTAAATTGATAAAAAACAACACACTTAAATACAGATAAAATTCACGTTTTTGTGTTTTTTCAGAAAGAAGTGTGGTTACAGAACAAGGCAGAGGTAGCAATTCGGGAAAAAAACACTTCTTGTGTAGATGAGGTTGTGCACCAAAGAAAAAAAATTGCTTTTCCTATCATACTAGATGCACAAGCAGAATTCAAACCAAAGCCTATATTGTTTAAATCTCCGAATATCCTTTCCAGGTGCATCATTTGCAAAAAAGCTTGAGTGCCAGAAGATGATCAAGGCATAAAAAGAGCTCTGAGAAAGAGTAAGGCCACATGAAACAGCTGAAAAAGTAAAGTATAAGAAAAGGCATAGATGAGATGGTATTCACCAAAAACTAGGTGAATACATATATATATATATATATGCTGAAGTGTAAAATAGGTGAGCTACTAGGTAATACCTAGCCTTTTGTTTAAAACTGTCTTAATACCAAGGAGTAAGTGGCCTTATGATGCTGGTTTAAAGGATGGTGGCAGAGGAACCAGGGAATTTAAGCTTTGGGGCAGGATGGCAGCCACACGGTTGGTAGAAGCTGTGGCATATCCAAAATTAACAGACACATTGACCAAAGCTGGGATACATTAGGAAAAGCTGAGACTTTTTTAGAAAAAGAAAAAGATAATATTGGTCTATTGGTCAAGTCTGTTGGAGTATTTTGGAGGAAACCTGTCTGTGCACAAGAGACTGTAGTCTGATGAGGTATTTCCTCACATTTCCTAAAGGCTCTAGAGAAATGGTTTTACCAGAAATTCTTAAAAAGTTAGTTGTTTTGGAATATGATTGAGAAAATCTTTGCATGGACAAGGAGATAGCTGGAAGGTAGGACTAAAAGGGCAGGAATGCGTAGGGTTGTGGCCAGTGCCATCCTACAGAGGGTTCCAGCACATTCACTTTTCAAATTATCCAGAAAGGATGTGGGGAAGAGCCTTGTCAGTGAGGAGGCTTCCTGATATTTTATTATTCAGATTAGTAAAAGACAAGTGAACTGAAAAGAATTGTAGAATTACAGTATTACATGACTTCATGATTAAACAGCAGATGAAATTTAGCACCAAAGTGTGAAGTAATGAATTTCATTTTAAAAATGCCAAAAAAGCCCAAGTACAGTCTTAACTTTGCATACATGATTATGGGCTGTGAGCTAGTTATTACTGCTCAAGAAAAACATCTTGAGGTTAGAAAAGCCACTTTCACGCATCTATTAGCTGGATGCTCACTGACAATCAAAAAGTGAAGAAATAAAAGCAAAAGAATAGACAATAGAACAGAAAATATCATTATGCCATTATGTCAACCCATTAAATAATCCCACGTTTGAAGTAATGCATGCCATTTTAATCCTACCTCTTGAAAAGGATACAGACAATTGGATAATACTCAGAGGAAGTTGCAAAGGTGAACAGAGGTACAAAGTTATTTCCACATAAGCTATTTGACTGAATAAAACCACCAGCAGAGATACAAGTTGTGAATGTCACAGTGGAGGTGGCAAGGTGGTGATTGCACTTCATCCTCATAATACAGGAGTTAGAGGTCATCAAGAAATGATGCAAAGTGGCAAGTTTAAAACAAAACCAACCAAAAGGGTGGGTAATTTTTGCACAATGAATATTTTAGGTATGGTAATTTAGTCAGACTTACAGGTGTTGTAAATGTTAAAAGTTTGCATAGACTAAAGAAATTACTGTACAAGTTCAGGGGAGAAAAGTCTTTGAAGATTTGCTGGATGGAGGAGTCAGCCAAGTCCCAGAGGTTCCCTGGGCCAGGCACAGGGGGAGGCTGGGTGACTGCAGCTGCCTGTTCACACCCTCCTCTCTACTTGTGTGAGTGCAGCACTCAAAAATGGCATCAAATATGTTTTTCTGCATTTCTTGGAGAGGAAAAAAGGCATTGGCTGAGGCACAATTCTTTCTTCATATCACCCCAAAATGGAGGAACCTTGTACAGTTACTGTCTGGGTCAGAGAGAGAGTTTTGCTAAGAAAGCCCAGTAGAAAAGACAACTTGCTCATCTCAGCAAAACCAGAGCAGAGGCTCAGCCTCTGCCCCCTTCTCCTGCATGGACAAACCCCCACCACAGCCCACGTGCCTCTCTGAGCCCTGGGAGGTGCCCACAGTGATGCTGTCACCATGGGCTGCTCCCGCCCTCGGGCAGTGTGAACCCCTCCGAAGGGTTGTGCTCCCAGGAGCTTCCAGCCACACCTTTCACCTGCAGCCTCGCTGAAGTTCAGCATCTGGCCTGGCACTGTCAGTGGGGATGTCTGGTCACCAGAACTGCCCCTTCTCCCCAGCCACATGAAAGCTGGCAGCTTGGTGGGAGCAAGTGTGAAGAGGTCTGAGCTGCTTCTGCTGACACTCCTTTGCTCTGGCTGAAAAGTGCCTGGGTATCTTTAACACAATGAAAATCAGGCCCTTTGTATTCAAATGAGGATGAAGTTGCTGCATAATTAAAATAATCTAATGGCAGGAAGTCCGGAGGGAATTTGCAGCTTCCACCATAGTGGATTTTCAAACACAAACACTTTAAAAAGCAGTAGTGTATCTGTATAACGCACAGCCGATTTACAGCCTAAGTGACAAACGTCTTGGGGTTTAAAAAATAATCTCTTCTATTTCAATTTTCTCAGTATTCCTCAGCAAATGTATGCACCACAGCCTGAGAGACACTACTAGCCCTGCTGAAGGATATTCTGATGAAACAGCTGCTGCAAACAAGTGTATTACCACAGCAAGAAAAAGAGCATGAATACAGCGAGGTGCAGAATGACACAGTCAGCATTACCATATATATTTACCTAGGCTAGAGCTCCATGTAAATAATATATAAGGAATGGTTCTTTGCTGTGTCCTAAGGGAGGAACAGCAGTTACAACAGATCATTTTAATAGGACACAGTGTCTAGGAGGCCCTGGAAAATTCCTGATATAAAAGTTCTGCCATAGTGTAAAGATGTGCTTGCCTATGACCTAGCTTTTACAAATGCTTGGATAACCCATAAAATGCCTTTTTGGGGATATTTATTTACACATAACTCATCTGAATTTACATAAAAGTGCAAAATGCACAGAAAGCTGCTCAGCACCAAAGCCCTCCCATGGAAAGCTGTTCCTCAGCCATCAGCCCGTTTGATTTTTCTGTATGGAGATTGAAGGTGACCATGATTCATCTAGGATGACAAGAAACACGATGGAGTGGTAACAGAGAAAGCTGATTGCAGGGCTAAATGTGGATGACTGCTGGGACTGTGAAGAGAGGAATGGGGTTGGCACCACTTATAGAACAGAAGCAATAAGAGGAAGATCTATAAAAAAGAAGCAGAAGAAAACCCCATGGACACAAGAATAGCTAGAAGAGAGTTGTTACTTTAGGGGACTGTAAGCCATAAAATGTTGAAGAGGAGTGAGTAATAATATTAGAAGAAGCCTAAGCATCAGGGAGGATGGGGAGGGAACTGGGATCTAGAGACATGGCCAAAAAAGAGTTGTCAACGAGAGTTCAGGAAGAAGCTAAAATTGGGTGAAAAACAAGCCAGAAAAATGGCTGGGGGAATATAAAATGGAATTAATGGTTGTCATCAGCATTTCCAGTTAGTTGAGAGGAGAAGGAAACTGAGGAGGTGATAAGATTAAAGGGAAGCAGGTGGGTACAGCCCTGGCAAGGTGCTGGGTGTGATGAGTAATGGCTTGTAAAATCAGCCGAGTTTGGGCTTTTTCTCTCAGAAATGTTTAAGTATTAAAGGAGTGGACCACTTCAGGAAAGGAAGCTATGAAGGAAATAAAGGCAGCTAATAGCTGGGGATGCAGGATTGATCAACAGAGGAAAGAACTAGGAATAAAGAGTAAGCAAAGATGTCACAGTAGAAAAACAAGGGAGAATGAAGGAAGAAAAGACAAGAAGATCATGAAGAAAGAAAGATGGAGGAGGCTGCAGCTTTGAGCCACTTTGTCACAGTTTGTTAGTCTGGGATTCCATCTGGCAGCTGAAATCATAGCTGAAGGAGCACAGGGCAAATGCTTGCAGGAAATTCCTCCAATGTCCCTGAGCCCTCACTTGGCCCATTAACCATGCACTGGCACAGGTTTATCAAAGCTGGAATGCAAAATTAAGTTTTGGGGGAGAGCTTGAACATGTGAGGGGAAAGCAGATGGAAGAGAGAAGTGTGCAAAACATTAAGGACAGAGGGCAGATGAGAGAGGAGAAGACTTCATCACTGAGATAATGCTTAATCCTCCACAGAAGTGCCTGAAGCCACTTGTTACCCATATTGAAGAGAGCATGACATGGAAAGTAACTGAGAGAAAGCTATAATCACCACAGAATCATAAATGCTGAAACATATCCCCCTCATGATCAAATTAGCAGCTGAATCGCTCAGCTTCTTCATTAGTCTGTGCTGAAAAAAAAAAGAAGGGAAGCAAAGAATAATATTTTTTTTATAAGGAGTTATTTTTCTGAGCAAGCAAGTAAATCACAAGCCAGCATCCCAGAAGAGAGTTCCTGTGCAGAACTCATTGCAGGTTAGTTGTACATCATTTTATATTAAGTGTTGGACATATTGTAGAGGAACCAACTTGTTGCCATTTCACGTTTCCCAGTGGAATGCTGTTTCCACACTGATTTCTTTCTCTTGACAGCTCTGGTAATACTCTGGATGTGATGGGTAATGGCTTGTAAATTAAAAAAAAAAGAAGTTTCCTTTAGTTTGGTGTTATGGAAAATCTATTTTTCTTCCATTCGGATGTTTTTGCACCTGGCTACCAGAACCCATCTGCTCTTGCACAGACACAGGCAATACTGGGGCAAGGGAACAATGGAGCTCCCTTTGCTTTCCACAAACAATAATCAGCATTTTGAGACACACCCCTGAAAATAAGGGTTCAGGGAACATGAGGACAGTCACTTGCTCTGGATCCTCCTCTGACTGTGGGACCGAAATCACAGGTCCTAATTTTCAGTCACTAGTCGCTAAGGTTTCTCAGAATAAAAGTATCTCCATTCTCTCTGTGTCTTGTAACAGGCAGAGCCACCACTACTTTCTTTTCCCTTTAAGACCTCGTTAGACTATGAGTTTTCAGCCATTTCAGTCAATATTTTTCATTGCATGGAGGAAACCAAGCCTGGAGAAAAGACAGCAGCCTGTCCTAGCCTCCTGCTTCCTTCCCAAGCCTGAAAGAGGGTAGCTGGCCTCATGTGCAATGGAGAAAGATGTGCCCATGAGCTCAGCAGTCAGACCCCACCTGTAACATCAGTGACAGCTCACAGCACCATTTCCCAGCTTTTCTTCTCCTATCCATCAATCCTTTATCACTAAAAGGTAAAGCTGCTGCCAGGCACCTCTGCGTTTTCCTTAGGGCTATTATTAGTTGTCCTTTAGGTAGCAAAAACTTCTACACAAACCAGAAAGAGAGCAACAGGGAACACAACTAGTGTAAACCATGCTGATTTTGAGTGTAGGAGACTTTGTTCCAATTCCTGGCTGCAATAGTCCTCTGCAAATGGTGTCACTAATTTGTATACCCACACCCTGACCAAGAGGATGGCTGTAGTACCAGGTAATATCAACAACTTCACAAGTACAGAAAATTTAAGGAATTCAAAGCATTTCAAACTTGATAATTTTGTTATATTTTACATGAAATTTTTAGGAAAACAGCTGAGACTAATTCTGCCAAGGGATTGCGGTGGAGAGGTGTTAGAATGGAAAAAAAATCAGGGTTTAGCTTCCTATATATTCCCCTCCTGTCTGAACTATTCCCATTAGCCTCTTCCCTGTGTTTGTACAACATGTTCCCAGGCCTTGCCAGCTCCAAGTTTTCACAGCTATTTGTCTTATGCTATTAATTTAAAGCTGATGTCCCCAAGGTGAGCAGTGATTTCCCCTCTGGTTTTCCATCTCCCAACATAATGGGACACAGCCCTGAGTAAAGCTTTAAAGATGCAGGATGATGCAAAGTGCATACCACTAGCAGCAATATCATATTTTCAGTCTCCCTCTTGAAAAATTATCTATTACGAAAAAAGGTAGGAAGAATGCCTTTAAAGTCAGAAGAGGCTTAATGCACACAACCTGTTAGCCCTCTGTGTAGCACGAACCCAGGCTACATGTATTAATTCATGATTCAGGTGCAGTAGCAGTAGTTGGATTAGAACTATTTTGGGGAAAAAAGGATTTTCTATTTGGTCAAAAGTTGAATCCTTAGAGCTAGAACATCCCTAATATGTCTCATCAAGAATAGGCACAGCCAAAACCCTTCTGAAATCCAAAAAGGCAGAAGTACAGCAGTTCAGGAACAATGGCAAAACTGCTCCTTAAATCAACTGGTGGCCAGAGGCTACTTCTGCAAGGCTGGTGCTCATGCACAGGTAGCCCGGTGATTGTGAGTGAAAATTACAGAGGTCAGTGGAAAAACAAACAGTGGAAATATCGAATGGCAATGTTTAGCTCACGCTGATGGGTATGTGTTTGCTCAGGAAGCATCACCCAGGGAAAATCTCCCCTCATGGCCATCTGGGCTTCCTCAGGGGGTGCATTGGATATTTGTGTGCTTCTCCCAAATTCTGCTGTCCCTGGTACAGATAGCTACAGATGTGTGCACAAACCCTTCAGTTGTAGATTATGCATCCCACCACTGTCTCAGGTAAAACTGCAGCCTGGCAACTTTTTTGACAAATAAGCAGCAAGTAATGAATGGACATAAGCAGAATGAGATTTTAAAAGAAAATCTGGGTAATCCACAGGTCATGTAACCAGTAGGATAAATAACAGATGGGCAAAGATAATCTTGGTTTGGAGACTGAACAGTGAAAATGTAATAGAGTGACTTCAAATGAACTTGCAATATGAAATCGTCCTCTCCAGGACCCGTGACAGAGACACCCTGTACTCTAGCAAGGATTTAAAGTCAGGAGCTGTAGAATCCATCTCTATCTGAATTGTAGCAGGAAATTAAAGGGAAAGAAGACAAGAAACCAGCCCTTTTAATCCTGAGAAAATACCTGGGTCTTCTATTCATAGAAATAAAACATGGTATTAATGTTTAAAATAAAGTGACAACCAACCATTAAATCTGCCACAAATAGGAATAGAACTCTTTCAGGGTTACTGGAGTCAGTGGTGATCTAAATAGGCATGAAATGAGGTTCTGAATGAATGTAGTGTTGCATTCCTTTTCTTTAGGGCCACGGCTGGGATATTCACATCACCAATACGGGAAGGAACCACTGTTTCTGGAAACAAACCAGCACAGGGAACCTCCTAGGAGAGAGGTTGTTTGTAGGAGAGAGCAAAGAAGCCATGGGCAGCATGAGGGGCTGTTTCTTGGCTTTATTGGAAGCTGTGTGTTTGTTTTGCTGCTTTTTTTCCCCCCTTTCACTGTGAGGAACCCTCTCCCTGGAGAAAGCAGGCTTCGCCCAGCTCGCTAAAGGCTCTCTGCTATTCAAGCTGCCTAATTACAAATAACCTCACATCAACTCGTCTGAACCCCCACGCAGTGGGATTATAGACCTTTAGGGAGTCAGATGAGGCTGCTAAGTCTCAATTCACTTTGAACATTTCACAGATAGCTACTAATCACAGGCAGTCTCTTCCGTGTGGCTCAGGAAGCGGGGTCATGTCTAATCTGGTAAATCAGTGCCCCTGCTGCCATTGCTCTCTGGGTAAACACAGGACACGTGGGGGAAGGAGGTGACCTGGGCTTCCTACACTGCAGCAAGCAGATGTGTAAAAGCGGAGTGGGTGTATCACAAGCAGAAACTCTCTGGTAAGGTGGGAATTGAGGATGATTTCAAGGAGTTGTGGGCCTTTTGAAGGGTGGTAATCTAAGTTTGATGCTTTGAACTCTATTAATTTAAATTCACTTTCCAAACTAGAGAAATGAGGCTCTCTAACTGGAAGTTTAGTGCTGAAGCCAATAATTCACTGTTGATCTTATTTGTTTGCTGAAAGTATGAATCTGTGGGCTCCTGAGGATTCGACACTGAAGTGGCAGCAACTGGTTCTGTGAAAGAATCCCAGGAAGGCACAAATTCTCTTATTGATTGCATTGAAGTGCTACCACCCAGACAAAATCACAAAGGACCTTTCCTGAAATATTACTTACAGGTTTTGACATATCTGACTTCTCTGGAGTCTCCTTTGCTACCTCACTAACTCTCCCAGGAAATGAGAACAAGATGAAAACCAAAATTTGTGACCCAAGAAGCATTCTCAGATTTGAAATTTAATCTGGTACCACAATGAAAACACAAACTCAGTGTTGTTTATTTGTGGGTTTTTGTTTCTTCCCTTAGCACAAAATAGTTTCAAATAAGGTACTTGTCCTCAGTGAAACTTTTTTTTCTTGCGAAGATCAAGTCATTCTCTTTACTCAGCAATTGTTGGATTTCATTTTGTTTGAAATTGGATGGAGATCTGAGCAATCCAATCCAGTTGAAGATGTTCCTCCTCATTGCCAGGAGTTTGGAATAGATGATCTTAGGCATTTCTTAGGTGTTTGATCACAACCTCCCTGTAGGTAGAAGCCAAACTCCTCTTAATTTTAGCAGTGTACCTTTACCCCTAGGAGCAGATCACAGTGAGGCCTACCAAAGCAGCATTTTTGCAGCCAGCCCAGGGATTCTCAAAGCTGTCACCAACCAAAAGGAAAGCCTGGCAGGTTTCAAAGAGCCATTTACCAACTGTGCCCCTTTTATCTCATTGGGGAGGCAGGGGAGGAAGGTAGTGATATGTGGAGACAGCCTGATCCAAATCCTTCCCTATTCTGATGGCTTTCCTCCCTCTTCTAAAATAAATATAGCAAAGTGGTGATGTAATTTTCATCTCAAATGACACAGAAGCTGCAACAGCAGACATGTCCTTCAAGGTGACTATACTTGGATCACTGGACAACTCAGAACTGTAGAGCCCTTCAAAGTGCCCTGTCCAGCTGCTAGACAGAGGTACAGAAAAGCTGTACTGTTCAGAGCTGTGACCTAATGGCAGAGTTTATAACTATGATTATTTTTATTTTTTTTTCTCAGACTCTCCTATCTTACCTATTAGTCATATTTCTTCCTCTTGTTTCGGTAGAGAAGGAATTACCCAAATTAAGGAATATGGTTAATACTGCCCTGGAAGTTATGTGTTGAAGGAGAAAATTTAATGGAATGAAGCCCCTGTATCATCTTTGGGTCTGAGTTGATGTGCTGTGGGGCCTCTGGGGAGCCTGGCTGGGTATATTTAGATCTTGAGGCTTTCATTCAGCAAGGCACTTAATCATGTGCCTTGACATTATGCTCCAGAGTGCTCCTTCTGGACTTCATCAGAAGTCCTCATCTCTCTGACCTTGTTCATGAGCATGTAGCTACATCATTAGGTTCATCTGCATTAAGGACGTTAATTAGAAAAGGACTTCATCTGAAAGGTTCATAGCTGAGCTGAGGGCAGGGGGGAAATCAGCTTTTGAAATCAAGTGCCTCTGTGTGACAGCCTTTAGCTGTGGATTCCTGCATCTGAAGGTCTTGTCCAGAAGGGAGCTGCCTTCTGCCTACCAGCCATGGGGGTGCAAATACTGTTGCCCTGGGTGTGATTCAGGACAATTCCAATGTCAAACACAGTAATGACTTGTGTCTTCATAAACTGAGGCCAAACAAACTAAAAAATATGTAGCACAAAGTGAACACTGACACCGCATAACAAAAAAAAGGTTTCCGTAAAAAGGTGTGATAAAAAATGTTTGCATTTATCATCCCACTTAATTGTATTGGGTCTAAAATTAATGAGCCTTAGCTCTAAACTCCATTTTAGACAATAGTTAATTGCTTCATTTTAATAAATTTTGGCAGAATGGTGGGTATAACAATGACTGAATGCTCAATTATTACCTAGGCTAGAAAATGAAGATATACAGTATTAATGATATACACAATCTGAAAAGCAATTAGGATCCTGAAGGTAGAATAGGCAACTCAGTTAAAAACAGGGTAATAAATGAACTTTCTTATCAAACACAGGGGAAAACAAGGTCTTAGAAGCAAGAAATCTCATTGCCTGGGATTTTAGCTTGATTCATTTCTTGTTCCCTTCCCCTGTGTCTGTGACGTGTTCAAGACCTGTCAACAGCAGTGTCATGGGAACACAAGAGAGGCAAGCAAAGAGCAATACATTCATGCTGAACAGCTTGTGCTGTACAGGGTGGATGTAGTAACTGCATTAGAGAGCTCAGCCTTGCAGCAGCATCAAAAGGGGAAAGGGGCACATGACAGATCTGGAAACTGAGGGTCAGAAATGAAAAAAAACTTTTGGAAAGAATTGATCTTCACTGCACATATGTTCTACATGTCAGACACACAGTGGTGCTTTTCTAAACCCACTAAACTGTGGGGTGTGGGGGTGCTGTTTCTACTTCTACCACTTAAATTATTGTAAACATTTTCTTTTCCCCGCTTGTGTTTCCTCTGTGGACTTTGACAGCTCCCTAGAACAGGGCACATCCCCTTGTAAATGGAGTGTAACAGGAGCCGCTGGGTCTCCAGGACACCTCTGTCACCTCCACAGCTGCCCCAAGGACCCCTCAGAGAGGTGAACCCTCCTCAGCAGGTGCCTTCTGAGTGCATCACTGCAGTACCCCCTTTGTATGGCAGGGACACAGCGTAGGGTGGAGGGAATTTGGATAAATATTGCTGGAAGTGGCAATATTTCTTCTCTCTTGCACCCACCAGTGTGTATTTTTTCTTAGGAGCAATGCTACCAATGTGATGTGAGAATGCTTACATAAACAGCCTTTTCCTTGGGCACTGAAGGAAAAGTCTAATCTTTTATTAAATTACTGCATCTCTCGAATCTTTGAGGTGTGTAATATTAGCCTTCATCTCTATTTTTCCCAATTAAGAGAAATTAGATTGTTTCAGAAGCACAATGACAGTTACTCTAGATGGTCTTTAACTAATACATTGTACAGAAGCACTGTACTACTTCTCCTTTTGATTTAAAAATTATTATATTCCCCAGAAGTCCAAAGTCCTGTTTGCATTCATTAGCAAAGTTGCTGCCGAAACTCAGGACATTTTCTGAACCGTTTTTTGTTTCTTTGACAAATCTCTTTTCTTGGCAGTTTGCAGCACCGTATTTCCATTTTCACAACTGCTTTTTTGGTTTCTTCTTCCATGACTGATTGTACTCTGCTTATCTATATTTAATCACATTCACTATTTGATATTACTTCAGAGTCCAATTTCAAAGCCCATTATCATCTGTGGGTCTTTAGCATAATTTAAAAACCAGAAAACCTTGATTTCAGTGCCATTATACCCAGTGTTAATATAAACAATAACAAATCTCACATCCCACTGCTGGCTTTTGCAGAGTCTCTCATGGCTGTTAAATTTTCTTTTTAAAGACATGGTTTCTAGAATTAACCTAATTTTAAGCACCGCGCTAATATCTCATGCCTGTATAACTCTGCTTCTTAGATGTTATTTTAATTAGGAGCCAAAGAATTGGGTTAAAAGCTTTATGAATTTCCTACCCAAAGCAGTGATTGGTTTCATTACAGAAGCCTTTACACTGACAGTAAAACTCAACATGTTCTAACAAGCCACTGAAGCACAACCCTTTTTTTATGAAATTACATGGGTTTTCCAAAGTAGAGCCTCTATCACCTGTTTTGTGTCCTTTAAAAAAAACAGATTCCTCCCTGAAACCAGATCCATTCATAGGAGATAGGGCATCATTCAGTGGCTTTTGGGATTTTGTGATGGATCAAATGCGCAGCCTGAGCAGAGTATGAAAATCCTGACTATGGCTGCTACTGCTGCCTCTTCTTTTATTATCATGGCTGCTCACTGGAACTGCTTTTCTAATAAATGTTTGCAAGATGAGCCTCTTTCCACTGCTGTTCTACTCTCTGTTTTCTGAATCCCATCAGCTAGGGCTTGTGTATCCTGGCTGAGGCAGGATGCTCACCTGAATTAATCCTTGAGGCAGTTCCTATTCAGCCAGCTTTGGGACCTATAGAGCAAGGTGGGGTTTGTGTGCTTTGACTTTTCCATTACTTTCTGATTCAGGGACTCTGTCAAGGCATTTCAACTACTGCATTTCTTGTGCCAGGCAATACTTGAGACTTTTCTTAGCAACTCTAAAGCTAATACCCCTTTCCCCAGGTGAAACCATGGCAGGAAAGTTACCTTTATGCCAAGGATAACTGTGCCAATGCCTAGAATATCTATTGAGTTGCTGGTTTTGGAAGTCAACTTGTTTTCCATGGATCAGTAGAGACTTCTGAAAGCTTGACAGCAAACATCTTCCAGGCTTGGGTTTTCAGAGGTTTCTCCAGCCTTTCAGCTCTTACTCATCCTGAGCTCTGCTTGCAAGGACACAGTGACTGAATTTGTTCTTCACAGCTCTGGAGCAGACCCAGATGTTCTTGCAACACATTTCAGCTCCCCAATATCAGGTGTGACAAGTTTCTGTCTCTCCTGTGCTTTCCCCAGCTTTCCCTTCTTTGCTGCTAATATGATGCTGAAGAAGGGAATTGCAGGGTTAGACAGAGAGTCTGGTTAAAAAGGTAATTAATTTGGATAGAGATAAGGGAAGGAAGTTAGAAAAAAATGCTTGCATAAAGAGATGAGGACTGGGAGGTAGAAGAGAGGCCAAGGAAAGGGAAATAAAACTGGGACCAAACAGTCAAGAAGGGAAGGGAGAGACACCTGGCACACTGGTGCTGTGAGGTGGACAGAAAAAGCTCTGACCATGGTGGATGGAAAAGGGGTTCAGACCTTCATTAGACTCTCTTGCCACTGACAGAAAAGCATGAAACCCTCTGGCCAGCTACGTGCCCTGCTCTTCAGTGCCAGTCTGCACTGGCAACAGTGACCTATCCCTGCTCTAATTCACTGATCCCAGTGGCCATGACCAAAGGCCACGCTTTCACTCTGCTGATTGGGGCAGATGGACTAATTTATATTACACCATAGGCTGAGATTTACCCTGGGTGGTAAGGAGGCTCTGTTTGGGTTTTTAACCAAAACAGGACAGAGGAGCCTTAATATTAAACAAAACTGTCATTGAAAGATCATTACTGGAAAGTCAAACAGACAAATACGAAATACAGATGGACAGCACAGATCTCTCATTGCTATAAACACATCTTCTAACTGAGAGGCATGTGGAAGCCATAAATCCCTCAGTAGTTGTAAGTTCTGGAGCACTTTTCACAAAATTCTTAAAACAATGAAAAATTAGTTTTGTCACCAGTCCTTTCCTTTTTGATTGCAAATGATCGCAGCATATGGGTCAAGAATGAATTTTAGACATTCTTTTCCCAAAGAAGGAGTAAAAATCTTTGACATAGAGAGCAATGGGCAAAAGTTGGACAGTTTTATCAGGAGATGAAGGTAACCCTATCAATCTCATTAACTGCTTTAATATCTTTGAAGATGAGAATTGATTCTTTAGAGCTCACCTGTGTGGAGGGAAAGGTGAAATAATAGAGTGGAAATTGGCAGCTTGGAAAAACATTCCAGTTTACAACTCTGTAAAGAAGTCCTGGTGTGTAAAGTGATTTACTTAACAGGAGGGTGTAAAATCTGGAAAAGGGAGAGCAAAAGACCCACATTTGCAATATATCCTGCCTCTGCTGATACCCCAGGTCATACTGCTTTGTCCCTGCAGAATTCAGTTTCTCAGCATGTTTTACAGACATAAATGACTAGATGGCTTCCCCAAGATCATGTGGGGACACCAACCAGAACCCCTCATCCTGTCCTGAGTAAAGAGGTGACCTAAGATGAGATATGGGGGCCACTCAAACCCAAGAGTATAAGGAGATGGAAGAGATGTTATTTTGTTTATCTCCAAGCAGTCTGACTATAAATTGTGCCTTCTCCCAGGGCGACTCCCAGAAAATCCTTGATGTAGAAAATTCATCTGATGTAGTTAGCACCCAGTCTTAGAGAGGAAGGCCTGAAAGGACAGCAGTAAAACTGATTTTTGAAAGGGCTGGGAATTAATAAGAATCAACTTCTCAAACACTCAAGGTATTTTATATTTCTGATGAAAGGACTGCGGCTTCCAAATACATTGCTTAAGCCAGGCTAATCTAGCTCATAAAAAAATGGGTGATTCTAAGGAAATAATCATAAACCTGTCTTTGGCCACACATCACTTTTGAACTTTGCTTCAACCACAGTACAAGACAAGAGTATGGATTTGTCTAGGGACAAAAGCAAAACGTATTTCCCAGTAAATAAATCTTTTTTTATTGTACTGGTTTTAGCTCGGATAAAGTTAATTTTCTTCACACATGGAGCTATGTTTTGGATCTGTTTGAAAACAGCATTGATAACACAGGGATGTTTCATTTATTGCTGGGCAGGGCTAACACAGAGCCAAAGCCTTTTCTCCTTCTCCCCTGACACCTCCAGACAGGAGGCTGGGCGTGCACAAGGTGATGTGAGGGGACAGAACCAGGACAGCTGACCCTGACTGACCACAGAGATATTCCACACTGTATGGCATCATGCCCAGTACATAAAGCTGGGGGAAGAAGAAGGAAGAGGGAGGATGTTCAGAGTCATGAGTTTTGTGTTCTCAAGTCACCTTTATGCACGATGGAGCCCTGCTTTCCTGGGGATGGCTGAGCACCTGCCTGCCCATGGGAAGTGAGGAATGAATTCCTTGTTTTGTTTTGCTTGTGTGTGGCTTTTGCTTTACCTTTTAAACTGTTTTTGTCTCAACCCATGAGTTTTCTCATTTTTGCCCTTCCAATTGTCTCTCCCATCCCACTGGGAGGAGCTGTGTGAGTGTCCATGTCAGCCTTGGCTGCTGGCTGTGATTAAACTGGGACACTGGTTTCCAGTATTTGAACATTTCAAAATAGATAGAGACAGTTTTCTTTCAAAAGGACATGATTAAGAAGCCTGCACACCAGGTTGTCAGTCCTCCACCTTTCACAATAAAAGGTGATTTATCATGCAAGCAGTCTGAAATATATTTCTGGAGTCTGTATCCTGCCACTTATTCCAGACAGCAGAAAGAAAGAAATCTCATGAGCAACCGTGAGACAGAAAGGAAGAGCAAAGGCAACTACAATTCAGTCCCTGACTGTTGCAACATTTCCTGATGGCATTGGCAAGTGATATGGCCCTTTATTTTCTGCCTCAAGCTCTTCAGGAAACCACCATTCATCAGTGCTTTTAGAGTAGTTCTGATCTTTAGAGTGTGAGGGCAGAACTGCCCCCATACTGGACTCAGTAGTTGTTCCGAATTTACACCAATTACAGGAGACAGACTGTGAATTTATATTTTTATTGAGGACCAACTCAGCAAAGTCATTGTGCAATTTTCTAGCTAACTAACGCTGTGATTCATCTCACCTACCTTAAAAACCAGGCTAGTCACTCTTCATGGTCACTGGGAGACCACAGGCACTTTGGGGACATAATTTATCACCTCTCTTCACAGTCTCAGGCTGCTCAGCTGTTCCCTACCCTCTGTGGCCTCCATCACCTTGCTCAGATATGGATGTCTAAACTGCAGATGAATTTTAGTCTCACTGCTTGATTTTCAGAACAGCTAAACACCCAATTTGTTTAAATGTCAGAGGCCTGTTGAGGTGTTTGGAAATCGCTGCTGTTTAGCCTATTTGTGGTTTAACTTTCTCAAACCCTGTGACTTGATAGGACCATGAGATTGTGAGGGCTCAGGCAAAATGTCACCTTGGTACTTCCAGGACGCTTTCCCCCCAGTAGATACCTCCAGGCAGGGATATCCACTGAAACACCTCCTGCAAAATGGATGGAAAAGGCTCTGCCCTCAGAGCCTCCTTGTCCTGGCAAATCCAGCTCCTAATTTTTCTCTTGCAGACGAAGGTTCATCTCCTCAGCTAGGCTGGGGTCTGAACCTCAGCTGGACTTCTGACCCTCTGAGCCATTTCAACATCAAAGATTAGAGCTGCAAAATTGTCAGAAAGTTGGAAGCATTTAGGGCTGAGTGAGACTCCTTCAAAGCAGCTGTCTTAATCCTATCATAAAATTAAACTCATCCTCTCCAAAGCAGATGTGTTTTTCTGCCCCATGGAAGTCAATGGAACTTTTAAATGTGCTTCAACAGGGCCAGGTTTCAGCCCTTGCTCTGTTTTAATCCTTTCTTGTGCATTTTACTAATCCAGTTTCTCTTATTTAGCTCAGCTCAGGAGATCTGGGAAGAAAGCAAGCCTAACAAACTGGTTTTCCTTGGTAAAGATTAGTGCAGTTATTATTTCCCTTGTGGAAGTTCAGAAATTTTCTGGAAATGCTTTACAGTGGACAGAAGACGGAAACATGAAAAAAATTATTTTGGAGTTGTTTAGAAACTACAGGTCTCCTAACTTCTGATGGTGTTCAGAACTTCTTGAGTAAGGGCTGAAGAGCAGTTAACGTGCAGAGCCTTCCAGCATGGTAACAAAAAGGTTCTCAAAGTTACTTTTTCAGGCAATGGCTTCTATTCCTCATAATTTATATTTTGACATTGGAAAAAAAAATCACATTTGAGAGAGCATTTAGCAGAGGTTATGCATTTTGTTAGCTTTACTTGGCTGTTTTGCAACCAGTTTTGTAGAAAAGTGTTTCTATTTTAACCCTGTCTCACCTTTGCTATTGAAATGCTGCCAGACCTGTTGGTCTCACTGCAGACTGTGCAGGGTACTCCAGCTCTCCAGATCTGAATTCTGCAGCCTGATCTCTCTTCTCTTCCTAGCTTCTTTCTTGCTTGAGCCATGGTTCATTTCCTAATAACTAAGTTAAGTAGTCTTTGATCTTTTCTTCTTCCCACACAAAGCATCTTCTCTGATTTCAAACATATTTTCCTACTGGTGCTGATTTTAGTGGGCTACACAGAATGTGTGCAGACATCCCCATGAGAGGAGGAGAGAGCAAAGGAACCCTTAAGCCCTCAGAGCAATGTTCTTGTCCAGCTCCCAAGTGTTGTGGTAGTAGCCCCTGATCAGCCAAAACTTTTCAGTACCCATGCACACACTCCAGACAAATTGTGCTAGATACTGATGTTTTCTGAATACCTACAAGTGCCTCACTGAACTCTGATGTCTTTCCTACAGATCTTCACAGCAGGGGGAAGGAGTTTCCTCCAACCAAAATCTGCAGTGGTGCCTGTGTCTCTCTGCTCCACACTGGAATTAAGAGCCTAAATGACCCTGTGCATCTGGAGTCCTGCCCAGAAAAATAATGGATAAAGAAGGATGGGGGGTGTGAGGAGCAAAGAGGGACAATCAGGGGTGCTGAGCACCTGTGGGAATGAGCAATTGTTATAAGCAATGTCCAAGCTTGGTGTGAGACCACAGGAAGAGGAGGTTGGACTGGAGGCACCTTCAGCTCAGGTCCTGCCAGGGAAGCTTCCTGTAGATGATCCCAGTTGGGTTCTAAAGCTGGCCCTAAGGAGATATGGGGAAGGAGCCTCTTCCTAGGAGGGATGGACCAGCAACACCCAGCTCATCTGCTCTTGACCTTTGCAAACAATAAAGGTTTCTGAGACACGACACTGTGGCTGAGTGTGTGAGGAGAGATGTGTGTAAGCCCTGAATTTATTATCTGTATTATTTCAGGATTGTTTGGCTTCAGTCTTCATATACTCCTCAGAAAGATTCAGAGGATGGAGTGAAGCAGCAGGCATGAGATACCACATTTCTAATCAGGGCTCAGCCAAATCCCCCAAAACAAGAAAACAATATTAGAAAAGTGGTTCCACACTCTTTCCTGATTCACTTTTATGAGATTTCTGCCCAAATAAGGGGTGCTGGAATGAAGGCCCATGGTGATATTACCTGGCCCTGAAACTTGCATCGCACAGCAACTGAACAAGGATATAGAAAAGAAAAAGTTGTTAATAGATTCTTCAGGGGGAAAAGCCCACAAACCTAAGACAGAAATATTGCATGCAATCAACACAGCCTGTCAGCCAAATTCTGGTGCAAGGAGTTCTAAATTTGTTGGGTTTGTTCTTAAAAGGCAGAGGAAAAGCTTTCAAGTCCAAAAGAGCAACTGTTTGCAGTTCACTGTATGATACAGATAATTACAATTGTCCTCATGTACAGCCACTTACCTGTAATTAATTCATAAAATAATTATTGCAAGAGTGCTGCTGTAGTTAGATTTTACATTGAACTTCAATAGAGAATTCTGCTGCTGCTGAATACCAAGAGCTAAAAATAATCAAGATGAAATAAGGGCTGCCATAAATACTGGATGGGACTGATTTGTCCTGCGTAAGGGAAAGACAGGAAACAGAGTAAAAGGAACTGCTTCAGCATTGAGGGAAAATTGATTGAACATGAAGTAGTGAAGGGCTGAAGATGCTGCTTCCTCCTTCCCTTCATCTGGGGATGAAAGCCCTCTGTTTGGGCTTTACAGGTGTGAACTGTCAAGTGGTCTGACTTTCAGCTCATAATCTGAACACTGACCGCTTACAAATTGAGCACAGGGAGTCATTTATTTTTGTTACACAGTGAAGGGAAATAAAAGCCAAGAAAAATTCAGCATCAGTTCTTTCCCAGGAGGATTTATGTGTGGCACCAGGGCGGTGAGCCACTAAAAGGGCAGGCTTCCATTTTGCCAAGAACTGGGATAGATTTAAAAGGACTTACAGTATCAACTTTCACAAATATTCTTTCTGATGTATCCATATCACTTCTATCTTGGTTTATTGCGTTTCACTTTTGCCACAGTGACATTGCTTTACCTTTTCCATCTAGTTTGACTTATTTTACAACTGATGTGGGATGCATGTGGGATTGTCAGTCATGAGCTCAAATGTTTTCCTCTACTCCTCCTTCCCACTGCCTCTGGCATCACTCTGGCACCAGCTATGCAAGGAAACTGCATGACACCATTTGCAGACATGTCACACACTGGCCAGAGGCCTGGGGTCAAAGCACAGGATTTTCCAAAGAAATATCTCCTATGGCTTCAGAAGACGCCCACATGACACGTAGTATTGCTTCAGGAAAGACAGCACAGCCATCAGACCTCCCTGGTACCACTGACAGAAGGGATAAGGCATGTCTGGGTTTTCCATATGACATACGTGCTGGTGAGAGCTGGGATGGAGCTCTGAAATGATTTAAACTCATATTTTTATCTTGAAGCTGCAGTATAGCACAAGACTGCCACAGCTCATCAGTCAGGGGTTGATTTTGTTAAGTATCTTCCCCTGTTCCTGGGTCATTTCTGAGCACACAGACAACACCAGCCTTAACAGAGATCCTTAATGTAGGACCTTGCTCTCCTGTGTGAGAACAAACTGTTTATTCCTACCCAATTAGTTAAACAATTCCTGATTAATTGCTTTCAGTAATTAATCTGGAGTAGGAGTTTCCTTCTTATCCCTCAAGAATTTAGTTACCTTAACAGTCTTTGGTGAGATATTTAAGTTTTTTTTAAACTCCAGCTCCTTTGCAATGACAAAACCATGTTTATCTTCATGCTCATTGAGTCCTTGGAAATAATCCTGATATATGTGAAGGACATATTTTTTTTTTTTTTTAATGAAAATCCTGTTAGTTCTTTACAATATATCAGAGTTTTATATCAGTATTTTCTAATTCTTTTCTTTAGTGAATCTTACACATTTTTTTGTCTGGTATGAAAGACAGAATCACTCATCTCTGGCTTCTCACACCACTCCTAAAGCTGTTTTAAAGAGTAACGATATATTTGCCACTGAGATTGTGTTTATTGCTCTGCATTGCTCACACAGGAAAGCACAGTTTAACAACACTTTGTGATTCCTCAATTACATATTTGAGTACCATTTGAATGCTTGACTTAATACCATCTAGCTTTACAATTTGCACTTTATTTCAGACTGCCTTTTTCAACTCTGCAGCAGTAAAACACAGTTTGGGTGTAGGAGTCTTCCAAACCTGTAGTGAACCATGAAGCAAGGATTTCTTTTCACTCCTTTATAAAATAGCAAGTACTTCTTTCTAGTCAAGGGTAGTTTATGCATATAATAAGATGTCGCAGTATTTCAAATTATTTTCTCAGCTTTTGCTGTCTGTAATAAAATGTTGAAATAAAATTAATAAAATATCACAACAAGCCATAGCAAATAAATCCTTCCAAAACACATTAGAAGGCTCTATTGAAGGAACAGAACTGAACATTAATTTCTGAATTATACATACATGACAAATCATGGCAAATTGAGCATCTTCTGCAAGGAGTGCTGACTTAATGCCCTGTCAGTTTGGACCTACTGCCTCCTGTCCCCCTACAGATAACTCCTCCCTTCAGAGAACTCTGTGGCTCTAATCATCCCTAAGCATGAAAGCCTGGAGCTCGTCATCCCAGTGTGTGCATCCTGTGGTGAGAGAAACCTGCCACTTTCTGACAGCCTGCACACAAGAGAAACTCTCAGTGAGATGGGTTTTTTGCCAATTGCTGTCAAAGGCAGGCTGGATTTGGGGCTGTTTCCTTCTTTTCGGTTGGTGTTTGCAGCTTCCCACAAGTTGCACCCAGGGGAGCTGCAGTTGTGTTTTTGGTGCTGTGGTATCCAGACCTTAAAATGACATTCACCCATCTGTGCAAAATGCAAATCAGGCCTTAAAGGGTGGTGCTCTGGGACTCTGCTACCCCCAAGACTGTCTTTCCCTGCAGTATCCTGTGGGAGCTGTGAAGCCTGGAGAAAGCGAGGGCTTTACTCACCTGCGGGCAGATGTCTGTAGGCAGGGTGTCTAACGGGAACCAGCCCTCCCCAGCTCCTTTTGGAGCTGCTGTGTTCATCTGAACACAGCCTGGAGCAAGTCAGATGGCTGGTAATGCAAAAATCACTGCAGATTATCAAGGGACCTCAGGGTAAACTGCTCCAAGGTGGTCGCCTACCTTGGGTCCCCTCAGCCTGGCTGTGGGTCTTCTGGGAGCAGCACAAGCAACCAGGGAAGTTCAGGAGACCCTCAGGCTCCTTATCTATATTTTTTCAGCCTGGCTTTGCCCCTTTTATTCCCAATCAGAGCAGAGGCTGAGTGGGGGGGGACTGTAGAGGAGAATTTCCCTGAATTTCCCTGCGGCGCAGGCTGCCCTCGCTCAGCGCTGGCGCCATATGTCCGAGGGAAGGGTAGGAGCAGGTTGTCCCCGGGCAGCTGGCCAGGGGAACAGATGGCTGTACGAAGGCTCTAAAGACTGTGAATCAACCCTGGATGTGGAGGGCACAAGTCAAATAAGAACATTTAAAGGTCTGCCCAGCCTGCAGTCAGCCATCAGTTTTAAAGGAGAAGACACACCATTTGGAAGTAGTACTGGGGATTAGGTAATTCTTACTGGTGGGGTTTTATAAGTCCCAGTTAAGAGGCTGCCCCTTGGATCTCAGAAGCTAAATGTATCCCATCCTCAGAAACAAGACCCTCTTCTGTTCCCAAAATATTGCTCCATTTGGGGAACTCTTTTTGTTTCAGCATAGATGTTGATCTGTTTGTTTTCTTTTAACAGCAACCAAATCAAAGTGGGCTAAATCACTCTGAAGAACCCTGGATGTACCCAAAGTGCTGTGCCATGCTTGATGCTGCTCCAGACACAGAGGAGTGCATCCTCCCTTGGAAGGAACAGTCTGAGACAGGGAAGTACCCTCTGAAGTAAAAAAAATCTGTGCAATGAGGCCAGCAGTGCCTCCTGCTAAAATTGAGGATGACTCATTTCTTCTCTAAACAAGAAGCAGTGAGCGTTTGGAAAGAGGAGAGCCAGTTTTTGCCTGCTTGGCTGTGCTTTTTGGCCACCGGGTCAGGAAGGTGCTAAAATCTGCTGCAGAGGATATTTTTTTCACAGACTCAATAAATCTCTGACTACACAGATGAGAAATGAGTCCTCCTTGCTTAATAAGTTTTGCATGCACAGTCCTTCCAGTTTTGATCAAAATTTTTTTTAAATTTGTTGTTAAGAGTGAGGAAATCTCTTTAGGTTTCCTTTAAGCAAAGAAAGGTCTTTCCCATCTAACAGTAGTTTTACTGTTATCCTAAGCCTAATTCTGCTCTAGCCATGCCCTGACTGCTTTAAGGACACAAAATAACAAATATTTCACCACATATCTTCCATTATTTTTTTTGGTCTCATTTTTGGAGCCACTATCTTAGCACTTATCAGAGACAAATAATTTTTTTATTACGCGCAGTTAAAAGTAACAGTCACTGTAATTAAAATTGCAGAAGAGTTTCCATAATGAAGCTGCCTAATTCCCAGATATAAAGTACCAGATTCTGTTTGGATTCCTTCACTAACATTGTTCACCGATGAATAATATTCATTTATAGATCTCATGGGAACAGCAGTTTAAAATGGCTGAAGGAAGATGATTAAAGGGATGATAAGAATCGCTTATAAAGTGTTAGAAACTCTGGTACATAAACACATCATTAACTGTCTGGAGACAATTTTCATAGATTTATTGCCAGAGAGGTGGTGCAGAGGAGTGGCAAAGGTCCTGGAGGGCTCCTGCTGTGGCACAGCCTCTCTGTGTGCCCTTGTCACCTTCTCTTAGCCATGAGCTCTATGGGGGTGCTGAGGCACCAGGTGCCCCCAGCTCTGAACCAGTGGACACCACTGCAGGTGTGGGCATTTGCTTCTTGGGGACACGTTGCTGAGGTGCTGCTCCTCCTGTGGCCCCCGCGCTAGTTTGATGGATAACTGGTGGACAGCTCCCCAGCTGCAAAGCAGGTCTCCAGCAGAATTAAACCTCTGGAGGTGCCCACACCTGGTAGCAAGGCTTCTGGTTTCTTCCTCATCTTTTTAATGCAGGAAACCAAATGACTCCATCGAGGCATGGAGATATTTCCCTATGCCTACCCAGAAGGAGGCACAGAAGTGAGATCTTCCCAGGTCCACGAGAACCTCTGAGAAATGCAGTGGCTGGCGCTGGCATGTGCCTCCCCACCCCAGTGATGGGTTGAGCTGTTCACGGGGCTCTTCCATCACCGTGCACCAGGTGGCTCAGCATCCACACCTGCCTGGGCAGGGAGGTGGAAAACAACAAAGTAATCAAGAAGCAAGCCCTTTTTCCCTTCCAGCACAGCTATGCTGCCGTGATGGCTCTGGGAAGCAGCACCTGCATGAGAGTGCTGTAGGCCTGAAATCCTCTCTTTCCTGTGGGCTTTGATGTCTGTGCCCTGGGGAGGAAGGGAAAAAGAAAATGAACAAGCAGTGTGAAATTAAGTGTCTCTATTTAAATAGAATCTGCACAGAGGGTTGCTCCAGGCCATGGAGGAGGCAGTGACTGAGCTGAGAGTCAGTAACATCAGGGACTTCTGTTTAATCCATGCCATGTTTTTCTCCTCATTTTGGCTCTCCAAGCAGCACCAGGTGGTTTTGTGCTGCTTAGCCTTGGCCTTGGACACAGGAAAGGATAAGGGACGGCTCCAGGACTTGGTTGAGAGGGGTGAGCACCTTTTGCAGGATTTTGGCTCTCTCAAGCCCCTCCAAGCTGTGCAACCTCCACAGAGCTGTCCACAGATGCCAGCCTGTGGCTGTAACTGAGAGAGATCATCATGCAGTAAGGCTGGACCTAAAGCCCACAGTATATTTTCATTCTGCAGGGAGAAAATAGATCAGGGAATGAAAAAAAAGCATTTTTTTTCACTGATACTTTTTTCCTTGCCACTTTACAGCAAAGTGAACTGAAGGAGGGGCACGGGTCTAATGAATTTCGACCTGTTTAGTCATAAAGATTTATACTTGTGGCTTAGAACTAATATTGATCAATCAAATGGCTCCCCAAATCCTGCCCATTTTATAAAAGTTAATCATACCCTCATGGCAGGCCAGCTACAAAATAAATTTTGATTTACAACTGTACTGAAATGATCACTATTTTATGCTGGTCATTAAGAGTATTTCACACTGGAGAGTTGTAACATTAGAAAACAGTAAAATGGTTTGTATCACATAATGATATTATATTTGGATACCACACAGAATACCAAGGGCTTATTGAATTTGTGTCTAAATGGGAAATTTGCTAAAAACCTGAGCACTGCAAGTGGCAAAAGTGTGTATAATTTTCAGAAGTTTGTTCTGCTAACATGCAGCTGGTGCAAGAGTGATTTCTCTGACTTTGGTGCTCTAAGTGATGCTGATCCATAATTACTCTGCAATGACCACGTAAGAGGGCTGAATATTCAGATGTGTTTCCTCTTTGGTCCATGAAATTTAGAATTATAAAATCATAGAATGATTTGGCTTGGAGGGACCTTAAAGATCATCCAGTTCCAACACCCTGCCCTGGGCAGGGGCACCTTCCATTATCCCAGGTTGTTCCAAGACCCGTCCAACCTGGCCTCCAACACTGTCAGGGATGGGGCATCTACAACTTCTCTGGGTAACCTGTTTCAGCACCTCACCACCATCATAGTAAAGAATTTCTTCCTAATATCCAATCTACACCTGCCCTCTTTCAGTTTATAGCCAGTCCCCCTTGTCCTGTCACCACATGCCCTTGCATGTTGCAAAGAATATTGGTGTGGGTAGGTCTAGATGCAATTTTATTCTTGCAGCAGAGCTAAGGTTGTAAAAATATATAATTGATAGATTTTTCTGTTTTTATTCACCTTGTTTCAAAAATTGTTTCCTGAGTTAGGAAGCACATGGTGTGACTGCCCCAGAGAACAAATATGTTACTCATAATCCTGATACCTGAGGGTTCAAACAGGAGCTGCTTCCTGAAATATACATGTGCATGCATCACATTTGTGCTTGTATAATGCCCAGATCCTGGGGAGTTCTGATGAGGATATTCAAAGAAGCCTGATGGTGCATAGTCCAGCAAAAACATTTCTGAATCAGCCTCCAGAAACAACTGTAAATAACTGCACCGCTACTATCACAGCAGCCTAACTTCCCTTTCATTGCAGAACATTTAAAATCACGCACTAAAATGTGCAGGAGAGTGGGATTGAACAAAAGGTCAAGTGCTTTGTAGGGAGTGTGATTTTCCTGCCCTAATGTTGTCTTGATAAGTAACATCTGAAAGCTCCAACATTTTCAGTGTTTTATGCACAGGAACAAAGCAGCCGACTTTTAAGAGGTGGCCTCTTACAGAGTTGCCTGAGTGAAAGGTGAGTTTTGGGCAGAACTCCTTGTAGCTGCTCATATGGTGACCCCTCTGCAAATACCACCTGGGGTGTGACTGCTTTGTGCTATTAAGTGTCTGAAATTTCATCTGAGATGGTATATTTTGTGTGGTTTACCACAGAAAGGGAGAATGTAAATGAGGCTCTACAACTCAGCTCACTACTTATTTTATTTTGCTTGGCACAAGGTAGCTGCTGTTAAAAGGCAAGAGTTTTGCATACAGCTTTCACTCACTGTTATTGTAGGAATTGCTTTAACTTCCTGGAGCATTTGCATATACAGGAATTGTCAATGAAGCAGATCACAAAAAAGGCTCATTTCTATTGTATGTGAGCTCTTAGGAACCAGAAATTAATCAAGAATTCTCCTCCCAGCTCACCCCTCTCCCCCGTTGTACGTGTGATTGTATAAGCACTGAAAGAAAAGGCATTTTCAGTCTGTAAATCCAAATCAATTTTAGGCCAAAAGCACTAAAATAAGTCAGTCTATGTCAAGTCAAGTTTATCCAGTTAAGGGGTGAAAAATCCAAACAATGCAGAAAACCCTGAAGAGGGTTTCAAAGCGATATGGATCTGCTCAGAAGGTGACAATTATGCTCACAGATGAGCCAGGGTTAAATCGTCCAGGCTTTCAAAGTCCTTCCTTAAACTTGTTTATTTGCTTGTAATTTCTATATTTCTGGTTTTGCACCGCCACAGTGCCTTGCTATGCTCCTCCCATAATGTGTTCATATTTTCACCTGTTTTCAACAGCTACTTGGGGAGGAACAAATACCAGAAATTCTACCAATTATTTGGCTGATCATTTTACAGAGCATGAAGAGAAGAGATGGGGAACTGAATGTATGGTCTTGTTCTAATCAAAATTGTTTTTGGGTTGTAATTCCTTGGATGGAAGGAAAAAAACCCAGTCTTGAATTAGTGGTGAAGCTTGGAGATGGAGAGAGTTGACAAAGCACTTTAACAACCTGCGACTCCCTGAATGGCAGCTGATAATGAGCTCACAAACTTGTGACTTGTGAGAGCTCATCCGTGAAGGGGGAATGTAAAAATTGCTTTATGGGTTTTAAAACACTCATAACTTTATTAAGCTCTCCTTTTCACTAGTAAAATAAGTTTAATTGCCCTTCATGGTTGAGGAATTATGTTTATTCTAAAGTGATTTATTTTTTTCTCCTGTTGAAAGGATTCTTTTCTTTTGCCTTTTCTTGTGCATCTCTCAGCTGTTCGCGTGGCAATGAAAAGAGGGCAGGAGAAGGCTGTCACCAAAGCTCTGGCAAACCACTGATGTTTAATTCTTTGTTTCCACTTGATGGGTTTATACTGTGCCAGTTTCTCCAGTGGTGTGAAGGGACTAAGTTCCCTTTGACAGTCAGTGAAAGCTGGGAGCCTCATAAACATTTCACCGTAACAAGCTCTATAATTGAAAATAATAACAATCAGCAGTGACCAGCCTTCAACCTCTTTGTGAATGTTTGGGTTTTAGAAACAGTATCTCGTGACAGTCACAGGCCTTGCTATGCTAGTTGGATGCTCAGAAGATGATGTTTTGTCATTGTGCAGTCGTTCTGGAAGGTTTTGGTCCATGACTACATATGTGCATGTTGTGTACTACAGGATTTCCCAGAAATCATGCTGACTGAAGGACTCCTACACCATCCTGCTTTGGAAGAGTTTCTCAGATCTCTGCTTGCAAATGTTAAGCCAGATTTCATGAAGTGAAGCTTAAAGGGCTCTTCTTCTTCCTGAGGGTGATCTTCAAGGAGGGGGAGTAAGTATTGAGCCAACGAATCTAAATTGAACAGTGTCCTCATGATTTAGATGGCTTTTCCTCATTAGTGGTAATTTGTTTCTACATTTTTGATCTTAGCTACCAACTTTGGAAGTTCTTACTCTGTTAGAGTCAAGATCTTATAACAAGTTAGGCTGGCTGTGAGAAGAGACAGGACCTGTCTGCTGCCAGACCTAGGAACCTTATCATGGACCTTTGTGCTGATTCCTGGGAAAACACTTGGAACAGGAAGTTGTTTCCATTCCTAAATTCGTGCAGTACTTTTGTTGGAGACTTTGGCACCGACAGACAGCAAAGCACAATACGGATTAATTCTGAGAAGGCTGGAATTCAGAATTAAAAAGCAGAACTGAAGTGGAAAACTTTATTCCAGAGTAAGAAATTGAACAGACAGAAGGTGGAGAGCAAAACACTGAAGCAAAGGGGGCATTTATTAAGAACCTGGCAGCCGAAAATGCGGATATTTTATGATTGCAGTGTTACTGTCTCCTGGCTGCTTGGCTTGCTTTCTAGCTAACCAGGTTGTTTTGTCTCAGAGATTTAATTTCCTGTACACACAGTTTGTCTCATCACTTTCACTTTTTTATCAGTGATGCTGGAAAAGCCCAGCTCTTCTTTTCCTTTTTGCATTTTGGCAAGATTCAATAATCTCTTCAGCAAATTAACAGGCTGGTCATTGGCTGAACTATCATTTTTTAAGTGAGTCTGGCTGTTTGAGCAAGGCAGATTTAAGTCATAGATTTCGTGTTTAGTGCAAAATACCTTTGTTTTGGCAGCAGCAGCAACTGAGGAGAATCAGGGAAGTTTTAATTCACCGGCTGTAAGGACCATATGTACACTATAACACTGTAATCTAGTTACTTACTCCAGCAGAAATTACAGCTGAGCAAAAGGGACTCGCTGAACAAGGTCTGTCATAAAATGGGTACAGCTCATCAGTTCTCAAAAACAACCATTTCCAGAAGGTCAGGCTGGTCCCTGGCTCCCACTGGTTAACAAAGATTCAGAGGTTTTCCAATTTCTCCTACAATGTTTTACATCTCTGCTGCTTCTAGCAACCTGAAAACGAACATGACATTTCTCCTCCCCACAGTCCTACACTGCGAGGCAAGACCAAGGTTTTGTGAGACTTGCCTGAGAAAGGGATATGCTCCTGCTCTCATTCCTAGGGGTTTCTTCGGGAATTTCGTGGGCTCATGGTGCTGTGACCCCTCTCTACAGAAGCAGGCCAACAAGAGAGCAGCCAGTTTAGTATTCAGTCAGCCAGGATTTTCAAGCGCTTCTGTGGTTTCTTCTTTATAAATGGGCAGTTAAGCCTCCACCTAAGCTGACATTGCACTCCTACATTCTATGAGCCTGCCAAGGAGTTTTCTTCAGTCTGTGGAGAGAAACATTTTAATGTCAGGACTGTAGACATCTTTAGGATGAGATAAAATGCCTCTTAACTTCTCTGAAAATTCCCTGGTTGAGTTTCCAATGGCCACACAGGGAGCCCAGGATAACTAGCAACTCCTACACAGAAGTCTGCATTTTATGTGTCTAAATTCTGTTAGATTAATTCCACGGTAATGGTCACAGCGAGTCAATATTCTAGTCAACAAGGATTCTCACATTAAGTCTTTTGATTGCCCTTTTGTCCTTCATAGTCCACAGTGAAAAGAATTTGCTTTTATTTTACTGTTGTGATTTTAACCTGTAAATTCAGATGAGTCTTGACAGTTGTAACCATGCAAACAGCAAAGCAGTTTGCAAAATTAATAAAGAAACTGGGATTTTACTTTAAATTACACATCTTTTCTGATTCTTCAGAGTGCTTATTTTGCATTGTAAGGTGAGTTTGTTAGGTTAACTGCATTAAGAAAAAGGAGATTTGTGTTTGTAGGATCTATCTAAATATCATCTCACCCCTGACGTTCTAGTCTAACGGGATCTGAATTATGTACTGGTATCTAACCTCTGTAAACAGATTGAATCTAAATTATTTGTATGAAGGATTCAAGGACATCACTTTCGTCCTTGCTGCTATTCCCTCTTGACCAGCTGGTCTACAGCTCATGAAGAAAACATTCCTACTTTTGAGATTGATGCAGAAAGTGTTTCCTAGAGGAGGAAATAATATTAGAAACAAAACCCTGAGCTGATAGAGGGATATTTTCAGCAGCAAAGCACTGTGTCTTGCAATCTCCTAATAAATTTTCCAAAATACTATATGGCATATCTGTCTTCTTGATTAGGTAATTTACTATGGTAGAAATTGGTTTTCTCTTTTTAGATAGGAAAGTCTCACTTACCTTCCATCACTTAACCATTGCATCAACAGAATGTTTGACAAAAACTTGACATTTTTGCAAAAGGTAATGCTTCCATGAGGCACCAAAGCTTGTGAACAGTGTCTGGTTGCTGCCTGGATGGTGACCAGAGCCTGACTTGCAAGCAGCTGTGCAAGAGCATCTCCATCTGGAGATCCATATGGATTACATGGTAAGCCCCAAAGTGCAGTTCTGACATCCAGCTCCTACATGACCACTATTGCAAATGCACAATCCGTAGTTCTTGGTTGTCTTAAACCATAGATAAACATCTACAGTCTTAGTAAAAGAGTAAAACATAACAAAATTACAAAAAACTTTCCATTTTGACCCTTTCTTTATCTGCAAGAGAATTTTTTAATGTTTGTTATCTGTATATAACTGGATTGGTTTTGCCGTGGGAACTACTTGAGAGACTCGAGATTCTCCATCCAGGGTATTAATCAACATATCAAAATGGAAACAAATTGCTCTGAAGCGTAAAGATTTGTCTAGCTACAGCACACAAGAAGTCTTCAGGCCAGTTCAAATTTCCCACCCGGAGAGTTACACTGAATAATTAAATACTTTGTATGAAGGGTGGCAAGAAGTGAAGTCAGTCCCTTTGTTTCATTTCAGTTGGTCCACTGCTTGTACTTCAACCCCTGTTCTGTTCCATCTGTGCAGCTGGGGTGTCCCTGACCAAGCGATGGATTTGTAGGTCCTGAAAAGACAGCAAGAAGGGTCAGGAAGAAAATAAGAGGGTAAGTCAGTCCTGCAGGTTAATGCAGAGTCCTGTCAGCACTCCAGATGGAGCAAAACAGAGCATATGGGTAGATGGAGGAACTCATGGCTCCTGACTGCACTGAACAGCCCAAGACGTGTGTCCCCTGCCCTCCCTACATAATTCTTAGCTTGTATTGCTGCTTTCTGTGGGCTCCAGTCACTGAGGTATAAATTTCAAAGCCCAGAGTTTTGGTAAGAGCATTGGGAGATTTCATTAATTTTGCAAAACCAGTCTCAATAATAATATTGTGACATTCTAGATAATTTCTTCACCTTATGTATGCATTATATTTTAGAGAAAAGAGACAGTTCCAGACAGAGATACAGACAGAAAACTCGAATGAAGGAGTAACACAATGAAGAAGAGGCAAAGGATAATTTTACCACTCAGTATACATTTCTTTCATTTCATTTAGCTGTTCCTGGTTTTGCTCTTTTTCCCAACTGTTTTGTTTCCACATTGGAAGTTTTTGCACATCACTGCTAGGCTGGAATGTTCATACTAACAGCTTATTGGCGTTATTGGTTCATAGTATTAAAAGGTCCCTTAGACCATGAAATTTTTAAAAAGTGAAATATATTCATTCTTGTGAAAAAGCAGATGTAGGGAAAATGTATTGATCAGGAATGTCTGATAATCAATTTCCTCTGGTAAGCACACAGAATAATTATTCCTTCAGACCCTGCTGTTTAATCTGCCTCCCCTGCTCATTTATCTTATAGACAATCCATCAGCTTTCTTGCTTCCACCAGAAGTAAAATGATATCTTAACAACACAGCTTTCAGATGGGGATTGTTCAAGTATTATGTGCAAAGTATATCATCAAAGCAATCCCTTCCTGAAAAATATTCTTCAAAATCTTTAACCAAGTCCACAAAATAAAGATTTTTCAGGCTGAGAAGACTCATTGCAAATGAGATCTAAAACTGACAGCATCATTCAAACCAAGCATTGTTAGAAAAAATGTCATGGTCTCATCTGTAATGGCTATTTAAGATTTAGTGGTGGCACCAGCAAATGGAGGTCAACAATGTCTCTGATCTGACCTCCAGTCAGTTTGCTACTGCCTTGGGAATAGTTCCTTGGAAAACAAATGGAAAACAAGTTGATAGAAATAGCATCTTTATTATTGACCACAAGTTTATAGCAACAGCATGTTAATTATTGAACTTTTTTGTCAGAACTGGTGGTCTTGGTGAGGAATACAGCTCCTCACAGGGCTAAGCATTGAATAATGGGCAGAAACAGTGTCCTGTCCCCAGAGACCTTCCACATGTAGCACAAGTCCACAGATGGGGCTGATTTTGACCAAAAACAGGGGTCTGGAGCTGTGGAGAGACCCTGACATCCATTACAGTCATTGGTGAAACACGTGTTTTTAGAGTGAGTCACCTAAATGAAAGGTCCAACCTTGACTAGTGAGTTACATCTTGCCTGTGCCTACCCAGCCCTGCTGACCGTGAAGGTGACTGGTTCAAACTTTCACTCTGTGGACATCCCAAGGCAAGCCAGGTGATCCCACCCCAGAGACCAGCCCAAGGGAGTCAGCGAGATTAATGCAAGTCTCATCGGCTGCCATCCCAGCTGGGCAGAGACAGAGACAACCAGCAGAATCACAGAATATCCTCAGCTGGAAGGGACCCACAAGGATCATCGAAGTTCAACTCCTGTCCGTGCACAGGGAAACCCCAAGAAACCCACCATGTGCCTGAGAGGATTGTCCAAACACTTCCTGAGCTCTGTCAGGTTTGGTGGTGTGACCACTGCCCTGGGGAGCCTGTTCCAGCACTCAACTGCCTTCTGGGTGAAGAACCTTTTCCTAATATCCAACCTAAACCTCCCCTGACACAACTTCAGGCCATTCCCTCAGGTTCCCTTTGCTGACCATTGAAGAGCAGAGATCAGTGTTTGCCCTTCCTCTTCACCTCATGAAGAAGTTGTAACTGCAATGAGGTTGCAGTCTCAGTCGCCTGTTCACAGTTCCCTTGTTCACAAGTGAAAAGAAAGCAGTGACTACAGTTATCGATAATTCCCATCTCTGCTGTGCTGTACTGGAAGATTAAGATATTTCCTGAGTGGCCTGCAACAGATCCATGGGGATGAGGGAGAATGAAAGAATGAGTCTCAAACGGCAGAGCTGGTTCAGGCTCTCCTTGTCTGTAGTTCAAAAACCCCTCACCACACTCGACAGTGCCCCTGAGGAAATTTCCAAACAGAGGGGATATCAGGCTCAGAGCTAGAGGTGGAAGCCCCACCAAATGTGTGCTGCATTCCTCTTCAGCTGAAAAAAACATGGTATTGTACATCAACCACCCCGGCTGGGTAATGGGATGTGTGTGGCTTCTCCCTTGCTGTTCTCAAGGAGCAATGCAACAATTACTCAGATCACACTTTTGGGTTTCTGGCCCTCCAGGAGCACTTGTAAGCTTTGAAAATAGAGTACAGAGAGCAAGCTGTGGAAAGTGTCTCCAACTAATAAATTTCTGCAGGGGAAAAGGAGTAGGGTGTTTGTCTCTGGGCGTGCCGGGCTGCATGTTCAAGATTGATTGCTCAGTTGAGCCCCATACTGGGGGAGAGATCTTATTTCCCTTCTGGCAAACATTAACTTCCTTTGCTTTCCTCTTACATTCACTAATCCTAGAGGGAAATATTTTGCTGAATACAACAGCATTTTTCACGCTAAATTATTCCGCTTGCACGCAAGTCTAACCCTGTGAGGTGCTCAGTCCTCCTGCTCACTCCAGAAATGAGTCAGGATGCAGAGAAGCTTGTGGTTTGCAAAAGGATCATAAGATCTTCCAGATTCATGCTCATTGCAAGCAAAGCAAGGAAAATGTAGCACCCACAGTTGGTAAAGCTGCTAAGCAAACATCAATGCTCATAAGCAGAGCTGGGCTACGTGATGGCTGTGCTGTAGCTGTTCTCATCTGCAAGAATAATTAGGAACAGAATACATTATTTAGCAACTACTCAATGAGCTTGTGAATGTTGCAGATACTGGGCTAAGGAAAGAATATATAATTTCTTCAAGGGCACCCTGCTCTTCAGGTAGCACTGCTGGCTCTAGAAATGATTTTTGTTAGAGGCATCCTTTAGCAGTTCATTTCATAGCCCTCCACCAGAGAGAAAATTGACATATTCCTTGTCCTGTAGTGTTGTTTGCTGATAAGTATGGTCAAGCTCATCAGACTGCTGGTGTCAAGTTAAAGATGGATTAAGATGTTATGAGAGTGCTCGAATCAGTAGTAAAGCAGAGTAAAGCATTTCTCTAATAAAATCTAAATCTAATCATTTCTTCATAGGAGCAGTAATTCAGGACCTGGCCTGAGCACCCTGCTTTCCTAGTTACTTTCTGCATGGGAAAACCAACAAGAAATGAGCATTCTAAGACTTAACTTGCAGAAAAGGCTCTGAACCGGATTTTCAGATGTTTACTTGCACCTTAAAGTGGAAGTAAGATATGGACTTGTCTCTATCCAGCCAGCTTCTAAAGCTGATATGGATGAGCAGGAAAAATGGCTTGGTACAATTCCTTTTTGTTCTGTAAATATTTTATTTTGAAATACAGGACTTGGGGAAAAAACAAGAAAAGCCAGGATAGCTAGGATGACCAGGATAAAATAAAAAAACAAAGTTTGTCTTGTTAAAAAACAAAGTCTGACCATGTTTGAAGAAAAAATTCAGTTTTGCAAAGCCAGAGTTTGAAGCAAAGCAAGTGATCTAACTTCCTAAAATTTACCTATTGCCTTTTACCTCACTAATGATCACATAGGGCTTGCCAAGGATAAGTAAATGGAGGACTCTGATGATCAGGCAGGAAAAAAGAAATTACCTCCACAAACACCCCTGGGTACCACTGAGAAAGACAGCATCTTCTGCCAAGGACTTTTGAGCATTACCGTTTTTGGAAGCCTATAGGCAGCAGCTGTGGGCTTCCTAAATTATGTATGGGATCTACACAAACCACTGGCTTCCCACTCATAGGAATGAGACCTTCAGAGGTCAGCTCTGCTCAGAATCATTAACACATCATTGCTGACAGGTGCCTGCACAGCTTCTTCATAACAACCCACAAAGGTTGTTTGCTGGGTCCTCCTAGAGCTTCATAACAACCCACAAAGCTTTTGCTGGGCCCTCCTACAGCTTCAGCAACCTTAAAAGGTTTTTCCTAGTGCCTAACAAAACTCTCCATTGCTGCTGTCTCATGCTGGTTCTTTCCATCCTACCCACAAGGAACAGGGTGAGCAGCTTATTCCTTGGTGTTTATAATATTTTTTGCATTTCTGAAGGCTTTTACTGTCCCTCATCTTTGACTGAAGGACTCCAGCTAATGCCTCCCAATTCCCATGGGTGGTTTGCATTATTACTGGTGTGCTCTGGACTGAATTCTCTGATTAAGCTGAATCTCTGTTTTTCCTGCAGGGAATGGAAGACACCATTTTTAAGCATCCCGTGCCTAATTCCATGGCCCCACTGACCCATTTACCCTAGCATCTGCACATATGTCCAAAGTCTTTTTTGCAGCACCACAACCCACCCCAACACTCCCCAGCCAGTGTTTTTGTGTAGTTGATTGTCTCCACCAAACTGGAACCAGGTACTTGCCTTTAGTGAGATACTGAATCTAATCTGTTTTTATAAATATATAATCCCCAACAGCATCCCCTTCACAGCTTTTACAGGAGCAAATCCTACCATAAACAACTGACAAAGATGCATTCACAGCTTTTAGCATTTTTCTTTATTTGTTGCTATTACATACCAAGATGACATTAAAAAATTTGCCAACATCAAAACACCATCAGTTTTTGGAGAATTTAAATTTCCCTCGGTGTGTTTGCAGCAGTTTGGGAGCATGCAGGTGACTGAGTCTGCCACAGGGTCATACATACCAAGGCTTTGGTGGATTAATTTAATATTGAAGAAAGCAGGACTGAATGAGCTGTTAGGCAGGTTTGCAATACCAGTTGCTTGCACCTAACCCAGAGAAAGGCCTAGGAACATTCAGTTCATCCTGAACTGAAAATCACTTATGGTAAATGTTTCAATAAAATCTGCCATCCCATCTTTTTCAGTTTGGTTAGAGAAATATTTCCCTGAAATTTCAGTCCCTGGGATTTTCCCTAGTGCATTCCTATACACAGAGATTAGGAGATAATATGTCATTATCAGGGACACAAGGAGTACAGAATAGTCTGATGGGCTTTTACTGACTGAAAGCAAACAATTCTTAAAAAAAAATAAAGGTAAAAAATAAAGGTAAAATAGATTCAGATGGAGTGATAAAAGTAATTCAGGAGGAGTCACTTAGCCTGTTTAAATTTCAAAGGCAGCATAAATGAGGTGCCTGAATTCAAGTGTTCATGTCTGTCGGCTATTTTACTATCAAACCACTTCCCCAAACAGCAGCAGGGATGTTTCTGCACTCACGTCACATACCGTGCTCAATGGGAGAAAGGGCAAAACCTTCCCAATTTCAAAGATGCTGCTCACCATGAAGTACCAGGCTATGTAAATCACCTGGGGGCTTTCCCTCTATGATCAGCTGCAGTGGGGAGCCCAGTGCTCCTCTGATCCATGTAGGTGTGCTTCAGAAAGCTCTTTAGCCCAGCCCTGCCTGCATTCCCCACACTGTGCATTGAGCATAGCACCACTTCAACTTTAAGTTCAAGACACCACTCCACAGGAAAGGCAGGATTAAGCCTTGCATGGAGCTGCCTGGGCAGTAAAGCCCTGGGGACCAAGTCATGCATCAGAGCCTCCTTGCAGCAGGTGATACATGAGCACACATCTTACAGCTCAACACAGACATATGGCTCTAAAAGCCAGATATTTCACATGGAGGTGCTGAGGCAGTTAAACATGCATTACAAAAGGAACAAGAAGAGCTGTGTTCCTGCAGAAAACTGGCCAGGTTGATGCAGAGAGGAATTTATTCGCATAGATCTACACACATTTTTAAAGTCAGTTCGGATAATTCCTATTAAGACAGGCAGTATTGGCCCACTAGAACTCCCATCCAGTCTGGAATAAAAAAAAAAAAAGGAAAAAATCCCTTAAAAATTTAGTGTTGAGCCATGGAAATCAAGTCTGAGTAATATTTATGCAACAAAATAGATTTGGAGGTGTTGTTTTTCTAAGCATTGGCTCAAGTTATGTATTAAGCTAGGCAAAGGAGGAAAAAGCATCTTTTGTTACATTACCTGATTTACTTTGAAACAACAGACAGATTTCAGGCTTAAAAGCTCTTTGCTGAGCCAGGTATAGGTAGACCAAACTTCAAAGGTGAGTATAAACTGAGAACAAAAGGTGGAATTTAATTATGTTCTCTTAATCTGTTGTGGGGGGGGGAGGTAAGAGGAAAAGTTTGATAGCTGTAGCAGAGAAGAAAGGGTACTGCAAAGGGAAAGGTGACATAAGAGTGTCTACCACTGAAAGAGATACACAGAGAGAGAGAAAGGAGAGAGTAAGAATTTATAGCTCATGGCACATGGGCAGTTTCACTGGGAAGCAATTTGGAGTGGTGCTGTAAGGGGAGAATTATAACGTGCCGTGAGTGTTTGTTGATGCTGTGACTTTTTCTTATCATGAGTAATGTCTTTTGATTGCCACCTTTGGAAAGTGTTTTTTGTTTCCTCTGGAGGATAGAGACAGAGAGAGAAAATTGAGTGTCCGTGTGGTAAAATTTTTAGTCTACTAATAACTGGGTGTTTTTTCTATTCTGCTTTGCCTGTGCTAGGTTTTTTTCTGACTCATAGGGGTTGTTACATCCCTAAAATTTCTATGAGGTTGCTGTGTCATAGGTGAAGTGTATTACGTTTTGGAAGGAGCCCTGGGCATAGAATTCAGGAATATTTTTATGATTGGGGATATATTGACAATTTTCCTACATATTATTCAAGGAATGATGTGATTCCATTTGGTACATACTGTTCTTTTGTATTTTCCTTTTAATGTTGAGTTTGGTGGTCTGTGGTGCAGCTTAAGGTTTTTGAAGCAAGTTTCTGAGAAAATATAAAAGAACTGTCTGTGTGGAAAATATTTACTTTGCAAGCAGCTTCTTCAGACTGTCAAGGTGGGTATGGGACGCCTTAGAACAGATGTGATGGTGGTGAAAACCTGGCAGCCTATTTATTTGCTCTTTTTTAGTATGTTTTGGATTGGACTGCTGCATTTGTGTTCATTGGGGTGTGACTTGCACAATTTTATATAGCACAGTTTTTTGGATACCATTTTTATGCTGACCATGGTTTGCCGGACTTCAATACTGCTAGAACAGAATTTCAAGTTTGATGGTAGACTGAAGTGTATTAAATTTGTCTTAGAAACCTGTGAGGGAATCCAAAATTTCAGCCCAGACAATAAAGATACCATCTGTGTTTCTCAGGTAAAATGCTGACTAAAATTGACTTCAAACTGTGGTTGTTTAAACCTCTTCAGCATTGCTCAATGAAGCTGCTGTAGTGTGGAGACACCTTGGTGCCCACTTATGTTCATACAGTCAGGAGGAGCTGGGTTGGCAAGGGCTATAGAAAGATGAACTTGGCAGTATATTTGGGCTGGCAGTATATTTAGGCTGGCCTGTAGGCTGGCCTTATTCTGACAGGTCCTCAGTGCAGCCTGTAGGCACCAGCACAGGCTGCACTGCCACCAAGGGTGAAATACCAGTGCACATCCTTCACGACTAAGGTGGCGGCAGCAAGGTAGTTTAAATTACACCATCAAATTAATTTAGCTTTGAAGGTGAAAGATTTTACTTTGGCCTGGAAGAAGGGATTGTTTACCTAACTGTTGCCCTATTTTAGCCAGGGATGACAATCAATCCAGAAATCTATTTTACCTCTCTCCAGAAAACTGGCTTCACTTACAGCCTCAACTCAACAAGCTTCAAAGCTTACTAAGTATTTCCATAACTTTTCAAAGAAGTGCCATCTACTTTGGCTGCAGCCTGGACCAAGACCCCTGAGCCCTGCCTGGCCACATAATATAGGAGAAAACTCCCAGGCAGTGGCATCCTGCCACCAGTCCTGGTTCAGCCACTGCTGGTGTGACATCTCCCGTCACACTCAGGAGCAGCTGTTTCTCCATCCCAACACCCCCAAGGCCCTGCAATGACTGCACTGGAAGGTGCATAAGCTGTTAACAAACAATTACAATTTAATCTAAAGCCCACTGCACATTACTGCATGGAAGCCAAGGGCACTGATTGAATATATCAAGCCATAGCTTGGATTTCTGACAGCCCTGTAATGAATTGTGATTAACTATGCAGTGACCACTCATGGAAGAATTGTGGCCCAGAGAAGGAAATGAAAATGAAACATTTGACAGCAAAATAATTATTTACATCCCACTATTCAGAGTAGGTAGACACATGGTAGCTCAATGAGAGAGAAACAAGGGGCAGATAGGGAAGGAAAAGACAGAACAAGAAAGGTTGAGGGGGGAATAAGAGGGTAGTTGAGAGGCAGTGCTCAGTCATCAGGTTCCTGTGGGAAAGGGAAGGGAGGTTTAGATTATATAATAGTGAAAATTTCATCACTGAAGTGGTGCTTAAACATTAGAACAGGCTGCCCTTGGAGGTGGTGGAAATTCACTGCTAGTGATAGTGGAAATGGGAGGGAAAAGAAAGGATTCCTGAAGCTGAAACAGAAAAGCACATAGGAAAAGAAAATCGGATTAACCTAGTGTTGCAACTTTCCTTTGAAATGGGAAAGGAATACACAATATTGCAAAAAATGCAAATTATAGAGAGGGAAAAGGTCACTCCATGAAAGAAGTCTGTGGAGGCTGAATCACAGACAAGAGCAAGACGGAACCAGCAAAAATTATAGGAAAGGACAACAAGTTTTTGTGCTAAAGTGCTAAGCAGGAAATTACAGCAAAGAATGCAATTCTAGGAAAAATAGCAGCTGTGCAACACAATACAGCAATGAAACAATGCTTTGCACCAATGAAAAGTCACTTATGAGGAGAAAATGTATCCATGAAAACAACAATGACAATGAAAGGACTAACAATATGGGAACAACTGAAGATGCAAATATTTGGGTTAGAGAAAGGGTAATGATGGCACAGAAATCAGTGACAAATCACAAGAATAGTTTTCACAGTGCTTCTTTGCATCTTGTATGAAAGAACTGCTTGCAGCAGATGTCTTTTCCAGAACCTCTAGGAAGGCACAGATTTCTTTCAAGCTTCTTGTTATTATTGTTATTACTGCTGGCTTTATAGGAGCTTAATGACCTCAGCCATGGGTCACAGCTCCATCTGTCCCATGGACTGTACAAATATTCTGGGCAACTTTATGATTTATGACCTAGCAGGAGGAACCTGAGCTGATAAGCAGGAGAAGCAATAGTCTGGTAAATTTGGGGGTCAGTCAGCACTGACTTTCTTGGAAGTGGCACTGAAGAGAAAAAAGTGTCCCATTGTGGCATACTATGGTCTGGACAGTTAGCTGTCCCTGGGACTGGTGTGGTTCATGTGGCTTGTCAAGCTGTTCATGGCCTTCAGGAAATTGCAGTACTTCAACAAAAATGAAGAACAGAAGTTATGTCACATTGTTCCAGAGCTGCACGTTGTCTTAGCACTGCGTTTCATGCTATTAAGGATTTTCCCTGGCAACTTCCTTCACATTGCTGGCTCCTCACTGATCTCATAAATTACTGGAAGTGGTCTTAACATGCACTTTCAGACAGAGCCTGGACTGACAGAAATACAGCAGTCTGCTATTAGTGCCAGAGCAATGTACTTGCACTTCCAACTCAGACTGTGGCAACTTCCTCCCATCCCCCCTGTAAGTGCAGAGGTGTGCACAGATAAATCATTGCAGACTTCAGACAGTGCTTGGCACCCAGCACATGGCCTAAGAAGAGAAATAAGCCCATATACTGTGCTTTGGGCATATTATCAATCAGGAGACTTGCATGAGCACTGAGTACTTTTAATTTTCCTGTGTAAACAGCTTGTTCTGCAAAGCCTGACATCTCCTGATGAATCCAGAGGTGACTGAGAGGAACCTCAGCATCAGTGGAAGAAATGCAGGAAATAATGTCAGTTGGGAAAACTCAGAGTCTTTTAGTTTTCCTCAATTAGATTTACAACATTACTTAAATATCCCAAATGCCCTCCCCTCACCAAATAAGGGGGGAAAGTGAATTAATGTTTTGACATAATTCTGGTTAGTATACAGCATTGCCTAGGCAAGAGTAGTTTTGCTAATAAATAACTAACCCTGGAGGTGGAGGTTGTGATATTTAAAGAAAATGCTGTGAGTTCCAAGGTTAGTTCTAAGGGAAAAGGTGAAATGTGAAGGAGAACCTTTAAGTGAATAGCAACCCAAGTTAAGAACATTTTAATGAAAGAGGAGAAATAGCTGTGTACTACTGCTACTGCAGCAGCTTTTGATCCTATAGAAGAGTTTGATGAATGTGTCTGTTCATTGCTTTATTGGTTTTGCACTCGACATCTCTGACCCAGATTCTCTGTATCAGCCTGTGGATTTAGCTGACTAAATGGAGGTGGCTGTAGCTGAGCCAGTCACTGCAGGCTGCCTTTAAAGTCAGCAGAGGTTCAGTGAACAGGGACAGAGGTGGGGAGAAACCATCATACTGACAGAGACATCTGAAACAGGTCAGATGACCTACTCTCTTAAACTACCTTTTTATCTCCATTGACAACAAAGAGTCCCATTGAGGCAGACCTTCATGATAAATATGAAGGGATAAAGCTATTTTGATTCCTCTGTAATCATACTAAGGTCTGACAAATTCCTTTTTGCTCACATACCCTCTTTTTTCAATTTCAAGCTATTAACTAAAATAAACAAAGGGAATATGGTGCTGCAGTCCTTGGCAGAGACTCCCATAGGAAAGCCATCTCCCTGAGGCATCTTAGCATAGCCCAGGATTAGTCTGTGGTCTTTAGAAGCAAAGGCCTGAAGATGCAGCAGCCATAGGGAAAATTTTTACTTTCAGGCCAGACAAACTCCTTTCCTGAATTTGGGGATTCCAGAAAACTCTGTCCTTGAGGCTGAGGGAAGAAACCTGTCCATAACATCAGTTATGGACAACATCCGTCTGTCTTCACAGGACCACCTAGCATCTACATGTGTTAGCAAGCATGAAAACCTTACACCAGCTCTTCAAAATTTGGCATAACCCACATGATTTCTACCCTTCTGCATTCAGGTTCCTTTCTGTCTTGCAGAGTGCTAAACTGAGCTTCATTTGCCTCATCATTTCCCACTCTGGGTCCTGTAGGCCATTCCCACACCTCAGGACTCACATCACGGACACAAACCCTCACTCAGCTACAGAGTCTAGGTCAGGGTGGGTTAAGCACAGGTGTGTTCATGCACTCTGCACAAATGCTGCTGCATTCAGGAGCTTTAACTCCCACACTGCTGTTGCTGTTGTAGGCTCACTCTGTTTCCAGCTGCCTCCACTGAGGTTTCACTGCAGGGCTGTTGCAACTCAAGACCTCATTACTTTACGATCAGAGTTGAGTTACGGTGGCCAGGGGATTTGTGTCCTTCTGTACTGCCTTCACAACAAGGACATGCACTCTTCCTCTGTGTGCTGGGTGGAGGCACTGGCACAGGTCCTGGCAGATCATCTTCACCACCACATCATGCAGCTCTTCCACAGCATGAGGAGAACACTTGTCTCCCCAGTCACAAGCATGAGAGGAGTGATTACAGCATCTGTGCTGTCTAACACAGCTGTGGGAGGCCACAAGCAGCACGACTACACTGCAGTCGCTGCTGTTGTCCTTTATGGACCTATTTGTCTTTTTATTTTGTTCATTTTGTACCTCGGTGCACATGATGGTTTTGGCTTTGCCTCCAGGTTGCACTGAGCCAGCCATTGTTTTTGCAGAGATTTGTGCACCTTTTCCATTATCCAGCTTTATGCTTCCACTTGCAAAATCCCTGCTTGTCAGCAAGCCAGGCAGGCCACTTCAACATCAACCACGGCAGCTAAAAAATAAGCACATCCTGTTCAGCCTTGTACACAGGGTGGATTTGTCCCTTTGCCCATGCTTCTGGTTGACATTCCCTAATAGACACTCACCAGCCTCTAGCTTACAGGAGATCACGGGAGTCTGGACATAAACCCAGAGCAGATGTTCCCAGTGGTCTAATTGTCTTTGCTCTGCACCTAATTCTAGGTTCACCAAACCTTTTTAGCAGCTACTCTGTGCTTGAAAGTAGTCTCCAAATATCTTTGATTCTGGGAATGGTGATAGCTATCAGTGATCCAGGTTTCTCCAAAGTGAGGTGTGACTTTCTTGCCCCATACTTAATGTACAAACCAGTCCTCTTCTCCAAAACATCTTCTCCCCTACCCCTTACAATTTTCTCATTTATATATCCAAAAATGAGCAACAGTCCCAAATGTATTAGAGTTCTACCACATGTGGATGTTAAAATAACAATTTTCTCATGAGACTTTGGAGACTGTTTGGCACAGTTCCAGTTAGCAAGCGTTAACACATAATTAGAGTAAAAAGCAATTAAATCAAAACTCACCTGTTTTATGTAAACTTACTTCCCATTTTACAACAGCAGTGCATTAGGTCCGTGGTGCCCCACATGAGAATGAAATGAGTAATAGCAATTGGAATCACAAGGCTGGAAAGGTTCCATCTAACATGATGAAAGAGTGCGCAGCAAGATGTGCTTAAGAAACTGTAATGTAAATATTTCTGATATACTTTTCTTCCAACAGATGCCTCTGAGCTTATGGTTTGCCAGGCAGAGCATGACAACTGGTTAACAAGGATAACAGAGCTGGAGCTCAAGCTGTGTGGAAACTTCTATTTTTTGGTGCCTGTAGCCTGAAACTCTTTATCTGAACATCTGCTTCATTAAGAGATACTGTGATGCTATTCACAACAGCAACAAAGAGCTACAGAAAACACTATTCTCTCTCTCTTTTTTCTACCCACGTCCCATACCCCCCTTCAAAACTTTACCACTACAGATGTATGCCACCACACTTACTGTTGGCTTTCACTGTGCTTCCCCACAAAAATGGTAATGTGCTTCAAGGGAGCATCATGGAAAGCAGACCAGTGATTTCTGACTGTTTCTGAAGTAACAATCTATGCAATTTTATTGTTGTTTCTGTTTTTGAGAGAGACCTTAAACTGAGAACAAGGGAATATCTCCAAGTAGTCTGCAATTACCCAGATATTGTCAGAGCCCTGCTTGAAATCAAGTTGAAAATGCTGAATTGCAGACATGGTTTTGGAGTTCTGTGCTCTACTGATGAACAGCTGCATGAGGGAGTAGAATTTTAAGTTGCCCCTCAAGCAGGATTGAAAACATTGCTTTTCCAATATTTCTTCCTTCCTCAGCCCCTTTGGAAATTGATAGCAAATAATGAAGATTACTAGAAAAACCTGTATTGAATATCCTCTTTTAACAGGAGACCAGCTTTGTGCTGCTTACTTGATATTCATTTCATTCTTTTAGTTAATCTTTCTTACTGCTGATTTTGCCTCTGATTTCCTACTTGGTGACCTCCTGTTCCATCCTCATTTAGAGAAGGCTGGACAAAGAACACAGTATTTGTAGGACAATACCAAGGATCCCCTGTCTCTTCTCACTGATAGACCTAGATAGACTGATGATGATATTTTAATTTAATATCTAAAACAGCCAGAGTGAATTGCAGCCAAGGCTGTCCTCCAAAGAAATAGCAGCAATTGCTTGGGAAAGTGCTAAAATTATCCAAAAGGTGGGTGAATAGGGACTCTGCAGACCCAAGAAAACAGTAACAACTCCCCAAAATTCCTTTTCCTGCCATAGCATTTAGCACATGGAGAGGCTGGATTTATGACTGCAGCTTCCAGGTAGCAGAGCAGTGCAAGCATTAAGCCAGAATGAAATGCAGACGTCAATTAATTTGTTTCTAGATATTTGCTTATCTTTAAGCAGGCATGATTTGCAGGAGTGGGATGAGTGGGTGTTGCACCTTGCAGGCTGTTCTTTAAAATTAAAGCAAACCATATCTTTATCCAGCAAGGGCTGGCAATTATCCCTTTAGTAACACTTGGCACAAACACAGTCAGCCACTAAATGCTTGTGCTGAGACCTACCACTCATCCACTGTCTCCTAGAGCAAAAATTAAATAAGTGGTGTGGATATATCCGCAAAATTTCAACCAAGTGAGCAGCAAGGGCAGTGAGGAGCTGTTATTTGACATCAATAAAAACTGGAAAACTGTGTTGCTGCAGGGTCAGGGAGAGTTTGGGTCAAGGTTCAGTGATGCCTTAGTGAAAAACAGATATGAAGAAGCATCACTTTCAGGTGGATCTGCCTTTGAGGAGATGCTTTTCTGGGACCTGGCTGTCCCCACAGTGGATGGCACATACCCAATACATACAGCTCAGTGCTGTAGGTGTTTCTACCTTTAAAAGCTTGCCTGAGTGGATATAGGTAAATTTTGATGTCCCTAGGCCATTATTTTTCCAAAATTAACTGCATGAAATTAATCAGCTTTATAGAGGTTTTCTTTTCCTTTGCCTTTGCCTTTTCCTTTTTTCTCCATTTTTCTTTTTCATTTTTAATTTCCTTTTCTTTCTCCTTTTCTCTTTCTTTTTCCAAGTCCCTTGTGTCCATGTGATCTCCTGGGCATTGGCACATGGAAATCCAGGCTCATACTTTGGTTCCTGGATACATGGTTTAGAAATTTAAGTTAAAAAAATACTCACCAGAGTCTCCTTAATTGATTACTGCATTGAGCACTAAAGCATGTGAAAGGCAGCTGAAAGACAGCTGAAAAAGAGCAGTGAGTACTTTTCTGCTTAAAAGCATCCCCTGGATTCACCTGAGATGTGTGGAAGTTGCATTTTTGTTTCCTATTGACAAAAAAGCACACAAAAACAAACAGAGAAGCAGAAAAATCTGAGCACTCCATTCATTACCCTCAACACAACGTTGCCTGAAGGACCTCTTGTCAGAAGGACTTTGTTCCTACTCTTTTTCCTCAACCATTGATCTTGGATCTGGGTCAACAGCCCCCCTGAACATGAGCCAGGTGTGCCCAGGTGGCCCAGAAGGCCGATGGCATCCTGGCTTGTATCAGCAATAGTGTGGCCAGCAGGACCAGGGCAGTGATTGTCCCCCTGCACTCGGCACTGGTGAGGCTGCACCTTGAGTTCTGTGTCCAGTTCCAGACCCCTCACTACAAGAAGGACATTGAGGGGCTGGAGAATGTCCCAAGAAGGGCAACAGAGCTGGTGCAGGGTCTGGAGCACAAGTCCTATGAGAGCAGCTGAGGGAGCTGGAAGAATTTATCGTGGAGAAAAGGAGGCTCGGGGGGGACCTTATCACTCTCTACAGCCACCTGAAAGGAGGCTGTAGCCAGGTGGGGGTTGGTCTCTTCTCTCAGGCAACCAGCGACAGAACAAGAGGAAATGGCCTCAAGCTGAACCAGAGGAGGTTCAGTTTGGACATCAGGAAGAATTTCTTCACAGAAAGGGTTGTTAAAGTTGGAATGGACTTCCCAGAGAGGTGGTAGATTCACCATCCTTGGAAGAGTTCAAGAAACGATGGGATGTGGCACTCAGTGTTGTGGTGTAGTTGGCAAGGTGCAGCTTAGTCCAAGATCTTGGAGGTCTTTTCCAACCTAAATGATTCAGTAATTCTGTGGATGCTTCAAATGTTAAAAATTAGTTGGTATTTGCACAAGTGGCCTGGCCTGGTGCAAGCTCTGTGATCACTGTGTGGTGCCACACCTTGTAGCACAAGGACCCTCTCCTCAGCTCAAACACAACCACAGCAGTTCTGCAGAGGACCTGCACCCCAGCCCCAAGCATAATGGGAATCTCAGCTCAGTGACAGACATAGCAAATGGATCTGGCTCCAGCCCCTTCAAGAAACTAGGATATTCAATGTTTATCTTTGAGTTTTGTGCTATTGGAAAACTGTAACAATGATGTAAACTTCAAGATAATGACCTTGGCTTGCATTATGTTGCTTGGTAATGGAATGTTTTCTGCTCAGAAATAAATAAAATTGGTCATGACCAAATAGAAATTGCTCACCTGGCCCTTGTGGGATGTTAAACACATTCTTGATTAAAAAAATAAATGTATAAGAGTATGCCAAAGGCACTCACACAAAATAGAGCAATTACATGCTCCGACTTGAATTTCAGCTTCCCTCCAAACCAGCTCATGGGCAGGAGATGCCAATACTCAGTTGCAGCCAGGATAGAAAGCAAAGAGCAGTGTTAATCTAGGACATTCTGAGCAAGAGCAAGAAACTGAGGCAAAGCCCCTGGTACACAGAGAGGACCTGGTGTGCATCCTCCATCTACTACAAGCAAGTCACTGCCATGCTCTGCTCCATGGGATTCAAAGGTGCAAGTCTCCAGAAACTCTCATTAGACAAGCTACATACCTAAAAGCACCACCCAGAAGGGCATATCTGAAATTTCTAAGCACCATTGCTGGGGAAATCTGGTATGCAGAGAGCCCTTAGAAATTAGAACAGGAAAGATTTACAACCCTCCCTCCTATCCCCGAGAGATGGAAGGGTGGAAGACACAAGTGTGAGCATTGCTGTAGACTCACATCAGAAGCTGCTCCAACCCAAGCCATGCAGGGATGGATGGGCTGGAGAAGCAGCCACATGTGGCAGCTGCACCAGTGGATCTTTGAGATTGTTCCCAAAAACAGCTGGGCTGCGACCCTGCTGGTCCAGCTGGGCTGTCTCAACTGATCCAGATCAATATGGGACTGATGAGACACTGGAATTGTTTTCTGGGCATTTTCAAAGCCCACATCTACCAATTTATTTTGAATTGAACAAAACAAAGTACTGGATATACTTTAGATGACAGTCCTGTAATGGTAAGGGGATGAATTAAATGATCCAAAAAGTCTCTCTCTCTCTCTAATCTCTGTGATTGCATGAGACATATGAGAAAGAATTTTTAGAACCAATAATATTCATAGACTAAACATCTTTCATCCAGGAGAGAAAGATAAAAAAAACTAAAAGTGTGTTAAAAACCAATAGCTGTGTTCATAAAACAATTCATTCTGAAGAATTTTTTTATTTTCCCAGGCATTTGGGTAGAAGTAGATCATGAGAAAAGGCTTTAAGAAATGCCTCAAGCAATGGAGAAATACAAAAAGCACTTTGCTGCTTCACTGACATGTTTAACATTAAAGAAATTTAAACGTGATCATTTTTCAGCTCAACAATTTTTGACTTTGTAATGAATAAAAATTTGAGGAATGAAGAGGAAGGAGATGAAATAAATACTATAGTAAAAGGTGCTCCAGTCAGAAGCCTTGTTTATTGATACCCAAGGACATTCACAAGGTATATTTTTTGAAGACTATGGCTGGATTTACCATTAATATCAAGTTTGGCTTGTTTGGGGTTTTTTTAAAAAATTAAACTAACTCTCAACAGATAAAGATGAACTCAATTTATGTCAAAAATCATCTCTCCCTTCTGGTGGTGCACTCCATATTAGGCACCCAGCTAAGTCTGCTTCACTGAAACTACATGTTATGTTTGCTGGTGGAACTTGAATAAAGTTTCATGGGAGGCACTGACTATTGCATTTTGCCATAATAAATAATTTTAAAATTAATAATCACTCTATGTTTACTTTAAAGCTCACAAAATTATTAATTTCTTGTTCACCTAACACTGGGCCTTTGTTTGGAGGAGATGATTCCCCCAGTTCCAGTGGTGTCAGTGGTGAAGATGGATTGGAACTCTCAGGCCCTACTCCCCTCTATTCATCCCAGTCCATCCTTTCTTCTGCCAGAGCATCCTGGGGAGGACCCAGCCCACTCCAAGCCCAGCATGGAGAGTGGCACAGAAAGTGTTACTTTGACCATGAAAAGGCATTAGTAACCACCCACTGCTTACAGACTTGCCGTCAAATGGCTTGGAAAAGCCTAAAACTAGGCACTGTGACAAATGCCAGCTTAGTCACGTTTCATTTCTCCTACTTAACAGTCCCGATCATTATTTTTCTTCCAGTGAGGTAATTAAGTGTATCTGTCATGTATTAGACTTTTAAGGTTACAGGCATTTTGTAAAACATTAAATGAAAACTGCAGTGATTCAGAGTTGTTAAATTTCTAATACAGTATTAATCCTCACTGAGCCTTTTATACATCATGCACACACAGTCACATGCACTCTCACTCCTCCTGCTTGATTTTCCAAAACCTTTCCTTTATGTGAGTCATTATTTTAACAGGACAACAACAGAATGCTTCTGTCTCTTTGCAAAACACATGGAGAGCTGCTCCTCATCTCCAGCAGGCCACGGAGGGATTTCAGACTAACCCAGAAAAAATGGGGACTTTTCACTTAAGGCAGTATTTCTTTATATCATAGGTACCAAACACAAGGAAAACAACCTGTGCTGTCTCTTCTCCACCATTAGAGGCTGCACCTGGAGACAACACCATTCCCAAATACAGAGTGAAACTGTGTCTGAGGGCAGAAAAAGTGTTCATGGGGACTGGGACTCCTGCAACACTTCTGGTGCCAGAGACGCTCATCTGGGTGATGGGGAACAGTAGTTCACATTTAGTACAGCCTTTACTCTGCTGTCACAAAGCTCAAACCAGGCTTACTGGGCAGGAGAATTAGGCCAGAAGCAACTGCTTTGGTAAAACTCACCATGAGAGTTGCCAGGTACATGCTTTCCACATTTCTATCAGTGTAGAATTTTATTCCTTATTCCTCCATAATTTTCTATTTCCTTCTCTGGAGGTGCCTCACTGGTTCATAAACCATAAGCCACCAGTAATGTCACTAAGGTTATTCTCATAGCTTTATTCACAAAACACTTTCTATAACTTGGTGGTTTATACTCTGTTGCCCATGGAGCCTGGCAAGTGAGAGGACTATTCCTACAGAGTCAGAGAAAGGTAAATAAGAAAAACAAGCTTATTTTCAGTAGGTTTAAATTTGCTACACATGTCCTCCCACCAGGGAATGGTCGCAGATAAAAAGTCGGAATACGTACATTTAAAGTATAGAAAGCTTGTAGGAGAGACAAGCAAAAAGCCTTTTTCCCACTAAAGATGCATTCAGATGGCTAAATGTAACTCCCTACCCTTAAATATTCTAACCCACACTGATCCCACAAAGATCCCATCAGAGTTAGTGGATATTCAGGGAAGAGAGCGAGCAGAGTCTGGGGGGAGCAGCTGCTCTGAAAACAAGCGTCTGTAACAGTGCTGTAGGTGCCCGTTCCTCTTACTGATTGTAAAGGAAGCCCAGAATGATACCAGAGGTGTCTAAAGCTATGTGAAAATAAATCCAGCTGATTTATTAAACCCAAGCAGCTGAGCACGGCAGGGCTCAAGAGCCAGCTCTTCCCTCCCACCTCGAGCAGCCGTGATCCCCACACAGCATCCTGAATTAAAGTCAGCAGTCTCTGGCTGAGGAGGGCTACTGAGAGCTCCTCTCCTGTCCAGAGAGTTCATTGCCCATTCTCACTGCCTTCATCTGCACTGTGCAAGCTGCCCCCAGCATAAATAAACAAGCTTGTCTCATCAGAGAACAAAGGGGAAGACAAACACACACAAAGCTGAACTATCATTCTGTCGCCAGGCCTTTTGTAGCAGTATCAATATTTTAAACAGCCACCTTGGCCCTGTTCAAAAAGTGGGCTGCCTTCTTTGTTTTCTTAAAATAAACACATTATTTTTCTTTCTAATTTCCCAAAAATACCCTGCGGGTTCAGATGTGTCTCCTGCCTCTGTGCAAACTGGAAGAAAGAAGTGAACAGCACTATAAAAAGAAGTTTGATACCCAGCAGAAAAGGTTCTGCACAGCTCCAGAGGCTGTTGACAGGCTGTGCTCAAAAGATGGCTGGAGTGAAAAGAGGAGCAAGGAGAAGTTTATTATGTTTGTTGTTGCCACTGAAAATATTCTTAAACCCACATTGCCATGGAGATTTTTTGGCACAGAAGGGATCAGCCAAGACTTTTGTTCTTCTCTCACCTTGACTATCACTGCCAAATCCATGATTTGTGTAGATGTTAGCTTCTAATTTTTTCTGGTGATGAGGGTTTTGGCTGCCTGATGTAACAGACCATGCAAAGTGTAAATATTTGCAGCTCTGTCCTCCAGCAGACAGGGCACACTGCTGCTGCACCAAGGAATGGCTGAGCTGGCACACAGGGATGGGTTCTGCTGACTGCTCATTTTTCTCTCAGCTCTTTCTCCCTGTTTAGGCAAAAGACCCCAAATGCAACGTGATTGACTGGATGCCTGTTTGTTAGTGACATGCCAGAACGACTTCTCAGACATTTTGGTCAGTCCTAGAGGCATGAGCGACTTTTGAAATGCTGCAATGTCCTTTCCTCTTTCTCAGCAAATTCCTCTGTGTTCAGATCTGGACCAACTGGAGGTCAACCCACAAATCTTCAGCCAGTGTTGTCCACTGCTTGGAGGGAACCAGACTGAAGACAGGAATCAGCTTTTGTGATTCAAAACGAACCAGACACACAGGCAACAAAATCCTCTCTATCCCCATCCTCTTGTGCACAGTCATCACCAGTGCTGATGTGTTTCAGTACATAAATTCTGGGTGCTGCCTGAAGAAAGATGTGGGAGCAATTGCAACGCATTTAATCAACTCAGAACAAAAGCTTTTGTTCTAGCTAATGTGCAAATTAAGTATCTTTCTCCTCCAAGCACATTAAAGTATTTTAAAAAGTGGAGAGCACTGATTTAATAATTGAATAAGCAGCATTGCAGGCATTTCTAGTAGCCTTGGTCCTTACAGTAATCTGCACACCCTTTGGAAGCACCCACACCCACACTTTCCTGTGTCCATCCCCTATAAAATGCAGCTCCCACACTCTCTCTTCCCTTCTAGTAGATGATTAGGAAAAAAACCCTGAACAATGTCCGCAGTGGGAGCAAAGCAGATGCCTAGACCTGGGCTGGTGCTGCCTAGGAGAGATGAGACCAGCCCTGCACCAGGCAAAGAGGGAGGCAGGCTTAGGAGAGATGCCCTGAGGGGAAACAGAAAAATTACTGAGATAGGAAAATGAGATACAGCCTCCTTCTGCCCATCCACGTGCAGCTCCCACAGCCTACCCTCTAGTTATTTTATACCTGTTACAGCAGTGCTGCTCGGTAGGAAAATGGGATTTCTGGCACATCTTATGAGCTGGAAGAATTCACAGTTGTGAGCCACAGCAAGGTATGGGGCAGGTAGATCTGCAGCAGCCTGACTGGTCCTGATGGCAGATAAAAGAAGAGGATGAGTTTTTAGGAGCAGACAAGTCTGTCTGTGACCCACATAGCAGGGAGACAGAAGACATAAACAGTATTGCAGAGACTGCTGGATAACACCAAGGAAAAAAAAAAACAGAGGAAAAAATTCCATCTCTGGTGCTTTTGTTTCTGATTTCATCCATTTAGAGTTTGAATGATTTGCCTGTAGAAGTGGTAGCAAGATCAGAAGTTCTTCTAAGAAGGACCTCCCTCCCTTTCTTCCTCTCCCATCCATAATGTCACAGAGTTAGGGCCTTATCAGAGAAAACTCTGTTTATCTCAGGCCCCAGTGTGAACCTGTCTCAGCATCTTTCCAGTGGGACCCTGTGGTGCACCAGAGCTCTGCCAGCTGATGCTGGTGTGCAGCTGCATTTGCAGCTGTATCTGGATGCAAAATACAGCAGGATTCATCCAGACACAGGACACAGGAATAAAAGGCTGCTCTATGTCTTTGGCTACAGTTGTTTATAAACCAGAGATAATAACCATGAAGGTTAAAATTAGCTATGCTCAGATACTTTTGTGGTTCAGCTGTGTTACAGCAGCACTAGAGGTGGCAATTATCTGTGCTGTTCAGGTACAAATCTACTTTTCTAACTCTTTTTGTAGCCCCTTGCACAACACACCTGCCCCTCTCCTCTCCACGGTGTGGCGAGACTGTCTCTAAATGGATTTCATCCCCTTTAGGCAGGTCTTGGTTTGTGTTATGTAGTTGATCAGTGACATAGCCAGAACTGCTGGGTGGGCTTGGATCAGCCTGGACCCTGGAAACAGCACTCCCTGTTTCTGTGGGTGAGGAGACTGCCAGCACCAGTAAGGAAACATGAATGGCATCTCAAAATAAGCTGCAGCAGGTATGTAACTGTAACATCCCTAAATTTAGTAATTTTGGCACTGCCCAAATTTCTTCCTCCTGCTCAAGCCTTGCCAGCAAACCTCCCAATAACAGAAAATGCATTTGTTATGATTTCTATTACAAGCTTATTTCTCTGAACAGTCAGGTGTAACTGATGGAGATTGCCTTTCTCATTTGCTCAGTCTTGAGGCTTTCCCTGGAAGATCTCCAGGAAAATTCTTTAATAATAATTTTTCTTCCACTTCAGTTGCTCTTTATGAACTAGGACAATGAGTGGGCCATACCTTTTTAAGTCTCCCTTAAGAGTATTGTCATATTTGACACCAAGGAGAACAGTGCATAATAAAAGAGAGCCATTAGCACAGACTCCATTCCTGTCCAAATTTTGAAGATGCAGATGGATAAAAAGCACTGTAAGGGTCTTCAGCACTTTTAAGGAAAGGACAAAATCTCTGGAACCAAAACAAGAAACAGATGCATTAAAGAGAACAACTTTCTGCTGAAAGTACAAGAAATGCAAGACAGACCTTCTAAAATCTCACCCCTAAACTTTGCAGATTTTATTACAAAATTGTACAATGGAAAAAATTAGCAGCAAGATTACATTCTTCCCTAGCTAGAGAACTCTTATGAGAAAAAAAATAGTTTTGGTTTGATTCCATCACAAATGCTGTTTCCTGGGAATATTGTGAAGTCTCATGTCACAGGAACATGATGATTTTCACTGCTTTTTTGTTCATAAATCCAAAAAAAGGGTGAGAAATACCCCACTGCTACACACTTACCAAATCTGGAAAAGTGGCAAATGTAAGGAACCTGCATTTCTTTTTACACGTGGCCTTTGCCTGTTTGAAGACTGTCAAAAAAAAAAAAAAATCAGATTAGGCAAGTACTTGAAAATATTGAGATGTCTCAACAGAAGTTGGCTGACGTAATTCCTCATCTCTGCTTTCTGAAAGAGCAGAACTACTTAATGCAAAACTGAACACAGAAAATTTGGATCAAAAAGGTTGTAAAGAATTGATGAAGGAATGGAGCTTTAAAATAGCTGAAACAAAATCCCACACACTTCTTTTGCCAGATGCCTCCATCAGTGGTGATCATGGGAGCTGGTTCCAAAAGCAGGAAAAGCAGGTCCTGGCCCTGTCCCAGCTCAGGAATGACCATGGCATGGTTTGGGTGTCTTCACTGCTAAACAAGTCACACCTTGGCACTGCTCTGCCTGGGGTGTCAGGATGTTACACCAAGGTTGGGCATGATTTATTTCTAGTCTCTCACTGCCTGGTAGGTATCCTCAGAGTAATAATTCCATAGAGCTTTGGGCAATAATCCATTTAATCCCCTAGAGACTGAAAGCTCCCTGAGGCATCATCTGCTATTCAGCATTACTAAACAATGCTGAGGCTCTGAACTCTGCTCTTGGAAAAATTTATTATCTATGTGTATCGTAGCAATGCTAAGAAATCATCGCCTGGGTTCAGGATCCTGCCATGGTGGGCCTGAGAAAAACACATTCCCCCACCCTCTTGGTGAACCATAAAATTGCCTTTCCAGGCCATTCATAACTGCCAGTATGAAATTTACTTTTGAGGTTTTTTTTCAACTTATAATTATTTACATATAACTCTACTAATTTTAAGCCAATTGCTTTGGGATTATTGCTGTTTATCTTCCGAGCTCTAAGTTGTGAATAATGATATTTCCAGGCTTTTCTCGTTAATCATAAAGCCATTAATGTGTTTACGCTCAATCAGAGGTAGAGAAGAGCTGTGCGTGATCACACAGACACAGGGTTTGAAGAAATATGCAGAGTGTTTTGAGCTTTGTGGGAAAAAATGGCATTGACAGCTAGTGCTTTATACAGCTAAACCCTTTCACACTGCTACAGGTAGGATAACCACTTGCCACCAGCTGCTAAAGACTATGTGTAAAAATAAGCTGCAAAGATGGGATAATGGTGTTGTCTATTTGCCAAATACCCTGCAGTAAATTTACTTTCACCAGTGGCAACTGGATTTATATAGAGGAATCTTACTGAAAGGCAAAAAAACATGATTTATATACCAGAGAAAGAACCTGAGTGTCAATCTAAGTCAGATTGTAACATTCTTACCTTTAATGTGTTTTAAAGTGGCCATAGAGTATAAAACATACAGCGCAAGTAGAAACTTCAAATGCATACCTATGGGCTTGCTTGGAAAAGTCATTACACAATGTGGAAGAACTGATAAGTTTAATTCAGCAAAAATTCCAACTTAAATAACTTAGAGTTAGTACTTGGCAACATCATTAGTGGGTTTTTTCCTTGGTTTTCAGTGCAAGGAGGCAGTTCTGCCTTCTCTAGTCAATGCAGGTAGTGCTCAAAGCGTGGTGGATGAGAATTAACTATCTCATTGTGGTTGTCTAACTCAATACGTATTGATTTGTGGGTCCTGTGACCTAAAAAAAAAAGACAAACTATATTAAACTTCAAAATAGTGTTAAATAAGGATGGGCTTCACCCAATTAGATAATAGAAAACACATCCAGTAGCACTCTTGTGGTAGGAATGTCAAAAGACATTGGCATCTGGAAACTGAAACTTACCGGCAGCGATATTCCGTTGGCTAGTTTGATCTCAGGCCAAGCTGGCCCACTGGCATGGAAGTCATCACAGCCATATCAATCCTGCCCAGCTCCGACAGAGTTCAGTTCAGTGGTAAAAGCTAAAGACATCTCCAGGCCCTGTGACTGATACTATTGACTGGTATTTAAGAGAATTATCTCCAGCTCTGCCGCAGAGCTCACATATGGCATTTTACAAACCCAGGCAGTCCTTTTCTGTGCATCTGCCTGAGGGGTAAAGGCCTCGACCACCCCAGGTGCAGCCCTGATGTCCAGATGTGCATCTACCACAGCATGTTGTGGCCCCTCCTGGCACACAGATCTAGGTTTCTGTGAGGCAGGAGAGGCCAGTGAGCGTCTGCCTCTTCTTCTGGTCCTTCACCATGATGTAATGAGGGCACGTATGCAGACCTGGAAGATGTGCCCTTCTTCTGCTGGGTCAAATTAAGTGTCAAAAACCACCTATACTGACCTGGTTGAAAATTTCACTCACTCAGAAAAATTATTGAACCATGAAGAGGAGCAGAAGAACCATGCGGGTGAGGGCAGCAGAAAGAGAAGGGACGCTCCCTGTCCACGGCAGCCTTTTTTTAAGCCAACTGAGAAACCACATTTACCTTTGTCATCCACATTTTTCATCAAATCATTCTGTTTTATGGACTGGTTTCCTGTACTCAAGCACATGGTTCTTCCCAGATTATCATATTCACTCTTCTACTTTACAACCAGAACATAATGGAAATGCTCATAGTCAGTGCTCTTGTTGCAAGTTACACTGGTGGCACCAAGGACAGGATGTGGCCCTTTGCTGTGACATTCCCTGTGAGGCAATCAGCAAGTGCCTGGCCCTGTTCAGTTGTTCTGGTTTTTGCAGGTGACGTTGTGCTTCTTCACATCTTTGTTTGGATGCTAAATGTTTTATTTTAATGTGACACATTCAGGTGAAAATTAACAACTAATAACGCATTAAAATGATAATTTTAACTTCAGTAAAAATAGATGTGATATTAGATGCAGTATTTCCTGGCAAGACATAACTGACCTAGCCTATCTGGTAAAGAATCTTATCTTTTGAAGTCAGATATGTTGAGAATTTCCGATGGAGACAGAGCACTGATAATTACATAAGAGTTTGTTGTAGATATTTTATTACAGAATTAAAATAAAAGCCCTGCTGTACTCTCCCACTCTACCACAAGCCAATGCAGACTCATCCAAGAAGTCTCATGTAGAACTGGTTTTGCCCTGTGTAAAACAGTAAGATGCTCTGATGCCATTTGTACCCACCCTTCAAGCCTGCGAAAATCTACACTTTGTAGGGCTGTACAGAGAATTCCAAGTAGGAATTAATCTGCTGAGAGGTGTTCCTAATTTTTTACAGTCTCTTGGACCCATTTTCTTCTGCTCCAGGAGAATGATGCAAATTCTGCCTGAATTACTCTGGGCTCAAAGCAGCAGTGTTACCTACTCTCTCCTCCAGCCATTGTACCTCAGCAGAGAATCAATCTACTGAGGTTTATTAATGCAGACAGACCCCTCTGGTGATAATCTGGGTGGGAGGGCCAGGTGTCCAATAGCTGGGGTTATGACTGGCTTGTGGACCACATATCTTTACCTGTTGGATCAGTCCTGTTTTCCTATTATCCATCTCTTTCTAGAGCACTTCTGACATCCTGAGCCATACCTATGGTACATTTTTCCACTCAGCCTCTTTAACTCTCTGGTTTACCTCTATTTTTTTCCACTGCTCCCATGCCAGTATGAACAAGTTACAATTAGTGACTCGTAACTTGGACATAAGAATGTCCAAGGACAGAAAGTCAGGAGATCTCTGAAAGATTTGTCAGGAGTTATGAACAATCTTTTTTTTTCCTTTTTTTTTAATCTTCCTTATTCTGTATTCCTCATTTTCTTTTTCAGTTTTTCTCTCCAAAACAGCTAGAATGGTAGGAACAATTTTATATTGATGTACAGTTTGGTGCATGTTCAGTGGAATTTTAGTGGTATTCTTTGAAAAGTTTTAACCTCAAGACGATCTGTAAAAAGTTGTGATGAAGGAAACAATTATCAAAGACCAACTCATGAGCTGGCAGTGTAGAAGAATGAAAAGAGCTTGTAGAAGCAAAATATCTCCACTTTTGTACTGAGACATTCAGCTTGCAACATTATGGCTTCTGACAACAACAGAAGGCAGGAATTAAAAAGAATGAGAAGCATTCACCCTCTTCCAGGATGCTCTCACCAACTTTACAAGGTAGGACATCAAACAAGAAATAAACCACCACAATATCAAGGAAACACTCCCTGACACTTTCAAGGGCATGTAAATGTTAATAATGCCTGACACCAACCTTCTGATTTAGTTGGCAGTACCCAAGTGTAATAGTTTGGTAAAAAGGAGCAAGAGTTTGAGAGAAATTGATTTTTTTTTTCAAGTGACATTAAATGAAGCCTCTTCACTGGAGATGCCTCTCAAAAATGTTTTCTCAATGCAACTTCCCTTTCAGTCCTCCAAAGGATGTTTCTCATCTTTTGATAGAGCAAAGGATACTTTCTATCACTCTTGCCAAAAATATCCAATAGCAAAGGAAAGAGTCCCCTAGGCTTAAAGAATTCAAGGACGATTTTTTAATCTGAGTTCCCAAATTCTCCAACTCCCCAAAGTCCAAGAATTCCCAAACTTTAATTTTCTAAAATAGTCTCAAAAAGTAGAACAGAATTGGACATGGAATAAGCATGCAAAGTCTTTCCCACTGCAACAGGGTGTGATCCCATCATGGTGACAGCCTCTAGATTATCTGAGCATCCTCAAATGATGTGTTAGAAACTGTTTGACACCTTGGCAAATCCATATGCAAATAAATATCTGGCCTGAATTTTAACAGTGTGTCTGAGACAAGAACAGGACATGTTGGGGAAAAATAGCTGCTCCCAGTGTTTTCTCTTCCAGGAAATTTTAGATTGGCCCTGCTTATTTCCAGTTATGGTTTAAGTGACCCAGAAGATGTCAAGAACTGTTCCCTGTGGGAACAGTTCCCAAAGTTACCTCTACAATGTTAGGAGGCTCCTCCTGGTTGTCAGACAAGTCTGTCCTCTCCCACTGAGCAGTTCCACTTCCTTACTCATGCCCATAATTTGAATTAACTTTAGAAAGTCGTGTCCTTCTCAGGGCCACGATGGAAGGGGACACCCTGGTGTGGAGAGGAGCCAGACAATATGTGTGGATCATTTACCATCCACAAAGCATCCAAACTGCTACTCTGTTTTCTGCTCTTATCTGGGTCGTGCAGGTCAGAGATTTTTTAATATATTTATAGAAAGGTAAGAGAGGTACTTAGCAGAATTTTCGAAATCACCTGACACTCATTGAAATAGAAGACAAATAGCCATCAAGGTACTTTACAAAACCCATTCAATACCAACATGCAAAAATGCTTTTCAATATCTAGCCTGCATATCGTCCTAGAGACAAAATATATGTAATTATTTTAAGTGGGAAAGGCATGGTTTAGTGAAAAATTATTCTCACCTGTTTCTAAAAAAAATCCAGAACTTCTTGTTTCTGAGCAGCTCTATGGGTCAGGAGGACACAAATGAACTAGTGGACAACACTTCCCTTTCCCCACCCAAATCTGTGAATTCAGGTCCAGTTTTGCAGAAGACAACATGTAGAAAAAGAGGCAAACCACATTTTCTATATGCCACACTCCGATTTTTTCTTTATCTGGCACAGAGAACATCTGTCCTCTCCCTGCAGACCTTCCTCCCACCACCCTATGCTGATCAAGCACACAGAGTGGGAAACCCAAACCCACACAAGTAATGTGCCACATCAGAACTGTGCAGTGGAGTGTGGCTGCTGCCTCCCTGCTTTAGATACCTCCCCTAGCAGAGGACTTGTGAAGTACCTTTTCTCCTTATATACTTTGTCCCATGTACCATAGGAAAGGAACTGCAGCCCATGCTACAGAGAAAACTGATCCACTTTCCTACTCTCACACAAAAAAAACTAGGAGAAAAATCCCTTCTGGAACCCCAATGCAGACAAAACACAACAACAGGGGCTAAAAAGCCTAATGCCACCAAGAATACCCAGTGCATCCTCCCTATGACATCTCTAACATTAACAATCTTTCACTGTTTCTCCCTCCCAGCAGCCAAATTATGGATTAAAAATGGGGAAAAGGAGCCTTTCCTTTCCCCTGACATAGTTCCAGGAGGAGTTCCAAAGCAAGGGGTTAATATGGCATACACATGATATCCATGGACAGCAAAAAAAATGGGGTTTTGCTTTGTTTTTCTGAGCTCTTGGATCAAAACTACTTCAATTCATTTATAATGCAATTATTAAAAAATCCTCTGTAAGCAAAATGGACCACCTCCTTTGGAGAATCTTCTGTGCTACTTAAATTTTTATGGAAAACACTATTTGTTTTCCACCAGCCTGATGGGATTTGCCCTTCTCGTGCTTGCCCTCACCACTACCACCCATGTGACTGGCAAAGGCCAGGGTACTTACTAATTACTGGAAAGTGATGAAGCAGGGCCTGAGCTATCTCCCCTCTTTCCCTGATGGATGTGGACAAGGGCATATCATTGTTCTGGATCATGACAATCTGGGAGATCCCTCCCTTGTATGAATTCTGAGGTCCTCACCTTTAGTCCTCCTCCTGACTTAGTATTAAGTTCTTATTCAGAAAAAAAAAATAGATATTGTTTTAAGTAGAAACCTTGCACAATAAAATGTACCTTTGTACCACCAGGAAAAATTCCTAGGTAAACACATTTACTGGAGCTTGTGGTCAATGAGCTGGAAGAACACCCTTTGCACTGTGTATAAACTTAAGTGATGATTTAAACAATGAGGGATTTAAGGATTTGCATAAATGTGCTTAAGTCAGGTCTTCATCTTGTGAAATTCTTTTTCATGGAGTTTCACAAATCTTCAGCTTTTCTCTTTTGCAAAGTGAACACTATATATATTTTACATTTATGTTAAAAAAATAAAGCAAACAAACTAGCAAAATTCCCCCAAAGACTCAACCAAGCTTGCAGTGCTGCTCTGAATAAATAAGCTCAGATGTAACATTATGCAGATCAGTGTGGCTGAGATCAGCTTTCAGGTGTTACAGTGATGATAATGGAATAATTTACAATGGGGTGAAATCATATAAGCCTATGAAGGGCAGGGAAGGATGTAAGAGATGCAACATATGTGTTGGATTCCTGTTTAGAGCTTCACTTCACCTCTCTGGCCTTGCCAGATCTCCCTCTGACACAACCAAAAGCTCTGGGTATGCAAAGAGCAAAGCAAGAAGTCAAATGCATTATGTATTATTTGTTGGCAGTCTTTAGAGATGACTTAGTTTCTCTTGCCAGAGGTTTTCTGATTATTTTTCCACTGCTTTAAGGGGAGACTATGTTCTGCTTGTCTACACCTTGTTTCCAGGCTGCACACACTTTTGCTTTTTAGGCTGATGTTTATCACTCTGTGTTTACCTTTTAGAAAAGAATCTGTTTCCAGTAGTTATTAATTCTTTCATCTCCTTCCCTATTTGTTTCATCTGCATTGCACTGCTACATGGTTTATATTCATTATTGTGCTTTTATTTGCCACAAATATGTTTCGCACTGTTGCATGAATTATTTTTGACAGCTGAACAAAGGCAAGATGTTAATCCAAGGAAGCAATTGGCAGAAAGTGCTATTAAACAAGAGCAGGAATGTCTGTGCAATGTATTCTGTCCAAAGAGGAGCAGTAAAAATTGGGACTCATCATCCTGTGGGTGTCATCACACCGACAAAGCCAACAGCACTGGGAAGCCATGGGCCAGCACCGTGGTTTAAGCCCAGCTGGAAAAGAGGGAAATCAGGCACCACAAAGGCACTCACTCAAGCCTCCTCTCTTCCCTCCCCACCCCCATGGAATGCAGAGGAGAACCGAAAGCAAAACTTGTAGGTTGAGATAAGAACCATTTAATAACTGAAAACAAAGTAAGATACAAAAATAATGGTAAATAATAATAATAGCTGCGATGATAGTAAAAAGGGAAAGAAAACACCCCACAAGAAGAAAGTGATGCACAGTACAGTTAATACAGTTGCTCACCACCCACTGACTGATGCCAGATCCCCCTTCCCAAACCCAGATGAGTCCCTGCTTCCAGGTAACTCCCCCAGTTTATATACCGGACATGACATTCTGTGGTATGGAATACTGTTCAAGTCACCTGTCCCAGCTATGCTCCCTCCCAGTTTTGGACACTGATTATATGCCATACATGCCTCATCCTTGATAACAAACCTACCCATGGCTTATGTTTCCTTCTCAAGTCCCTGATGTATCACTCAATAGGTTTCAGTTCTGCAACTGTAATCTTAAAACCCCACTTGATCACGGGGCATGTAATAACATTCAAAAACCTCCATCATGCCAGAAAAGTTATCCTTTCTACCTCAGTGAACACAAAACTGCACTCTCTTTTAAGGTTGCTTAACTTTCAGCTGTTAAAACTGACGCAGTCACTTACCAAAAGCACTCACATATATCAGAGAAGTAATAAAAAGCTAATGTCTGTTCATTTATTTATCTTCTGAAAGATGGCCTGAGTGCTACCTCACTCAGCACTGGGAGGTATGAGCAACTCCCAAGCACAGATATGGATAAATACATATATTATTCCTTATTACTGACAATTGTACATGAATGCAGTAGGGGCATTTAGAGCTCACCGTGCAAGTGGGAAAGGGCTGGGACTTGAGTCCTTTTAGCTAAGGAAAAGTCACTGTATTCAAAAGGGCTGGGGGCAGCAGAGCAAGAACATCCTGATCCTACTCACAAATGGAGAAAGCACAACCCTGTCAAACACACACCTTTCGTAACTCTGCAATTGCCCTTTCACCCTCTCCTCACACAGAAACCACTACTGTCAACAAGTAATGGATTACAGCTCTCCATGTTGGCTCCTATTCAAAATTCATTCAGATTTTTATGGCTGGTCCCGTTTTCCCATTCATAATCCTGACAAATAATGACAGTGTTCAGACATCCATGTGAAGATTTCACAACAGAGACTACAAAATAACCCAGATGTTCCCTGCAGGCTGGTGAGGTGTTTCTTCTCTTTCCTTTGGGAAAGACCAACACAGGAGTTGGACATGGATTCAGTGTTGTCTGAGAAAGGGGAATGCTGTAGGACAACCAGAGATGCTAAGATCCTCTTGGCAAAGTGTTAACAACAGATTTGAGTAATTGGGTTTTTAATATTTCAATTTATTCATTTATTTATTTGAAATGTCATAGTGCTGGTTTCAACCTTGTCCCAGCTATACTTACAAGAAATCTAGAAAACAAAGCCTTTGGGTGTTGCTTTTTTTTTTTTTTTAAACTGATTTAATCCATTTCACTGACCATTTTTCCAGTGAATGACCATTTTGCCCTTGAGAGTGTAGATTAAAGAAAGATTTTTTTTAAATTACCTAATGCTCTGCAAGAAGTCACAAGAGTTCCTGAAGTTCTCTGGCCACGGTGTGCCAATCTGGAAAGCTGCTAAGCAACTACAGACTGATTAAATAGCCAGTGAGACAAATCCTTTTCTGATTTACTCTCTGTGGAAGATGGCTGAAATTTTGAAGCTGTGAAGGATGCAAATCAGGGCAGGTTTTGTCGAAGACTTTTCCGTGCAATTTTTAGAGATCTTAAAAGCATAGCTTGCCTGCTCTTGCACAGAGCTGCAGAGCACACCTGGGGTGGTGGCAGTGCTGCTGAGGTACAGGGAAGTCTCTGTGTTTTCTTGGGGAGCTGTTCCTTAGCTACAACAGCAATGACTCTTCACATCCTTAATCTTAAAGAGATATTTGGAAGGACTAAAATGCTAACAACAGTCACCTGAGCTGAAATCTGCCACCAAGAAGCTGTCTGTCCTCACATTTCCCATCAATTTCAGTTTTCTCTTCCCACTCCAGTGCCATTGCCCATCCCAAATTAAGCTCCTTGTGCTTCACAGAGGGATTGGAATGTCTGAGTTTAGTCACAATTGCCTGGTGAGTTTTTCAATTCTTTAGCTGTGACTCAGGAGACTCTGAACAAGACAAACCCCTTTTTGACTCGGTGCTAGTAGAGAAACATTTCCTTCATCCCCATTCTAAGGGCACTTGGCTGTTTTCCATCCTTTCTTCCATGGGCTTCACTCTGAAAACTTATCCATCACATTCCCATCTTGATGAATTCCTCTTCAGCTCTCCAATCTCAGTGCTGTGTCTATCCAATCTCAAATGCTATTAGAAGGTCTAGAAACAGTCATCTCCACACCATCTCTGCAGAGATGTAACACCAGGCTTATTTCACGGGAAGGAGAGTTGGGGGGTTTTTTTCTCCACATGAAAGAATCAGCACTTTGAGAACAAGAACCAATCTGGATCTTCTAACTGTAATCTCAACTGTGACTAGGAAATAGATCTTACTGTTCTGTCACCAGAACACATCCTAACATCTGTGCTCATATTAGGTGGTTTCATGAAAAGAGGGAAAACAAAATGAAACCAGAAGTCTTTTCATACACAGAAATCTAATGTTTGATTTTAAGACCACAGAAGCATTTAATTTCAGCGGTGCCAAAATGTTTTGCAGAGATAAGGAAATAATATATCAATTGATGTGATGCCTTTGCAATGCTGTAAAAATACATATTGGCATCTAATGGAGCAGTCTAGACAAAATGAGTCTGGACAATAGAGTCAGAAAAAAGCGCTTTTTTTCCTATCAAAATAAAATGAGAAAAAAGTCACTTGGATTTTCTCCTGTCTTATTTGGTGAAAACTTACACATTCTTACCTGCATTTCTATTTAAATAACTGTGATTTTTTTGTGGAAATCCGTTGGATCCAAACTTTTCCATAAATTCTACTAATGATTCACTCTAATCTTGTGGATCAAATATAATAAAGTCATCTTTTGTCTAACTGTGCCCCACTTGTGGAAAATAAAGCCTGGAGCATGAATTAAACCTATCATCTAGTGGAAAAGAATCAGAGAAATATGAGGAACCCAAAAACAATATGTTCTCTTGGATTATTCTGCTGAGAAAACAGATTCCTGGATGCTGGAAAAGCCACAGTTTCTATTTGTCCATAGATGAAGCATTTCAAGAACTGGATAATTACCTAAAGTGGTCAGCTATTGAATTTTTCTGTTTCCCATTGGTCTGAGAAGCAAGCACATACTTTTTGCCAGGCAGAACAGCAATCAATAGGTAATGGAGAAGTAATTTGTCTGATGACATCAACTGGATGCCAGTCCTTCAGCACCTCTATTAATAAATGTCATGTATCCATGCCAGGAGACTTGAGAGCACATTGAGCTTTGAAGTTACGGTATTGACTATGAAATATTTCTAAATAATGTTTCAATCCATATTGCCGACTTCCACATGAGATTCTAGATTAGATGTACCTCTCATTTCCATTAGCTGGAGTTCAGAGCAACTCCACTGGCTAACTCCAATATTAAATTAATGTTGCTGAAGGCAGGAATTTCGTTCACTACATAAGTATCAGATGCAAGTTTAATACTTTGCAAATCTCTGGCAGGACTCTGAGGGTGAATGAACATCTGAAACCAAATATCTCACCCTGGAGATCTACACATCTAGGTCAATGTTCTCCAGAATGGATTAATCCAGGGATAGCTTTCACTTCCCTAAAGTAGATAATTAATTTTTCAAATGCAATGTAGGGTATCAGTTTTCAGCTTGGATTCTCTTGTATCCATGCTCATCTTCAGAGAGCAAAGATTTCTCGGGGTGCTGCAAAGGGGTGCAGTATCACTGCAGCTTTACTGTGACTAACAACCTTAAAGGCAGAGGAGACCTTTCCCTACCTGGGGAACTAAAGAATCCTGTGATCCTTTCCTGCCATCTTCCTCCTCGTTCCATCACTCCTCACCTGAGATCTTGGAGGCAACTCTGCCAAAGTGACTCCCGCTTGCAGGAACAGTTGCAGTAGCTGCAATAGCTGTGAACCATCTGCTTTCTCTCTTTTCCTGTGGAACAGACTGAACTTCACCTCACGTCACTTGTATCTTTGGTCCAGCCCTCTGCACCCATCTTTTCCTGCTCCTCCCTCTGTTTCATTCCACACTCACTGTTCTAACCCTTCTCGTCACTGAGATTTCTTCCAAAGCCTCTTGTGTCTCTTTGGGTTGTTCCTACACACTGTGGTCACATACATGATTATGCTGTTTATTAGTGATACTCTCTTTGAATTCAGGGATGCAAACTGGGTCTTTCACCAGCACTCAGGGATCTGCAGTCATAAATAAATGGATTCATACACCATTGACTTTGGCATCTTTGGGACAAGTCTATAGTGCTGACAAACAAATCTTGACCAGTGACATCTATGCAATCGTGTAGTCTGAGAGAGCTCTTTCAAAATGCATTGGCAAGTATTTAAAAGAAGCACCTCACAGGGAACTAAAACCCTTCTCATGGGTCCATTGAGGTCAAGTTTAGGGCTGAAAATTCAGGATGTAGAGGTATGGTTGCATCAAAGTGTGTGTGACAGCGCCCACACAGAGTGTGTCTGTTACACTCTGAAATCTGACGCAATTCAAAGCGAAGAGAGCAGATGTAACACAACATGCTCCCAGCACACTCCCAGAGTCTCACAGGAGCTCTGCCTCTATTCATTTTGGTTTGCAAAGCAATTAACTAATACAAATTAAGGAAAACAAGCGATAACTGCTAAATCTGGCTGTAAAAAGAACATTATAACACAACTGCCTTAGTGTCAAGCTTCTGCAAGAATTTGCTTGGATAGTACTGAGTCACACAGGAGCTGTACATGCAAAGTAAATAATATTCTTTTTAGCATATGTAAAAATATCATATTCTTTTCTGAGAGACTGCCCACTTTTCCAAAATAAGCCTGCATGACTGTTTAGGGGAGCTCCTGCGTATTAGCACTAGAAACTGTGTCTCATAGACAAACCTGAGTGTCAGATGGCTGAACACCTACACTTAAATGTCCCTTTTTTTAGTTTAGTGAAGTTTTGCTGCAGTCACTAAAAGTGACAGGCATTGGGTATTTTTGAAAATCAGGCTGCTTTTATTTCAAAGACACCTCTGACTCTGTCAACCCACTGGCTAAAATCCCATCAGGAAAGTCCCATGAGAAATGGAAAAGAGACTGGTAGTGTTGGCACTTCCAAAGTCCCAGGCCCAGCCTGCAAGTGACACTGCTGTCATTCCCTTCTGCTTGTGTCCTTAAACAGGGAGAGGGCTATTTTATTTTTATCTTTTAACCACCAAATTGAATGAACAAAGGGATTTCTGTGGGAATGAAGTGTGCATTTAGGCAAGTTAAACTTCCAGTAGATTCATATCTAATTTCCAGAACAGGATTGTTGTTAGTTTGGGGTTTTTTGTTGGGTTGTGGATTTTTTGTTTCTGCTAAAAAAAAAGAAAGTATTTTAGAAATATTGGAGTTTTGTTTTCAAGTTTCACAAATAAATACTTTCTAACATGATGGAACATTTCATTTTAACACCTTCCAAAATGAAGCTCTTGAGTTTGTCACTTTGAAGCCTCATTTCCCATTCAGAAGCAGAGGAAGAGCAGAAAGCTTTTACAGCCCACCCAAATGAAACCAAACATTTCCAAACAAGTATTTTGATTAAAGTGTAAATAGATGCCCACAAAAACAGACTCCATCACACCCAAATAAAAGGCTGGAGAAAGAGGTCTGCCAAGCCTGACATCCTTCACTGTGTGTCTGAGCGGATGGCCAGGACAATGAAGCCATGAGGATGGACCTAAAGATGGCCCATCTTCTATTTCTACTTGCCCATCTCCACTTTCTGCTGTTAAATCTCTGCCCAAGATCTTGCCACATGCTGCTCAACACAGCCAGGTGTTCTGCAGCATTGGGAGCTGATATCCTCTCCTGGACACAAGTATAGACAGCCTGATGGGAAACTCTAGGTCCTCTGCCCAAATACTTCACTTTTTCAACCCTAAATCCACAATGTAAATTTTGTTCCTGTTGTGGCTGGAATTTAACTGGAGGTCATAATTTACCCTTTTGAGTTCTGGCCACACCTCAGTGTAAGGAGGAGAGGGTCACTGGTTGCTAGTTATTTGCTTTAGTATTCCCTGTCGTATGTGGGTCTTACTCCTTGCTTTGTACAGATTAAATAAAAAGGAAGCTGATAAGAGAATTTAGTTGGTTGGAAAGAAAAATACTTCCTTCAGCTCAAATTCCTGGCAGAATCTGTACTTGGACAGAGAAGGTTTTCAGTGTGAAAGCACAGCAGCTGCCCAAGCCTAATGAGAATGAGTTCATACTTAAGGTGTTGTGTACAGCTTTGACACCAGCCTAACATTTGTAGAGGAACCCAAGGATGCAAAAAGCATTTCTGAAAATGCCCTTTAGCTTCTTTATTTTCCTTAAAATTATGACAAATAATTTCAGTGCCTGGTGGAAGCTAAAAAATTTTGAGTGTGCAGATTTGTAAAGTATTATGCCAAGACTATCTTGGCAAACCTTGCACTCTCTAACCTGGTTCTTCAGGTGACAAAAAATGTCACATACTAGTTGTGTAATTTATTGTGTGCCATTGCTGCAGGAACTGGCATGATTCACCATGTGCTAACCCAGAGGAAATTACTTCTTGCTATTAAAAAAAAAGAACAAAACTAAATTAAAAACAACAACAACAGCAACAACAAAACTGACAATAACAAAAAAACACACCTCAAAGGTGCATTTCTCAGTTTCTGTTTTAATCATAGACCTGCAAACTAGCAACCACATTTTATTCCATGACATCATTCACCTCAGAGACCAAGAAATACTTGCATTTCCTTGCTAGGTGTGCTCATAGATGAAGCTTAAGGCTGGAAAGACACTGTGGTTTTTACAGGTGCTGATCCCACTTGGCCACAGATTATCCTGGCACACCAGCACTTTTCCAAACAGTCGTCTTTGTGTTCACCAGAGCTAAAATAGAGACATGGAACTGATTTTCCAAGGAAATGGCAAAATGGATTGAACAATTTGTGAAGTATTTGGATGCAATGAGCATGACTTGGTTTTATTGTCTCCAAATGATTCAGGTTATAACATACTGGCAGTGAAATATTAGAGTTGTAGAAACAAAGCATCCACAAGGAGAAGAACACACCTTTTTATGGCAAATCTCCATAGAGCCTTTTGCCTTCAATGTCACTTGAGCTGATGTTTGCTACATCAATTTATTACCCCACCCAGAAAGCATTTTTGGCAAGGTCCTCTTATGTTGTCATCATAATATTCCTGAAAGGGGAAAGTGTCACTAAATTTAAAGTGCTTTAAAAAGATGCTTTATGACAATCTTTCATGAATAACAGACATCTGTGTAATTCATGTGCTTATTTGCAACTAATAAGAGATAAACTAGAAAAGTTTAGCAATTAGGAGGGATTTTTTCCCTTAACCCACTTTGAAAACAAATTCTGCAGCAGCAGATCCTGTGAGAGTAGAAACGATAAATGAAGAGCTGAAGACATCTTTTTCTTTGTAGTTTGGGATGTTTGAAATATGAGAGACAAAGCAATATCCTCAGCATATTAGATGGCAACTTTTCCATTAGCTGAATGTGACTGAGGGGAGTGTGTGATGCTGCAATGACCACAGGAGAGGGAATAAACAACAGGCTCATAATCCTGCAGCTAATCAGGTCTCAAGATATTTGGTTCCAGCTCTTACACAAGCTCTTTACATGTGACCTTGGACAATGTGCCTGGGATGTAATTTTCCAACACTCATCCTCAAAGTCCTTAAATCTGTGAATTCTTTTCAAAAGAGCATCAACAAAAATTAGAGAATATAAGTTCCTAGACTTGCATAGTTTGCAGAATTGCCACATTTATTCTCCTTGTTCCTACTACCACCTACAGCTCTATCTCCTGTATTTTTCATATCTATTGGTGATGAAGTCCCCTCATCAGAGAAGGTGATTGAACAGAGACCTGCAGAATAGCAGTAATAAGAAGTATCCAAAAGAGGAATACTTTCAGAGAAAGGAAAATTTGAACAATCACACTAATGTAACTGTTCTGTCATAAATTGATGAAATTGTAAAACAGCAGAGCAACAGTATGACTTGGAGGGGGTCTGGTAAATGTGAACTTGATCTCTGTGACTAGGAGAAAAGGCTATGAAGATATCCAGACTGCTAATTCTTATTCCTTTTGGAATTCAAGGAGAAATAAAATTGATGTATATTTTGTCAACTGCAATCAAGACACTTGAGGATTTTCTTGGGAGGTCATGATGGCATAGTATAAGAATAAAGGATGTAAAGCATAAAATCCATTCTAGATGCATTCAGATTATCAACTCCAACTTTTCTAACCATTTTGGGATGTGACAAAAGAATAAAAATTGCCAAACTTCAAAATGGGGAAAAAAAAAACAAAAAACAAAAAACAAAAACAAAAAAAAAAAAAAAAAAAAAAAAAAAAAAAAAAAAAAAAAAAAAAAAAAAAAAAAAAAAAAAAAAAAAAAAAAACCAAAAAAAAACCCAAAAAAAAACAAACATGAAACTCTTCCAGGCTGTGTGGCTGAGCTGTGGGAGTTCAGCAGCACAACAGACACAGATTGATTGCATAGGTCACCAGAAAATCTTGATCAAGGAAACAGGTCACACACAGCGTTGCCCTGAATGGTAACACTTATGCAGAAGAAGTGTTTGATCTTGATATTGAAAAAGACACTGACAAAACTTCAAAGAAAGCAGGACTTCAGAGAAAACAGCACTGGAGCCAACATTACGAATGACATCAAATTAATTTTTAATAAACTGGTTTTGGCTCAATCATCCAGTTGTCACCAGTGATACACCCTCTGCAACAGTGATTCAGATGTTCCACAACAGTAATGATTCCTAGGGAAAGCACAAATCCTTTATAATGACCAATACAGAGTCCTTTAAGCCACAGAGGAGTAAATGCAGTCTTCTGAGAACTCCATAAACATCAATTATTCTGTCTATAAGCACAGTAGAAGCTACTGCATATTTGGAGGATCACATAATATCCTAATTGTGGGGAAATGTCCTTTTATATATTTCAGAACTAAAGAAATAATGAGCTGCTGTAATATGATTCTGGTTAAGTGGGAGGTACTCCCATTTACATCCATTGCAAAACTCCCACTGACTCATTGAAGGCAAAATAAAAGGTAAACAAGAGCTCAAGTTTAAAGCATTTCTGATCCATGAAGCTTTATCAGGACTGTGGGATGGAAGCTGTCTGTGGAGTCCAGAAGCACCTGAGAAGGACACATCCCCCAGGCCCTCTGCTCATTTGCAGGGATTTGGTGTGTGTGATCAGTAATAAGTGGAGCTGACCACTAATTTTCAATTAACTTTATTCCTTCAATGACATCATTAGGAAAGAAGAATGGGGGAGGCTGGCAGAGGAATCAATGGAGTAGGAGAGTTCTTCCTAGGGAATATGAGAATAATTTATATTTTCTAGTGGAGACTTTGAGAATTAGGTACTTCCTCATTAATGAATAGTTTGAAATATTGATGCTTCCAAAGAGCATATTTTCACAGAAATTGTGACAAAAAAATCCTTTCCAGAATTTTTGAATCAGCTTTTTGCAGGACTTCTGAAATTTTAAAACACAAGCTTGTTTCACTCTGACATGCAAGGAAATATTGAGACATAGACATGTCCATTAGTATAGAAATTCTCTTCTCCACATGGTTCTGGTTTAAAGCTTTTCTGCTCCATCCTACTCTGCTCTTGCAATTACAAATGGAAATGTGAACTCAGCTACGGAAAGTTTTTTGTTCTTGTCATTGCTTTCCAGGATAAAACCCAGCAGAAGAAGAAAATACAGGAAAACATTTTTCTCAAAAAAAAAGTTTACTTGACATTTCCTCTTTACACATCTGTGTTAAAGCCTTTGCACCCCTACCTGCACAACCATTCATGCAGCACCTCAAACGAAGGAGAATTTGATGTGAACACTCTGAAATGTTACTTTCAAAATCAGACTCTGTTTCTTTTGAAGAAGATACAAGACACACACACAAAATGCAGCACACTATGACTCCCCAAGGCAAACCTGTGTAAATATTTCCACAAGGTAAAAATACGTAATTATCTGTCTCTGAGAGACTTTGGGTTTTAAGCTTACAAAATTCCTGCCACAAAGGTAAGCTCATCCAAGGACTCAATTTTGTCTGGTGCTGAGTACTGTCACTCATCTGCCAAAGTATATAAGCATTCTCATTACTTCAAACATGTCAGTAATTACAGTCCCCATCTGAGGCTCAGAGTGAAGTGATTCGGAGAGCAGGACCAAGTGCTCCATTTGGTTCCATTTGGTTTCATGTCTGCGGAAAAATTATCATCCTGTATGGAGGACGTATCACGAAGTGGACACCCAAAGGTCTGATCTGGGTTTACAAAAGAATCCCAGTGTTACCTGAACTGATTAATTTATGTCTTTCCTGCAGTGCCCATGTGTAATCAGTGGAAATTCTCGGTGTCTGCATCTCCTCTGCCTCCCCAGCGGCTTCCTTAGGTGGGAGTCTGTTCCTGTGAGCTTCAAACCTTCCCTTCCATCTCCCCCATCCTGAGGGAGCTTCATGATCAAGGATTTTAGAATCTCACTTACCAAGACTTAAAGCAGCCACCTGTGAACAGAGGCCAGTGTGGGGAAGCAAATCCACCTGCCTCCTGCCAGGCTCTGTGGCTTCCCTCTGAAACACTGCCTGGTGTGAGTGTCAGAGAGAGGATTCTAAACAAAGTGGGTTTCAGGTCTGTTTTCAGGTGACAAGGTTCCTATATTCCCTGAACTACATGATTTGCCTTTTTTCCTAAGATCAGGGGACTTTGGGACATAGAAAATATCTTACAAGGTTTGTAAAACGCTGTGTAAACTTTAACTAGAAATTTATCCCACTGAGCAATAATGATAAAGAACAGTGTGTGAAATCTAAGTTTTAGACAGTAGGGGTTTTATTTCAGAATCTCTACTCTCCTTGCAAATCCAAAAGCTCATATAATGATGTGAAATAGAAAATGTTCCTTGATGGTGAGCCAAAACGTACAGCTTTAGAAGTCCTTTTGCAGATAAAACTTTTACTTCCTACATTTGAGTGACCTTTGATTGGGATGGTTGTAATTATTATTTTTACAGAACTAAAATTTGTGGCAAGTGCTTTCAAAGGAGCAAAGGCAGGAAAAATTCTTTAACTAGAAAGAGCTTTTGATCCATGGATAGGAGTTATGTCCACCTTACATGATGGCAGATCATTTTTCAACCCATATTATGTTTGAAATATGATACTTGTGCTACGTTTGCGTGGCAAGGTTTTGGTAGTGGAGGAGCTACAGGAGCGGCTTTAGTTTTTATTTCTCATTATCCTACTCCAGTAGCTTTTACGAATAAATTACCTCCTTCTTCCCACCTCTCCCTTCTTCCTGGGCTCTACTTCACTCCCAATTTTCTCTGCCTCCTCCCCAGAGCAACGCAGGGGGCAGGGGAGGGGGATTGTTCATCACACGCTGTCTCTGCCACTCCTTCCTCCCTGTGGGAAAACTCTCACCTCCTTCCCTGCTCCAGCGTGGGGTTCCTCCCATGGCAGGCAGCCATCCCTAAATGTCACCAATGTGGGTCTTTTCCACGGGCTGCAGTTCTTCACTAACTGAGCCAGTTGGCATTGGCTCTATCAGACTGTCCCAGTTTGAGACAAATTCAGAGGAACATCCAAAATGCCCCTCTCCCTCCAGGTTTGGAAAGAATTTTCCTTGGAGGAAAGTGAAAGGAAAAAAACCTGTTTATTTAACAGACACAGTGCGCAATGGGAAAAGAATAATGTTAAATAATTAAACCTCTCACTGTGGAGAGAACCTGGTAAATTCTCAGAGTCCTTTCTTTGGGTGTGGTCTCTCTCTCTCTCTCCTCTTCAGAGCTGGGTTGGTGTGAGCCCCCTCCACGCCTTGGTGGAAAGCTCTCCCAGTGAGTTCTGGTGTTCTGAAGAATTCCAGAAGAGAAGAAGCCGCCGAAGGCCCAGGGTAAAAAAAAAGTAAATAAAGTTTAACTCTCCATCTCTCTCTGGAGAAACAGAGCTGAAAGCTAGCTCTGTTACAGCTAGCAGAGCTGAAAAGCAGCAAAGGGTGCTTCCTGCACTCTTGACACCACAGAAGCCTGCAGAGGAGTGGAGTGACAAACTGCTTTGAATGGTTCGTCTGGCCTTTTTTTTTTCTTTCTCTCTCAGCCAGTTTTAAAGACACAGAAAGGCACAGGAATCATGTCTGGGCATAGAGCAGGTGACAAGGGATACACATCATAAAGTCACCCCTAGACAGCCACAGGGGGAGCTCCTGGCAGCTTCTCACAGAAGCCACCCCTGTAGTCTCCCTGCTACCAAAGCATTGCCATGCAAACTTATCACATTACCCCAATCATAATTTCAATTCAGCATTTTTTTAATTACTATTTTTAGTTTCTGGTGCTTTAAAGTAGGAAAGATACTTTAGGTCCTTTCTTGCAGGCTTGCTGCCCTACTTGACATATGCAGGGGGAAGCACAGACAGCACCCCAACATGCCCCAAGGCTCTGTACATCCCTCCCTCAGGCCGATTTTGATTGCAGTGTTGGCCCAGTGCTGCTGCTCTGAGTTCTCTGGCTCTCACCCTTCTCATTCCCCTCCCCTCAGACTGCTCCCAGAAGAGGAGGGGAAGAAGAGCCTGTAGCACAGGACAGCCTCACTGCACAAAAAACCTTTGAATCTTAGGAAAACCGTGTCAAGGACCATTATCAGTCAAACCCATGTCAAAGACCATCATCAGCCATGGCATTACAGGCATTAACAGTATTACCAGGGGGTGCAGCTGCAGCCACAACAAAGTGATGAAGAGCAGTGTGTCGAGCTACATTCCATGAGCTGTAAAAGCTCTCCAGCATTTCCCACACAAGCCCTGTGGGAGCAGCATCTCCCCACTGGGACTCCTAAATTTCCATTTCAGCCACTGGAAAATAGTGGATCATTGTGAACCGGGCATTTCTGGGAATTCAGCTTCCCACGTATGCATGAGCTCAGGGTAAGGGAGCTATGAACAAAGCTTGATGCTCCTGTCCCTTGTGGCTCCCGGGCTTCAGAAATCTGTTCCTTGGGTTTTATTCAGACAGTTTTACACCCTTTTATGGAGTTGCAAGACTTTATTACAGAAATATTCCTTAAGAAAGCTGATTCTAATAGCTCCCTCTCTGGTAGGAAAATTATTTTTTTCACCAGGTTTATAGCTCTTTAAATAAACACTGCCTCATACTTTCCCATCCCCTGTATCTCTCCACTGTTAATTACACTGAACTTCTCTTGACCTCTTGTTCAGGCAGAGTGAAAATGAACAGGTTGCTTAACTAAGTATGACCTGCTTGTCACAGCAGCGCTCACAGCTCTGCAGTCACAGTGCAACCCTTCCTGCCTTCCCATCCTTCAGGGCTTCACAGCACTTTTTTGCAATGGCACATAGTGCTAGAACAAGGGGCAGTGGTTTTAAACTGAAAGAGGCCAGGCTTAAATTAGGTATTAGTAGGAAATCCTTTCTTGTGAGGGTGGTGAGGCACTGGCACAGGTTACCCAGAGACACTGTGGATGCCCCATCCCTGGAAGCATCCAAAGCAGGGTTGGATGGGGCTCTGAGCAATCTGATCTAGCAGGAGGTGTCCCTGCCTATGCCAGGGGCTTGGAATGAGATGATCTTTAAGGTCCTTTCCAAACCCAACCCATTCTAGGATTCTCTGGACTAAGAAGAGCTATATCACAAGTTTCATAGCAAATGCAGCTTCTGTGTCTTGCCACTGCAGAGGGAAAGAGCTAAAGATGTTTCAGCTTCAAATCTCAGGGACAAATTAAAGCATGAGAAGAGTTTCTTGTGGACTTAAACCAGCTCAAGCCCAGAGTACAAATGTGCACACCACACTTAAAGTCCTTAAAGACTCATAGCGCTGTGAGTCTTTAAGGAGCTTTGGATGAATCACAGGACAACACTGAGTTGGGAAGAGATGGTCATCATGTCGTATCATAGTGAGCTATCCCTCACTTAAACATGGATGTAAGTCAGTTCTTAAAATGTGAAGTATTTTGTTTATCTTCTAGAAATCAGAATCTTCCTACTGAAATCTACAGCAGAAATACTTTTCTTGTCTTTCTTTAACATGACAAACTTCATCTTCGTTCACCTAAATCTGTTCTTGGAAATGGCCAAAGCATTCAGAGAGTTTAATTTAAAACACAGGATACTAATTTGGGAATGCCTCTGATACCAAAATGTGTTATTAACTGTAAGTAGTACTTGCAGAAGCTTTTCATGGATGCAGTCTTGAGGAACATTTACAAAACCCTGAGAGAAGCTGGTCCCTTGCAATCAGGTGGGACATTGGCTCAGAGCTGCACATTTCTCCAGAAGGTGCTCCAGCACCTGCAGACAAATAAAGGTTAATTATCTTGTCTTACACTGGATCTCTGACCTCCCTTCCTTTAGACAACCACGCTAAGAATGAATGTGGCAGTTTTTGCAGACTGTAAACAGTAAAACAATGGCAATAAGGAGCACTGAAAACCCATGATCAGCCATGCTTTACCACATGGAGAGTTAGAGAAAGAAACAAAATTATTACAGCTGTGTTTTCTTTCCAGTTCAGGGCATGAATTTTTTCCTGATGCCCTCTTGCTCTTTGTTCCAGCTCAGCTATGATAAACACTGTACTCAGCAGAAAGGTCACAGAGCCCAGTCCTTTGGAATTAGCTAAGCCCTCAGGGTTAACCAACTAGAAGATGTGGGAATTAGTACTGTAGTTTTTTGAACAAGAATTCCCCAAATGTGTGCAGAGAAAGATGGGAAATTTCCGTGGGTGTCCATCATTTCTCACAAGTCAGGCCATTTACATTTAGGTGTGTAAAGGCAGAGTTAACAGCCTTGTTCCAGCCAGCTGGCTTTGAACCCTTTAGCCAGCAGGAATTCAAAGGAAGTGCTGAGCACACCTACACAACAGCAGTGTATTATTAGCCCAGCCCTTGCCTTTTCCAAGACTATACTTCATGTATGACACAAAAGTCAGGGAAAAGCTATCTGCTCAGTCAATTAGAGCTTATACAGTATCAGGACCCAGACAAACTGATGTGAATGAAAAGACAAAGTCAAAGGATGGATAAACACGTAATGCAAATTAAATTTATGTGGTGGGATGTCTTTGCTGCCACTGGACTCTCTGAATGACTGGGATCCACTGGCAAAATCTCCTAAGTGTTTTGACATGTCACGTCCAGAGGCTTCTCTCCTCCTTGACTGCACACCCAAAGGCTGTTTGCCATTTCCATTATGTAAGGCAATTCTTGCTGGCCACCACTACCTCTTTTCCCTGAGTAAAACGCACTCAGGCTCCCTCCATGCAGCTGTGCAATGTGCAGCTTCTGCTGATTTGAAGGGCACCCCTCCTCCTCCTCCCCTGATGATCCAGGAATACAGCAGTGAAGTGCCTTAATGGTAGCATCAAATAGCCTCATGCCATACATTTTTAATTTCTAAAATGGTCCTTGTTAGAGTTTCAGGGTTCAGAGAACTAGTGTGAAATGTCGCTAAAATGGATGAAAATATCTTAGCTAAAAATAAATTATTGTCCAATTCCTGCTGCATCACCTCAGTCAACTACTGAGAGTTTCTCTGGTGACTAATACAGCTTTGTTACCACAGTATCCAAAGACCTAATAATCATTAAGGAAATTTTGGCCTTTTAGCACCCTAGAGATGTAGCAGTGTAAAATACAAAGGCTTGAGTAAGTGATGGTTGAAGAAAATGTGCATGGACAGTGCAAGCTCTTAGCACAGGCTCTGAGATCATGTACAGTATCGGGAGGGTTCTGAACTGCCACCACACTAGAGGTCATCCCTCAGCCCTCATTGTAAGAAATGTTTATCAAACTTCAATATTCTAATCTGGGGCATAAGGAGTTTGGTTCAGTTGTCAGAGGAGTCAATCCCAAGAAGTCTCACCGTACCATCTACAGACAAACTTTGCTTGTTTGGCCTCCCAGGCCCTGTCTGCAGAGCAGTTGGGCTTGATCTCATGACAGCCAAATAGGAAATGTAATTAAAGGCTCCTTTTGACTACCTACCACTCCAGAGGTCCTCCCAAAGTGAGTTAGAAAGACTAATTGCAATGCCCCTCTTCCCTTTTCTGTTAATAGATGTCCAGCCACTATTTCCAATCTTCCCCTCCACTCAGAATCAGAACAAAGTGTATTACTTTTCTGAGTAAAAATCCACTTTTGAAGTGAAAAGTGCTTTATTTCCCAGAGGAAGAAATGGAACACACAATGCAGACTGTTCCAGAGCTGAGTTTGACACAGATGTTTTCATAGGATAGGGATGGGACAAGGAGTAATGGACACAAATTGAAAGAGTGGAAATTTAGGTTGGATGTTAGGAAGAATTTTTTTGCTGTGATGGTGGTAAGACACTGGAACAGGTTGCTCAGGGAGGTGATGGATGCCTCAACCTTGGCAGTGTTCAAAGCCAGGTTGGATGAGGTTCTGAGCAACCTGGTCTAGTGGGAGGTGTCCCTGCTCATGGAAAGGGGGTCGGGACTAAATGATCTTTAAGGTCCATTCAAATCTCTTAATATTCTATGATTCTGTGATCATCATTAGCTGTTATTTCCCTTGCTCCATAGCCTGAGACTGTGGTGGTATCACCGTCCTTTATCTCTTGCTGATCCTCCTTGCTGCAGAACAAAACAAACCTGGAGTGCTGACTCAAAGGAAAGACACAGGTTTACACTTGCAGCTTTCCAAAAAAAGAAAAAAATTAGGATGCTACCTCAGGTCACAATAAGACTTTTATCTCTATTAACGTCAAAAATTATCAGGAATACTTTTATTTTATATATTTTCAAAGCTTCTGTATGAGCTACATAAAGCTGAAGCTAATCTCATTTGCTTAAAGCGCCTTCGTTAGCAATGCAGAGACAGATCAGAGCTGTATCACAAGCTCTTGTGGTTCCATTAGGATACGTGGTGATCAATAACTACCGAGCTCTTAGGGCTGCCACACGGAGAGGAAAAAAATATAGATAATCCTTTAAAGAGCTTAATTATGCAAAAGCAAAATTATTATTTTAATAAGCCAGAAGTATTTAATATTAATCTAGTTGCAACAACTTCTGCCTGAGGATTGGGGATGGCCTACATTAATCACTGAGTGTATAAAAGCAGGTGATGGCTGATAAAAGAAGCAAAGTAGGCAGCATCTGGCAATGGGATCTGCTTGGCAGTTTGTCTGCTGGTAGGCAGTGAGCTGTGGGATGTTTTGTCTTCATTTCCACTGAGCTCAATGCTCAGAAACTCTTGGAGCTCAGAAACTCTAAATGGGGCAATATTATCAAAAGATGTCTATTGCAAGCAGCCAAGGAAATGCTTCTGTCTGGAGCCTTTGAGCAGGTCAGAGGGGCTCAACCCCTTCCATGCTCTGAATTCATATCTCCGAAGGGAAAAGTTTCAACACATTCTTAGTCTCATCCCATTTCAACATATGTGCCTTGCATTTTCCTTGTTCCTTTCGCAGCATAGCTAAGGGAGAGAGAAAGAGAGAGAAGAGTGGATTTCCATGTGATCTCTGGATCAAGACTGTGATATGTTTTTAACTGCATTTGTTGCTAACTAATTTGAAAGAATTTCTTCCTAATATCTAACCTAAATTTCCCCTCTTTTCATTCGTGTCCATTACTCCTTGTCCTATCCCTATCCTACCAAAACATAGCAGATAATATGCTCTTAATGTAAACACTTCAGCCTCGAGATACTGAGAAATAAAGCAACACATAAAAGCATAGGCAGAGCAGTCATATCTAGCATCCAGTTTGTGACTTCTTAGTACTTAGAGGTTTCCACATTTAAGCCTTCTATTATGCTGGGACGTAAAACAAAGAGCTATCAGGCTGGGCATGGTGAAAGGCAGCAAAAGGCCCAGAGGTAGAAAAGGAGTTTTGAGGAAACAGAGTGCAGATGTAACATGGAGGGAAGAATGAGGAACAAACTTCTCCAATTTGTGCCTCCTTTATGCTGCAGCAGAAACAAGAGCTTTGCACAGAGTGGTACTGAAAGCCTTCTCTTCTCTATTGGAAATCCCAGTGAACACATTTAGTAAGCTGAGACCTGATTAACTGCCTGCCATTCCCAGAACAAACCCGATTTACTGCAACCTTTTCCCCTGAGACACCTCGTTCTAGCAGGGTTTGGACAAGAGGAGCTATCTCAATACTGCTGCCTTCTCCTTTTCCCCACCAGTGGTCAATTCCCCAGGGAGGATGGATGTGAGGTGGATGCACACCACACTTCCATTCAGGGTGTAAAGCACCTGCTCTGACATCCCCTTGATGCTGGCAAGAAATTGGCATCTAACCACCTCGCAGCTCTAATTTAGCCACAATCTTCCCTGACATTTCCACTCTTGTGCTATCAACTTTGTGAAATTATGTCCGCTACAAAGAGAGACTGCCATTTTCTAACAGCTTTGGCAAACTGCCCCAAATTTTTCACTAGCCTTGTTTTCAAGAAACTATGCAGATGAGGAGCCTGTGAGGCTTTTACAGCTGGGCATCAAAACAGCAATCACCAAACACCTTTGACACGGTAACCATAAAACCAGCCATCGAACAGACCCATAAACACTTCAAGGCAAAGAGTGACAATTCCCCTTCTGAAATTTCAACCAGACAGCAGGGGCAAAATTATACATCTTTTTGTCATTAAGGAAAAAAATCTATTTCATAAAGCTGAGATCTGTGTTACTGTATACTGCAGAGTACTGTTGCTCTCAGAGGGGACCTGAATTTTTAGAAAATAGTTTTTAAAACACCAATATAGCAATATGAATCATTTTCTTAGTTTAACAAATCAACACTTTACAGTTACTTTACAGCAACTGACCTGTGTTCATGCTTTTAGTTCTCAATGAACAGAAGTTTAAAAGTGTGTTAGCCCCAGCTCCCTCGCATTTACTCTTAGGTCCCCTCAAAGGAGTGCCTGTACCTGGAAAATGGTCGTGAAGCAGCTGCCACAGAATGATTTAGTGCTCCCCAGTAAAGCATTCACACGCCCAAACCTTTCCATTCCTAAACATTTGGAAGGACAGGCACATCAGAGCTATCACACTGTAAATTAAGCACCAGTGGCACAGACTAAACTATTTTTCCCTGCAATAACTTAAAACATTTTTCCAAGATGGTGTTCTAAGCATGCAATTTCATCATCACCATTTTCACAAAGACTAAATTTCTGTTGGGAGGTATTTTTTAACTCCTGTTTGATCCTAGGACTGAAAAGACTGCAAGACTACAGAACACCGACTGTTTGATTGAACAACTAATTTCAGGTTTCCATAGTTACACAGTAACAACTAAAAAAATAAGTTGAGGCATTAAACTTCTATTTACTTCAGTGGATAGTGAGCCAAGATTTCTTCATAAAGAAATCTTAACTGGTTAACCTGGTTCCATTTCCCCACTTCCCTGCTAAGAGAAGGTTTATTTAGATGCATAGTCTATAAGATAGACCTGTCAGTGAAAAGAATATACATTCAGATTTGCAACTTTAGTTTTTACTGCCATGATGGTTCACACAGCAGCACTGTCAGAGATCTTCTTCATTAGCCATCTGTGCATACAATGAGGGCACAAATGCAAGAAGCTACATAGTTCTGATCCGCCTTCCATACCTGCCTATTTGGCCTTCCCAAGTTAGGACACAAGAAATAACAGCTCATTTCAGCTCAAAGTTAATGCATTTTCTTTGATGGCTAGAGGGAGTGTAAGTAAGCCATATAAGAAGCATAAGCTACACAAGAAGTGTAGATATGAGAAGTATATCTGATTAGGAGATGAGGAGATGAACATTTTCTTAGAATTTACAGTACTGCTTGTTCAGAGGCATTACCGTGAACAGTAAGTAACATTTCAATTTTTATAACTGTCATAAACCAAGATGCCTGAGCCTTGATTGGCATACAGCCATCTACTCTTTCATTGTATGCTTTCTAAATAATCTCTCAACCTTTCTATCAATCCATAATAAGGGAATTTTCCATCACTCAGATAAGAAGTACAGTCGGTTGCATCCATAGCCGATACCTTCATCTGGATAGTGCTCAAATTTATATCTCCCCTCTTTCAGTTTAAAGCCATTTCCCCTTGTCCCATTACTACATGTATTTGTCAAGAGTCCCTCTGCAGCTCCCTCACAGCCCCTATAGGCACTGGAAGGTGCTTTAAGGTCTCCCCAGAGCCTTCTCTTCTCCAAGATGAACAAACCCAGCTCTCTCAGTCTGTCTCCATAGCAGAGGTGCTCCAGCCCTCTGAGCATCTTTGTGCCCCTCCTCTGGGCTCACTCCAACAGGTCCACATCCCCCTTATGTACTTTGCTGCCATGTTTCTGATGAGACTCAAGAATCTACTGGTTTGCTTCAGTTTAAAGAAGGAGATACCAGAGTAAGACATTTTCTGCAAAGGTGCAGACAAAGATCTTCTGCAGGATGGCACAAAGGGACAACTCTATATGCAGTAGCTGGGAAAGATAAATGGAGTGCCAAAGTTATATACCAGCAAGTCATCTGAAGCTGATAAGTTACAAGCAGGTAAATAGTGAAATCATTCACATTTTTTTGTGTCCATGGAAAACTGTGTCTGGCTTCAGGACTTTTCAGGGACTGTGCACTGAGCCAGCTGGAACTGCTTACCCAGAGCATGTCAAAAAATGATGATCAGCCTGAATTCATTTGCTGAGCCTCTGTGGCTGGAAATGCTGATGAACAGGAGAACAAAACCAAAACTCTAAAGGAGAGTCTGAAGTATTGAAATGTGTTCAAGCCCACTAGAAATATAAATAAAATGTGATTTATTGTATTTTGAAGGCTGTGCATAGTAGCAAAAGAAATGAAAGTGCAGTGAAGAATAGAAAAAAAAATCAAAGGAATAGAAAATACAGGTGAAAGATCCCAACTGACCCACAATTCCTGCCCTACAGAAGCTCTCTTAGCCCTGAGGTGACAAGTAAAAGAAGAGCTAGGAAGGCTTACTGCACTTAGAGAGTGAGCTGTTGACTATTTCTCACAGTATGACAAATAGGCCCCAAGAATAAGCAGCCTGCCAAACACCTTACCACACTTCAATTTTGTAACTCATTGCAGTGATATATCATACGAGCCAGGAGAATAAATGGATTAAAAAACAAATTAGTCATAAGCCGTATTAATGGGTGGCAGGTCTACTGGCGGCTATTAAACACAGAGGTTAAAGTATATTTAAGATTAAAAGATTAAATCATTTGTGATTCTAGAGCCTCTTACTTTTTCCTAAAATTTGCTGGACAGGTGAGACTGCAGTTTGCTCCCAGACAATGGCATTGCCGAGAGTCACAGCTCACAGCATCTTCTCGGTGATGGATTGCGGTCACACATCTGTTCCCATTCCTTCAGACGTGCCTTCTGTCTTTGATGCCCTTGATCAAGGGGTCTTTTTTTTTTGTCTGACATTTTTGGGTCCCACTGGGTCTGGAGAGATTTGCTCCCTCCTCATTTTTTGGATGCTCTTGGAGCTGCATGAAGAGTGTCCACCTGTTCAAGGATGCTTTTAAAGAAGTAGATCGTGAGCCCAGTCGTGCTTCTCTGGCCACTTAGTTCCTCACTTGCTGTTTTCATTTTTGGTCCAACCCATTTCAGATTACACTGATTGGATCCCAAATGTTAAGTATTAAAACAAGGGGGATATGCAGCTCCTGAGAGCCCCTTGTGCCTGCAGTCACTTCCCCTGCCCTAGTGCTGCCTCCACACAGACACGGCACTGACAGTTTCAGTGCATAGAACTCTTCTTAGCTTTGGACCCCTATTTTCAGGGAAAATAACAAGACATTGTAAAACATAGGAAGCATCATAGAAAATAACTGGGACTCTGCAGGTGAGCAAAATCTTTAATTTTAAACTTGAGGCATGCATTCTCATGCCACTGCCCTGTGCTTGGCTTTTGCTGTAGCGAACCTGTTGCCTTCGCTGCTGAGAGCTCCAAGGTAAAATGTAATGCTTCACTTTGAACCTCTCCACCATAATAAAGAATCAAATCAAGGCTCTGACTCACGTTTCACAGTCTGTTTAAGGGTGGCTGATGTTGAGGTTCTCTGCCTCTCCCTCTTCACAGAGATATCCAAACTGAGCTTAGAGCCACCCCTGAACTGCCACAATCACAGCCCCAAGATTAATGTAAATCACCACCAGCTGCAGTTTGTATTAATGCCCTGGACTTCAGCAGTCCTGGCTTAATTACCTGCAAGCCTGAAAGCATGGTCATGGACTTTGATATCACTGTGCAAAGAGCTGGTTCCATCCCTCCCCCTGCCCTGGGCTGTGAAATCCATGGGAGCCACTCTGCAAGGAGCCTCATTCATCTGGCTGCATCAAGGTCCTCTGGCTCTCCTGTTGGAGCATGGCAGGCAGCTGGGGCAGAAAGCAGTGCAGTTTTAGGCTGTCTTAAATGAGCAATTAAACCACAATCTTTATCTGATAGTTTTACAGGCCAACTCCACTTTCTGCCTGAAGAGGCTGTTTTCCTGGGGTGTGTATTTTAGACAAGCTCCAGGACTGGGGCTTGTGCTTGTAGTTGTCAAAAACCCAGAGAAGCAGTTATTTTTGTGGGATTTTTTTGTTATTGTCTGCAAGGAAACAATAATCCTCCAGATGAAAATCCGAACCAAATTGCTCAGAAAATCCTGTAGAGGCTTCATTCTGCTCAGCTTCAAATGCTCAGTAAAAAAAAAAATCACTGTTGCCAGCAAAACAAACAACACATATTAAGCCTTTTTATTACCATGTCTAATGTTTTACTGGCTGTGAAATCACATTTTCCAGGACGAACTGTCTCAATACACTTCTGAAACATCCTGGTAGTGCTCGGTGACCACTTGAAAGAGGAATTCCGTCCCAGCCATAGGCAGCACACAGAAGTCTTCTGCCTGAGGACAGCACAAGACACAAAGCTCCCTTCAACCAGATTCAAATAGCTCCACATCATCCTGTTCACAGCAATCCAGCTCCTAAAGACAGCCTTTGGGATCTTTGGTGGGTGTACATTTATTTTCCTGCTCCCTAAAATGCATGTGAAATCTTCAGCAATAACATTGATAATAACAACAAGGACTAATATTATATACTTCTTTCATCAGCAAACAACACAATTTGCCAAAAGAAAGAGAAGCATTAATATCTCTGTTTATTCTTGGGTAAAATGAGGCATGAGGATGTCACAACACTTTTCCATGGACATCAAATAGGCCATACTGAAGAAAGGAAACTAGGTCTCCCCACTGTTCCCCCACTAGAGTACTTTTCTTTCACCCAAAAGGAGGTTGTTGCCTGTTTTAAAGACAGTTGTGACTGGGTGAAAGAAAGGCTATGACTTATCCAGGTTACCATGGGAAGAAAAAGCAAGTGCAGAAACCAGACACAAATTCTCAAGTATTGAAAATAACAGTGTGTATTGGGAGTGGAAGGAAGAAAAGAAGGTCCCAATTGCACCTGCACATATATAGGTGTCTTAGCCTGTTACCTTGGGTCCCTGTACCATTTCTTGATTCAAAATTCACCCAAAGTGCAATCCTGGAATTCTTGCTATTTCAGTTTTTCCACTGATCTCAGATTTTCAAGGCAAGTATATAAGGACCAGTTGTGTTTGAGACATTCATTAAGTTCTTCACGCTTTAGAAGGACCTTTCCATGGTTACAAGCAGTGGCTGTCTATTAATATGTATATAGTGCTGGTATTTTTCCTTTCATGTGCCTGCACTGGATCATAGAGGGGAGATACAAAAGTAATCTTACGGTTCCTATTAGACATCATTAATATGATAGTCAGGAGAATACATTTACAGCAACACTGCCCTGCATGAGGTGCTGTAGAGACAAGCAGTTAATCAGAGTTCCTGATGCAAGGAGCTCACATCTTACATGAAAAGTTAAGATCAATATTTGTCCCCTGGGTTTTTTTCCCTTTTTCCTGAAGCACACAAGTGATTTCTTCCTATAACTGCACAAATCCAAAAGGATTAATTCTCCAATTTCTTTCTATGCTGAAAATGCTGGTTTGGGGCAACAGGATCTATTGAATCTATTGACCTTGATGCATTGCTTCTGCATAAATAACAAAACAATGAAAGATTTCAGAAATCTTACAGTAGTGTTTATGTAATAAAAAGAAAGAAGCATGAGGGCTGGATCAACTCTACTCTCATAAGGATATACCACAAAAATTTGAAACAACTATTCTCACCCTTCAGGTGACTCAAGTTACAGAGCTTTCTTCCAGATTTTTTCTCTGTGACTATTTAAGGAGTGCAGCAGGTTCAGGGAATCCAACAGCAGCCCAAGTAAAATTTGGTAAAAACACTTGAGTGTTTTACAAGTAAAAACACTTGAATCCCTATTTTCTGCATTAAAAAGCAGGGGCAGAGCCTCCACCCTTTTTTTCCTCAGGAAAGGAAAATCAAAATCTCAGGTCTTTGTATGACAGCCAGGGGACAGATGCTATTGCTGGGCTCCCCAGTTGCAGTATAACAACAGCATGATGCCAGATGCAGGTGTTGGACTCCACCACGGGTACATCTGCTAAACCCTGGTCCCTAAACCAGCAGAGCCCTTTTTGCAAGATGTTGCAACAGAAGTATAAGAGTTGTGCCTTGCAGTCATGACAAGAAGTCATCTCTTCAAGTCTATGAAGTGTCTTTCAAAACAGGAGATTGAAATATTTTACTAATAGCCAACAAAGTGTAAACCAGGAAAAAAAGGTTTCTAGATGCTTTATAAGCAGGAGAATGGGATATCTGGGGAGTGTATGAGTGTTTAGCACTGGACATCTTCAAGAGCACGTTTGGCGTGATTGACATCGATAGAGGAGGTCCTGCCTTGGGCAGTGAATGTACTGGCTGACCCTTGGAGGTCTTTTCCAATACCATGATGCTATGAATTTGAGAAATCAAATGACTTCTCTCAGTGATTCCTCCTGGGAGCTTAGGACAGACCTTACCACTCAATTTCCTTGCAGAAAATTGTAACTCATCTGTCTTCCTTTCACTCTGTGGACACAGTAAAACTGCAGCACACAATTCACACAGTGCCATAAACATCACTACTGCTGAGAAACCTTAGCACCCCCCTAATGCCATTCTAGTAACAATTCACCTCTTGTATTTCTCCTCAGTTATACCACATTTCATAACCATGCCACAACTCTTCTATTCTATTTATCATCAGAGAAGGGAGTTTAACTGCAAGAAACATTTAGCTGTAACATTAGTGAAAAGATAATCAAACAGAACCAAGGAGCTCTTACAGGGGAGTGACAGATATCTGCTTCTCACCACATGGTCCTTCTAACACCCTTTGCTTAGGTCTTGGCAAATGTAATTTTGCCCAGTCATAATCCCCACATGATCTTGATCATATTTTCTCCACTATTTGTTTTTCTCTTCACTCTATGCATTTTCAATCACTTTTCTCCCCATCAGGTATAAATCTCCTCACTGTCTTTCTTACCTTTTTAGTGTCTATCCTCAGCTTGCCCACTGCCTACTTTTCACCAGAGCGACATCATTTCTCCCCCCATCATCTCCCACTGCCCACACAGAACACTTGTCTGTGTTTCCAGACAAAGGCCTTTACTCCATTCTAAAGGCAGAAGCCAGAAGCTGCTGACAGCCTCTCTCCATCTCCATGTGCAAACAAAGGTAACTTTTCTTCCAGAAGCTGCAGGGAACAGGAAGCCATTTGGATGCTCTGAATTTCTGAGATATTTGTCAAGTAAGAATGTGTGAACATGGTTCAGGTGATGAAAGCAGCAGCACAAACCCAACCTGTGCAGCATCCTCTTGGCATTGTGACTTCCATTAGGGCAATGATGAACAAACTAACCTTTTAAATATAAGCTCAGAAGTGCTTGAATCAGAGTGCCTTGAAATAGAAAGTGCCACTTCAAATAAAGCAGTGAATCAGAAACCTCAGCAGATAGTAAAACTATCTCAAACACTACTACAATTTATAGAGAGCAATCAATTAGTGGATGTGGGTTGGAAAGGCATGAATATTTTGGAAAAGGGCTGACTTTCTCTAGCACTTACCCACAGAAGGGTAGAGAGCCACATGCAAAGGATCGAACTCTGCTCTCTTTAAAGCAGCCAATCCATTGCAACTCTCAGGATCTCTATATTTACAGGACTGCAAGAGAATCAGATTTAGCTAATGCATCCATTTTGGGATACAACAAAACAGAGGTGACTGAAAAGTGCCAGAACCAGTGACTTTTACTGCTCTAACTCCTTCTGATGAGCTAATCCAGCAGGAGACAACCTCCATGTTCATGACAGAGGGAGTAGTGAGCCAAGTTCATCCACTCCCTTGTTCCCACCAGCCTTCCCCAAGTACTGTTTTAGCCTTGTGACTACATCACCAGATTAATTTTAGCTTTTTGGTCACTTCCATAACGTTACAGCTTTTACAACACATGTGAAACATGTCACATCAAGAAGACTCAGGTCTCCAGCTCCTTCCAAAAGCATGACCCTGTTGCCCTAAGCAAGGTTTGCTGGAGGTAACCTGGGGAGAGTTGCAGGGCTGGGAACTATTCTTCCCTCTGTGGTCCCCTGCCATTAACACCTTTTTTAGCATGTCCCTCCCACAGAGGACCACAAACAACCTGCAATTAAAAACAAACAAACCACCTGCAATTTAAAAAAAATTCCAACACAGAGAAGAATTAAACCATTTAGTCCCAAAACAAATCCTAATCTTTATTTTTAGTTCAATTTCCAAAGTGATCTTGTACATGTTATTTTTACCCCAGCTGTCTAATTTTGTTTAGCATTTTATTGATTGGGCAGTATTTGATGAAAGGTGCTTGTGGGCTGTGGGTTTCTCTTACGTTTTTGTCATTGGTTCATCTTTCACTAAAAACTTTAGCACATTCTCCTCATCTTTTAATCCCAGAAAGCCATAAAAAGCTGCAGATTAACCACTTCTCTTCCTCCACAGAAATAAACAAAGTTATCACTCTGTTGTAGATAAACCTTTTGCAATACAATTTTTATCAGTGTAAAATAAGGGAAAAGTACATTTATCTATAGAGACAGGAGTAAGTCTATATTTTGTTTAAGCAGTTGCAGACTGTGGCTCAGGAATTGATTTTCTGTCATTTAAGTTCACATTTGAATTCACTTTGACTGGACCTTCACTCAACACTGCATATATTAATTTTCTATATGTTTATAGTCATCCATTCTACAAAATCCAGGTTGCACTTAATTGATATAGCCAAAATGCAGGAAGGTGAGTCTTTTTCTCAAAGGAAATGATTTTTCACCAGGAGCAGTGCATTGTAAAGTTTGACTTGTACATGTATACCTAGGTAATAAGTATCCCGATTTTCCTTTGCTACTGGACACGTATTGTAGAGCCAGACCCAGAGTCTGATAAAATAGAATGCCCTACCTCAAGAGGGTCATTTCTGAGCCTACCTGTGAGACCTGGCATATGGAAAACACAGGCAAATAAGTAAAGCCAGCAGCAGCTTGGGGCTGGACTTTTCAGCATTGTCTAAAGCACAGGAAACAGTGCCAGGCTGAGCAGTCAGAGGGAGAACACAGAGCCAGATCCATTTTCTACCCTTCTCACACAGAGATCCTTTGGGCCAGGCTATTGCTGCTATGGAGAGGGGACAGAGAAAGGTCACAGCTGGACGTGGGAGGAGGTGGGTCTTAGTGAGACTAGTGTGGACAGCACTTCTTCCCCCCAAAGGTCATTGTCACCCTGCATAACCCTACCCCTTCAGGAGCTGCCAGGAGCCTGCCCAAACCCCTGGAGTGTGTGACCGGGACCAGCTTCCCACCCTGAAGTGTGCCACAGCATCCCTTGCCAACAAAATCCATAAACAACATCCAGCTAATGCAAGGTTATGCTGAGGAAAGTGCCTTTAGCTCATCCAGCTGAAGAGATGACTGTGCAGGAAGTATTGAGGCTTCAGAGGAGGGGGGTGGGAAGCTGTGCCGCTGTGAACTCTGCTGGCATTAACCTGTGCTGCTGAGTGGATCATGGCAGACTCTTGTTTTCAGCTACAGATGAAAGGGGAAAGGTGAGCACTCTTTTAAGCTCCCAGGAGACTGCTTGTTCCAAATGGGCAAAACAAATGATCATTTGCTTTTTTTAAAAAGGGGGAAAGAAATTAAAATATACAGAGTTATGAAGTGAAGATGAAAATACTCGTTGCATCAAATAATTAAAGAGCCTAAAATTGCCAAGAATACAGCAGGAATTTAAGCAGAAAAAATTTATACTCAGATTAGTAAACTAAGGCCATGGTTCTTATTTCAGATATGTGGCCACCTACCACCAGGCAAAGTGGGGAAAAGAACCCAGCTTTTGCACATTTGGTCAGTGGGTGATACAAGCTTCAGTGAGGTGGGTTTAGCTGTAGCTAAAACAAGACAATGAGACTAGAAAACACTTAAGGCTAAGGCATTGTCCTTTGAACACAAGTTCAGTACAAATCTTAAAGACAATAAGTAGAAATTAATTAACTTACACTTTATTGGACAAAATCACCATTTAATTTAATGTACAGTGTTATAATTACCAGTCTCTGCTCTGGAGAAGATCAGTGGAGGAGCTGACAGGCTCATATGAGATATCTTCCATTTATTTAACCACTGCTTTCTGAGCAAGTGGCAATCTGTCAGTAATGGACTTTCCTGGTTCACAGCATTCCTGTACAACAAGGAAACACTCCTGCCTCTGTTTTCCAGCTGGGAGCTGAGGATTGAGGTCTAGTCCACTGATGGGCTGGGGCACTGCAGGGTTGAGTGTTACCATAAGCCTGTCTGCAGGGGTGAAGCTCAAAGTATTACCAGCTGGAACACTAATTCAAGAAGAAAGCTTAAATCTGTTCTCTCTGACAGTGTGGAGGTTCTGATCTGTAACTCAGTGTGAAAGGGGAGCCCTGTGCCCAGACCCCTGCTCCCAGGGTTCCCAAACCCAGAGACAGGGGTTCCAAGCAGCCCTGTGACACAGGTGTCCCACTGGCTCGGTCAGGAGAGGTCAGAAGAGAGTTCTCTTTCCCACTGGACCCTCACATCGAAAAGAAATGTGCATCACTAATTACCACATTAAAAGGCAATCACAGTGCCTGTGCATAAATTAGTAGTCTTCCCCTAATTCTGGCTTTTCCTTACCTCTGTGTGCCTGATTTTGTAATGCTACTGGTGTTTTCCATGAGTCTTTACAGGGTTAACATAAATATACCTTCCTATCTTCATGCCACTTATGGCTTATGCAACCTCAACAGGCCATTGTTATTATCTAGTCTGACTTCACCCATCTGCTGTACCACAGGCCAGAGAATTCCAGACAATGCCTTCTGCATGCACAACCCAACATTTAGCTGGGAGTCTTCTTTCAGAAAGCCATCTCATTGACACTTCACATTTTTTGTGCCTCTCCTGGGAAGGAGCTGCATTTGAAGCCTGAGTTGCCCAGACTCTGCTCTGGGCAGACTATTAGGTTCACAAGGTATTTCTCCTGCATGGGAGATTTGGCAGTAAGTGGTTTTAAATGCAGAATTTCAGCTCATTTACCAGCTTGAAAATGCAATGTTCATCTTACCACTCTGCAGAGGAAAACAATATGGTCGGCTTGTTAAAAAAAAAGGGAGCTGCAAAAATGAAAAATATGAAGAAAGCTTTTTGAAAAGATACTTCTAATATGACTCAGAATGCAAACACTGGGATGCTCAGTCATGGCTCTGGGATCTTGTGCTTCCCTATTTAAAATATCATCTCTCTTTACAGCTTTACCTGTGCTGTTTGTCTCTAGCTAAAAATACAGGCAGTCAGCTTCCTTCTTAAAATCATGGTGTATGAACTACAAAGCCAAGTACTTAAAAGCAGGTCTGTGTCTGAACATTTTGTCCACTCCATCCTGTCCCTTCATGCACCACTGTAAATTGATTCAGAACAGTTACTCAGAGATGTAGGACCCTAAGAACCATTTCAAATGGTGACAGCTGAGAACAGAGAGAGAAAACAGAGACACTGAGTTGCCTGAGGGGCTTTAGGTGCTGTTTGCTTTTCATCTTTGGAAACCGGACGGTGGAAAACACATCCCCAGGTTCCTTCCTCTCTATTTACAGCAAACAGACTCCACTCTCCTCTTTCCACCCCCATATTCCCTCCAGAGGCTGATTCCAGGGAGGGCTGATCATGATTTGCCTTGCACACAGAAAAACAAGTGCTCTGATTGTTAGCCCAGTTTCAGAAAAACTAGTCAGGGATGGGGGATTTAATCTTTAATTGCATGAAGTGTATTTATAATTAAAACCAGTGCAGCTGAAGTGCTGATTCCAGAGTATTACCATATATTGTGTTCAAAAAGGACCAGAAGTAGAAGGCACATCCAGGCAAACCAAGGCAATATCTAGGAACCACAGAAGATGTTAGAGGACATTTCCAGAAGAAACATGGGGATTTAGTAGCATAAATCCTATCGCCACTGAGGTACATGTTCCTAAACCTCTTAAGTCAGCATGTAAATCTCCTATTTATAGCTTCATGGTCAAAGTCAAGTTTGTTTTCTGTGCCTTTTTAAATCTTTTCTGCTCAGAGCAGCACCACAAATAAATATTTAGTGTGCCAGTACATTGCTAAATTATTCATGCTTTAAATTCATAAATGGGAAAGACAATCTTCCTGGCTTTACACGCTCTCCTGGAGAAATGCGTTATTCACTGGTGATTTTAATTTCATATGCATCTTATTTGTCAGTCAGTGCAAAGCAGAGTTGGAACATAGGGGGAAAACTGACAAAACATTTTAGAGGTATTTAATTTCACCCTACTTCTTTTCANCAGTTAGAGTTGCATGAAAATACTTTGAATGGTTTTAATGCTCACAAAATTGAGACACATGATTAAACTGGATGAAAGCAGCACCATTTTATTTTGCTATGGTGACACGTAGGAGCCCTGTGGAAGGTGCACTCCTAGGCTGGATGCTGCCCACCCAGCGGACTGTGCCTGTGCGTCACACAAGGTGGGAGTCAGGGAAATGAGAAATCAAGGACAGCCACTTGTGAGGGATGTTAAATGAAATGCACGTGTCAGATACAGTGACCTGTGCATGGTGGGCTCCAGGGGTCTGATGGAAGCTGCAGTCTGCGTGCCATGGGAATTAAACAGGATCAGTGAGCATGAAAGTGACGGTGCATCCCGTGCCAGAAGGGCACTGTGATGTTACCTCTAAAGCATTCCACTACCAATTAAGTTCTGTTTACAAGTAAAGAGTTCTTGTTTATTCACTTTTAGCAAATGACTCCTATAACCCAACCTGAACAAGAAAAATAAACTGGGACCATCATCTCAGAAGCATTAGCAAAACATCTGATCTGTTAATGCTGTCAACAGATGAGAAAGCCCAGCAGTCACACTGAGTTATTTCTGGTGAAAGGTGTCTACCTACTAAAAGGAAGAAGAAGAAAAGGGACAAGGCCAGTATGGATTAGGAGGGGATTAAAGTTCTTGATAAAATATGAAATAAGCATTATATTTCTTGTTTTAATAAGAAGAAAGAGGCATGATTGCTTGTAAAGCCCAGGCAATCAGAAAAGTGGAGCACAGGTAGAAGAGTACCCAGGTACAAGCCAAGTCCAGGGATTTCAGTATACCTAGGTTACTGAAAAATCTCTCACCCAGAATGCTGGGGAAAAAGCCCAGCACATAAAATCCAACCCCAACAGCAGGATCTTGCTGGATTGGGAATAGTCCCACAAGAAAAATAGTGTAGTGGGGGGGAAGAGGGAATTCAGCATGAAAATAATCACTGTGAGCCAGGGACTTTTCAGATGTGATATTTCCAGTAATGGTACAGCAGGGCAGGTATTTTCCCACAGGAATAAACAAATTCCTGTCTTTAATACTTCACTACATAACTTCAGACCACTGCGCTCTAGAACACAAAAGATGATTTTAAAGAGGTGCTTACGATTTGCTGTGCAGTTCTATGAGACAATGAGTCTGACCTCCTCTCACTCTAAAGTCATTTATCTTATGATTACCTTGTTTGGTTTAACAAATGAAAGACAGATGATCGTTCTGTAAAATGTGAGATGATGGATTTGCTATAAACCCTAGAGGGAGGGCTATTAAAAGAAATGCTGGAACAAGGACTTAGCTGTCAGTAAATTTGGGCTGAGAATCCTACGGCAGTTTCTGTGAGTAGAACGAGGATTTTGAATGCCTTGCTAGTAATGGAGGAAAAGCAATCTAGATAATCTCAAAATAGAGTTTTTCAGATTATGAACAGGATTTACAATGTTCACAACAGTGAAAGGTGTCTGGACTTGATGACGCAGAATCAACCACATTTTTTTTGTAACTAGTTGTTGCGGAGCTCAGTGTGGAAATCAAACACACAGTGGCACTGGTTTTGTGTGAATTAGGAAATTTCTAGAAATCCTTTTTGTCATCCTTGCGAAATAACACTCCATACCTACCAGACAGGAGCATCAGCTTCAAGGGCATCATCCTCAAAAGTTCCTAAAGTGCTGCCCACCAAGTGGACCCTCAAGCCCTGAGCTTGACCATGGTAGTACCAGAAATAAGAAATGGTGTTATGACCTGAGTTAATGCATGCAGTGAGAATGAAAGATAGGTCAGCTCGACCTCAGCCTGAGCAGCTTTACTGCTGCCAGACCACAGCTGGCATCATCCCACAGTGCTGCCCTGTGCTATGTGTGGTGCCAGCATGGATCACTGCTGGCCCTTGTCTTCCATCCTACCCCACAGTTTGACATGCCATAATTGAGGATATTGAGGCACAAAATCAGCAGTGAAAAGTTCCTGGAATGAAGTACCTGTGTTTCAGGCTGCAAAATGTTGAGCACGACTCTCATTCAATGTTTGTTTTATTCAGTTTGTTCAGCACATGTCCATGAGGCCCAGCCACAGTGATCCCCCAGTTATGGTTTGTGGGGTCCCACAGGTCCTGGACACAGCCGGTCACCACATCCCTGCTGCCCCTGCAAACCTTTCACTAAGGGCACAAATGAGTAAGGTATGCCTGGGGCTGAGACCTTCCTGTGGTCCAGAAAGTTTGGAAACTCTTCCCCAAACTCTGTCCAATAAATGAGAAAATATTTTGTTTTGAGATGCAAGGGCTGGTGGATTTAATTAAGATTAATCTTACAATACTAGTTGCAGAACTAAGAGTCTTGTTCCCAAGATCAGGACCCAGAAACTGTGTTCACAGTTAGTTAGAGACAGTGTTTTGCAATATCTCTAACAGGTCAGGGGGAATCTGTGGTCCCATTTCTGTCATTGCCCTTCACATGATCATTTCAATAGTGACTTAAAAAGCATTCACCAGTAATGTAAAAAAAAGTTGCATAAAGAGATCCTAACTAGACTGCAAGACCTCTAAAAACTCCTAACCCTGACAGAAGACTTTAATAGATCCTGTCACTGAAAATTATAACCTTTGAGAGCTGAGAGGTAGGATTACTTCACCAGGAAGGTAACTGCTACCACAGATGTTGCCCTGGGACACTCCAGGTAGTTTCTTTACCGTATTTACCATCTTTCCCAAGGGTTTAGAAATAGGTTGCAATTTAGGACTAAGGAGGGTGAACTGGGTGTAGCTTTGATGAAGATGGATTAGAAACATCGATTCTAGCCAGCAGTCAATGCTTTTCCTATCTGCTTTTCACAATGGATGAAAGTTTTAAATGCAGGTCTCAGGCAGCAAAGGAGATATGTAAAAACAAAATGAGGTTAATAGATTGTACCCTTCAGTTTTCCCCACAAATCAAGAATTGAGCCAGACTACCAGGTCAGATGGAAAAAAACACAAAAAGAAAATTTTTTTAATATTTATATCCTTTGCTTGAAAGTCTGTATTAGTGATTATGAAACACAGAGTGAAAACAACAGCCTTACATAAACTTTATGATACTTCATATCCTAAACCAAGGATTGGCACACTGGGACAAATGTACTGAAGGAAAACTAGCTTGTATTTTTCTCTGGTGCAAGGAAACAATGGCCATTGGGGTATGATAACTGGTGACTTACAGAAATTAAAATAATGTCAAATTTAAAAAGGAAAACCCTAAAGGTTCAAGCTCTTAATGTGCAGGGACGGACAGAGACAGCTCTGAATGCTTCCAAGGAGAGCATATGTAACCACTCACAGAAACACTGCTGAAAAGTGTTCACCAACCTCCAACCTTCACCTGCTTTTTACCATCCCTCCTCCTTTCTATACCCCCTTCCTTGGGGAATTTAAAGGAGCCCTCTCCATTAAGCCAGTGGAGCCAACACAAAAGCAGATTGGTAGGTGAACATTTGCAGCTTTCAAAGAGAACAAAAAAGTTCTTCCTGACTCTAGAAGCACAAAACAGAGCAGATAAAAATAATGGTGAAGTTAAATATGGAAATAGCAGGAGATTCTGCTGACTTAAAAGGGAATATTTTTAAATATTTTTGGCACAGTAAAAGGATGCCGAGTTTTAGAAAGATGACTTGGGGGAAATTGGGAAGAATGCGAAATGGTTATGGAATGATGGTTAACCCACTTTCTAAAAGCTGCAATCCAACTTCCAGCACTCAGTATAGCCCTGCAAACATGGCCTGACCTGTGCACAGGCATGACCCCAGCAGACCTACCTGCCCCAAGCCCTCCTGTGTGGCTCAGGCACTGCAAAGAGTACCCTGAGCCCCCACCAGCCTTGGCTGTGGCTGGGACAGCAATGGCTGCATGTGGCTTTACCACCAGTAAAATATATTCTCCATTGCCATTTGAAGGTTACTCTGCCTGTAGAGATAAGCCAGGTTTTGGCTGCTCACATACCCCCATGGCAATTTGCTGTAGTCAGAGCATGCCTGGGGATCTCAGTTTCCAGCAGAGATACGGCTCTGTCTCACTTTTTAGTGGTCTAAGATATACAAGGAGGACTCAGGGCAGACAGCTGCCCCTCAGGCACGATGATAAGAGGCTCATATCTGCCATGCTGACTCCAAGGTGGTCAATTTGAGTCTGTTTTGAAAAACTCTATTAAAGTCATGTTTTCCCACTGTTCTGAGAACCTCCTGTGTTTAGAAAACCTGAACAATCCGAAGCTCTTTGGCTCCTCAGAAGTGCAGCTGTACAGAAACTCCCAAAATACAAAATAGAGTTTTGTGTAAATTTGCTTCCTTGTTGAGAATTTATATCAATATCAACAGTCAGTCCAAAGTTAAAACTTCATAATCCATCAGTAAGAAGTCCAGTCACATTCCCAGTAGAGTACTTCCCCATTAAATTCCAAAAACACCATGAAAAGCTGAGTGTAGAGGAGGGGAAGGTGATTTTCCTGTCTGCAGGAAGCTAAAGCATTTGTGTTCCTGAAGAAGACAACTCAAAAAGCTGCAAAGTCATCAGGAACAATGAGCATATGTTCTTCAGATAAATACAAGTGTTAGAACATTCTAGGGGAGGAGCAGAATTGCCCAAGGCTCCCTGGCTTTGCAGTCTGTCAGGGAGAAGCTTAATCAATAATTTATTAAGACAGGAATAGTTTGCAAGACAGCACCTCACACTTAGGGGGAACAGATGCAGTGCAGTGAGAGGACCCAGCTGTACTCAGGGCTGCTTGGGGAGGTGTTTGATTGAAGGTCCTGGCATTGTCCTGCCTGAAGGGAAGGCAGAGGTGGACAAGAGTGTGGGGAGGGTTTCACCCTGCTCTGTAGGAGCCACTCTGGGCAGGAGGGACCCTTTCTCTGCTCTCTCTTATCCCAAACCCATGGTTTGGAGAAAAAGGTGCAGCTTTAGAGGAGGTTTCCACACCACACCCTTTCCTGAAAGTGTGGAAAAACTGAGATTAGAGTTGCCATATTTTCATGACTGGTAATCAGGGGCTGGGAAAGCTTCAATCCCACACTTTGGTGCACATCATTCATAGTAAGCTCTTGACTGCTCCATACAGCAGCTCTATGTCCTTGTTAGAAGATGAAGGAGCCCCAAGACTTTACAGCTGCAGATTTGGAGGGTCACTTGTATCCCTGTGTGACAGTCCCAGGCTTTCTCTCTGCTCTAAGGACAACAACACTTACTTGAAGTCAGCAAAGAGTCCCTTCTTTTCCCCTCAGCAGCAGTCACGGGGCCTGGCATTTCACCTGGGCTCCGAGTTTAAAGAATGAGAAAAATGTTGCCATCCTGGTGGAAAGTTGATTTCCTGCTCTACCACAGACTTCCTATGTGCCCTGTGCCACCTGGGACCTGCCCAAGCCAGCAGATCCTGTATGTGAGTACCTGCTGGCAGAAAGGGAGAGGGAAGATAAGATTTTATCCAGGAAAAAAAATGTCACCAAAACCAAAGGGGCAAACGCACAACCTCCCCCTGGCCCTGCACAGATCAGCCCCTGATGGTGTTACAGAACAGCTGCAGCAGTGGGAGGAGCAGATTGTGCTGAACACAGTGAAATGGAACCACAATAAAAAGATATATCAATCAGTTTAAATGGCTGGTGTCTTTCCTACAACCTACTATCCAGGTAATCCCTACCAGCCAGCAGGACTGCTCCCCATGGGAACATGACATGACATGGAGGTGTTGATGTTTGTAGACAGGAAGACATGAGAATTTGGAGAGGTTGGAGTGGTCAAAGATAGTAGTTTAAACTAGTAATGTGGGCTTCTAAATGCACCCACATGGGACAGAAGGGGGAAATTCGCAAAGCATTAAAATGGAGTCAGTGCTGGGGAACAGGTAGAGGCAGAGGAACAAATTTCAGGAAAGAAATACAGAAACAGACAGCAAGGACTGCAGGCACTCAAGGGCAGCAGCAGCTAGTTTGGATCAAATCAGATCTATCAGCTCAGGAAGTCTCTGAAATTGGATCAGGTCATAAAAATCCTGCCCCTTCTTCCAAGCATGAAATGGAAATTCTGCATTTTCATTGCCGTGAAATTTGCATTTAGCTTTGTCTGCTTAGGAGGATAGATGCTTGTTACTACACTTCAGATGTCGTACCCCTTTGGAGATAAACACTGAATAACTCTGTGGGACCTGAAGCTCACAGCTTCCCTCTTTTGTAGCAAAATCAAAGGAGTACCTGACCCGAGTAGGTGTTAAGACTCTCACTGTGCATGTCCTTTTCAACAGGAATTTAGAATGTTCCGTGTTTCCTGGGATCTGGTCTGAAACTCAGTTTTAAGCAGAGAAGCAAAAGACTGCAGAAACGTAGTTTGGTAGTGACCCAGAGGAGTTTACATCCCCAAGAGGAAAGGAAATGCCACAGGCAGGAAGCAGCACTATGTTTCTGTCCTCACTTTCCTGAATGCAGAGAGCTGTGTCCCATAATAAACTGGCATGTTATTAATTTAGGATACAGATACTGCATAGAGCCACTGCAGCAAGTGATTTTCCGCTGTCTGGGTATGATGGGAAAGGACACAGTGCAAAGCCCTGATAACTGATCAGGACATTCATGTTCTCTGCAGCCTCCTACTGCAAAGTTTTGTTGCTTGAGCACAGAAAGTGGACAAACTGATAATTTCATCAGTAAGACAGTGAGGACAAGTTGAGTGATGCCCTTTATGGATCTGTGTCTGTTCTTATCCTCCAACTGTTCAATCTTCAAATAAACTCTGTACTACAATGGCAGTGTAACTGCTGGTGAACTGGGGCTTTTTGCCTGGACACATTACATTGCCCCATCACATTGGCTACCAAAGAAACCATGCTGGCAAAAATTTGTGGTGTAGAAGTGTGGATGTTAATGAGCATGACTCTTTATTCCAGAAGTTATGTTATTTTCTTGGGTAGTGACTATCAGTGGCAAAGGAGTTCTGTCTTTTTTTATATTTTCCCATCTTCATGGAAAGAAATTCAGGTATATTTCCAAACATCTCTCTAACTCTTCTAAGACTTTCACACAAATGATGGCTGTAAAAAGAGGGAGAGCAACTTTTTACATGGGCAGACAGTGATAGGACAAGGGGGGGGAAGTTTTAAACTAAAAGAGACAAGATTTTGATTAGAAATTAGGAGGAAGTTCTTTAATCAGTATGTGGTGAGGCACTGGAACTGGTTGCCTGGAGAGCCTGTGGCTGCCCCATCCTTGGAAGTGTTCAAGGCCAGGCTGGATGGGGCTTGGAGCAACATGTCCCTGACCATGGCAGGGAGGTGTCTTTAAGCCAAGCCAAGCCTTTCCATGATTCTATGACTCTTATTTGTTCAAACTGCTCAGGTCAGAATTCAAAATGAGGACAAAATTTACCAGTGTTCAATGCCAGGATAAGAAACAGTTGCTCACTTCCAGCAGCTGCCACCTTGTGTTTCTCAAGTATTGCTCCTCTCTCTAAGTGCTACCTCTAAGCAGAAAGATGTGCTCTCATCCTTCCAAATGAAGGTTGTGCCACTAGTGGCAGCACAATTTAAGAGAATCACTGAAAAGAAGGCTTGGCCTATTCAGTCTCTGTACCTTTAAAGTCCTTGCCTTTAAAAAAATTAAATTGAAAAACAAAATTAAATCTTCCCTCCTGTTTTTTTCCATGGGATGATCCAAGAATCCCAGTAAAGATCTAAGGCAGGATGAATGGGGTTCAGAGAGACCTGGCAGCTCTTCTCTGCATGTCACAGAAGAACACAGACCTGTTTCCACAAGATGATAATCTTTTCTAACTAGGAAAATCTTAGGATACATCTGTAAATATGCTCTGAAACTGCGTAAAACAAATATAAATTAAAATAATGAACCGGTCTTCGACCATCTTTAGTAGCTCCCTATATAGTGAGGTATCTGAAGCCCAGCTGTTAGGGAGCATTTGGGGAGCATTTGAATGGGCCACTGATTCCAGCTCACAGAAGGAAAAGCCTCAGTGTCTACTTCGGCAAGTGACAGTTACAGATTTACTAAAGGCTGAAGTAATTCAGATATCATTTGCTTATAAATATCCCAGTACTATGTGGGCAGTTGCTAAATTAGATTCTGAAATTTTTTATTTTTATTTTCTTAAGATGGATGCATCAAGGAGAGCTCTGTTATTAAGCTGAGGAAGAAAGTAACCTTTAATTTGCAGGTCTGCCAAGGGGATATTTGGAACTCTGAATTATCCCTGTAGGTATCTAAATGAAACTGTATTTCCCTTTCATATGACATTATTCAGATGACCAAGAACTTTGTTGAACTGCAGACATAAATGCTGTACCTAAATTAATACACAGTCCAAGCCAAAGGCCACCAGGATGGCTGCGTGGCCAGACCCAAGCGTGGTGTAAAGAGGTGGAGATCTATTGAGTCCTAATCACCAGGGCTGCATTTCTGACTCAGAGAGTCATGACACTTTAGTGAGTTATGGTAGCAAGTTGTTTGTAAGCCTCAGATATTGGATTAAAGACCAGAGGTCTTAGAATTGATGGAGTGTGAAGTTTTTTAGTGATCGTAAAAGCAGTGCTTGTCCCACAGTTTATTTTCTGTACTCTGCACACCTCCTCCTCCTCCCCACAGCAGACACATAAACCAGAGCATCTCTTACAACTACCTACCTGCCTTTATGTCTCAGTGATTCATTGTCTTCCTCCATTGACACTCAGCTCTTTGGGACATATCCTTGGAGGTTGGGATGCTCAGGGATAAACTCTCTCAAGGATGGTATGCTTTCAGGGCGGGGGAGGAAGGTTTGCAGATTACTTCAAAAGATATCACATCCAATACTCAGTCAGCCAGTGTTCGAACACTGCCATGAGAGCAAAAAAAAATCCTCAGCTGAGGACAGTGAAAAACAATTCATGTGGACATTAGTTCCCTACATGCACCCATGACATCACCCATTCCTCTTTAACAGAGAGGAGAGCAGGGCAAGAAGGGATTTCCCAGGTCGTTGTGTTTTGTCCCTGCCTGTTGCAGGCAGACAAAGTATGTGCCATCTTCAAAACAGTCTAGTTCTGTATCCTGGCCCCACCCAGAAACTGTTCCAGAGCCTTGCTCCTCTGGTGGTTAGAAATTTCTAACTAAAGAGTATCCCTAGCTAGTCTGTGTATGTCTATTCCTTCACCCGTGTTAATCTCCTCTCCTCTCCTCTCCTCTCCTCTCCTC